>OX458320.1:13216814-13816814 GCA_949768715.1 Dascillus cervinus | reverse complement strand
TCCTTTGTGTCTATCAGAAAGAAAAAGTTTTATGTCGCACTGCTTTTGAGTAATTAACTTATTAATTAATTTTTCACAAGCGGTTCTTTCAAGTTCTCCTTTTATCAAGCCTTTTTGCACAAGCTCAAAGTCAACAATAATGCCGGTATGTAGGTCCATAGTGGAATAAGTCAAATATTTCGCACTAAAACCAGGAGAATCGTACTGCCCATTTCCAGCAATCCAAACTTCTTTTCCACAATTTTTGATTTTTTCCAAATTATTTTTTCTCTCAACATTCCAAATATTTCTTATAATAGGACCGGTAATGTTGTTAACTATACGGTCGAAAACAGTTCGAGATATTATGGCACATTTTAATGTTTTGCAAAATGACCTAAACGGGCTATACAGTAAACCAAAAAGTAACAATGCTGAAGTTATTAAAATATTTCCTTCTGGTCTTTTTCCTACCATAGGCTGAGAATACCAAACACATTGTTTACCACACTCACATACAGTTTTAACACACAACATCGTGCCCTTAGTGTAATGGATCACATTTTTTATTCGCTCACTACATACACTACATATGCTAAAAAGTTGAAGTAAACAGGTCCATGCAACAAAATAGTACCCATGATTTGTCGTCTGATTTTCAAACTCTTCCTCTAACATTTGCTCCACGTCGCTATCGTCATCACTTTCTTCTGATTCATTATATTCAAAACTGGTGTCATTTGGATTTTCATTTCTGTCAAGCGATGGTATAAAATTTCTGAGTACTTCAGTGCCTAATTCACACTGTATATTTTTGTTTAAATCTTCAGAGTCGGTATGAAAAGTAAATGATGATTCAGGTGCTTTTAGTATGCTGTTAACTTCTGTTGAAAAATTATTGTCAACGGATAATAAATCGGTTACAATTTGTTGACGTCTTTTCTTTTCATATCTAAACTGGCGGGAAGTAATTTTGATTTCTTCACTTGAAGATGTCGACGGTAATTCGGCGATATTTCTTTTTTGCAAAACATTGCCATTAATGCCATCCAATTTTACGCAAGGTATTGCACCCGGTTTTAATGTTGGTCCTCGTAATTGCCCATTGCCCACTAACTTTAACTTCAGTAATTGCGATTCGTCTATATCAACCTTTTTAAAATGTTTGGTACACAAACGCGATTCAGCACTAGGTTTAAAGTTCTTCCTCTTACAGTAAGTGACCCACGCAGAGAACCTTTTCGGAGATCGATCACGATTGGGAAATCGGTGAAAAAAGATGCCATTTTCGCGGTTATTTTTCCGGTAAGTTGAATTACTACAACCATAGGCACAACAACTAGGCATTTTTCTGGCTAAACAAAAACGTTGCGGATATTAAAACTGAACAAAACAAATCGTAAAGTGCATCAAGTTCCGTTAAAACCCCACTGAACTCACTGTCCCAGTGCAACTTGTTTGCCCCGATGACGTCAAAGCTCCCTTTCTTAAGCGCCCAGCGCTTTCAACTTGATACCTGAACTTCTGAGAATATGTAAAGTGGTCATATTTTACTCCAATCTATCATTTAACCGAAATTTGTATTTTGTGTTGTTGTCCTCTTTAAAGAATGTAACGCTGGCAAAATATTACACACATTTTCGCCGAGGGATTGCGCTGCCAAATGACATGCTAGAACACGTTTTTTGGTATGTGATCCGTCGAACCATAGTTCTTTACAACCCATATAGGCAAGGTTTTGCCAGTAATAAAGTCCTAAGATAAAGACATGTATCAGCGCTGAGAATAATTATATCGGTCTTTTTACTGCGTGAAATATATGGCAAAATATTTCGTATCCGCTTCTAAATGGTCAAAAAGATATTTGGAATAATCTAATATTTCATATGATGTTAATATCTTCATGTCGAGTTCACGCTGAGATGTCAACATAAATGATTGTTGAAAATGTGTAATGTCTTTTGAATCTTGCAACTTGTTACTGCATGCATTCTTAGTTTTTTTTCCCGGAGTATCTTCTAAGTTGTGGAATGGAGTTCTTTTAATCGGGTGAAATTTACTTTTTGTTTTCCGCAGGAATCGTTCACTTTCGTATTCTGTAATTAATGATTCTCCTATTTCTTTAACATTGAAGAGGCATTGTGTAGTAGATTGTTCTGCAATTGCACCCGTGTAAATGTTACGAAGACCGCACTCTTCATTGGCCGTTAATGGGTTACATGTACTGAAACATTTGATTATGTTTTGAATATCTTTTTCGTCTTTAGAAATCCTTGATTGCGACCACTCATAATGAACATTAGAGCCAATGTCACCTGTACTGTCAGATTGTATTGCATGATATGATAACAGAGTAGAATGAATAGCATTTTTATAAGGATATAAAATCAGTTATCTCCGCATTGCTTCTTTATTTTGCGTAATACCAAATAAGCCTCCAGTTACTGCGGAAGAGCGATTCTGAGATTGCTCCAATGCTAAATCGCAGCCTATTCCGTTAAATTTACCCTTACTTCGTTTAACAGAAACCATTCCTTTTTTTCATTTCGTTTACGATTGCCTTAGGTAATTTTATCATATCCTGCAAGTAAAGCGTTACTCCACGGACATAATTTGTATGATTCATAGCAAATAAGTATGGTAACATTTGTCTCGTTGTTAGCAAATGTAGTTCGAAATCACCACTTCTATCTGCCTTTATTGAGTTTAAAAGAATTCCCACCATCTCACAGCAATTGTTAATATATTTGAACATTTCGTTTTCAGTGCTCATGATGTCTAGAAAATTGGAGAAATATGACAAGAAATCTTCAATTACATTTGTATAGTGGTTAAATTTGTCGATGAAACCTTGATTATCTTTGTCCACTATAACCTCTCTGATTTCTTGAAGGTATACATTGAATTTATCCATTTCATCATTGGAGTATTTCATGTACAATAAATTCAATGAACTGTATACTCCTCAATGCTTCGAAAATGAGCTTGTATGCTCGAATACCTCTATTATATTGTGTAACTTTCAGGATTGATGCCAAAGTATTTGTACCGTAAACATTCGCTTCAAGTAGAATAGCATCAAGTCCACTTCCTTCAATAAATTGATCCAAACATCGTAAAATTTTTTCTGCATATTATATGTTCCTAGTCTTATTATTAAGCATTCAAATTCATTAGTAGTTCTTTGGATGTGCTTTGCAATGAGATATATAGATATATCACAGGATAAAACAGTTGAACTTCTATTTAATGAAAGGCATAAATTAACGAAGTTTTTCATTGCGGTATATACAATATCTTTTGAAGTTGGTGGCCGAGGAATGACCGGGGTAAATGCAACAGTAGATATAGGTAATGTTTCAGATGTCAGTAATTGTTGGAATGGAGTCCATCTTGGTATTGAGTTTTGTAATGATCGACAGAAGTTGTAATTTGATTTATCATACTCCAGTCTGCATAAAACCCAAAACAAATTATTAAATTATGAATTTCTTGGGGTGTAATTTAATAAATATCTACTGTCAATATAATTAGATATTGAATATGGTTTAGTTGCTTTAAAATTAAAAATTTCTTGACAGTTCAAGGATTTTAAATCACAGTCATATTGCATCGGTTTAAGGAGATTAATTTCATCGTCTTTTAATGCTTTGTAGCTGATACAATGTCCGAACTTATTAAGTATAGTAATTAAATGTTTTGATATAGTCAGGTGATGAATGGATTGAGCTAACGCTATATGCTTTGGAGTCTGCTTCACAGTAGTGGTAAAATAAATATCAAAAAACGCTGCGAATGCTTTTCAGTAATAATTATCGCTTAATTTTTGATTCTTTGAACTAAACAGTGCTTGCATAAAAATCTTCCAATTCGGCGGTAATTCATTGTTTTTCAATAATTTTGCAAGTAATGTTTCATCACATGGAATTAATTTCGTTGTTAATAATTCTTTTCGAAGTTCCTTTGTACCTTCAACAATATGGTTTGTTGATTCTATTGTGCGGACATGTTCAACTACATTCTCCAGTGGTATGTTGCTCATAAACAGTAATGAAGATTTAGATCGATCAGTCGGATACGAAAATAACATGTTTTCACCATACTTATCAATAAGAAATGATTGACTACGTGACTATCTATAACTGCATCTTCTATTTCAGTGAGTGTTGCCATCCGCTTAGCAAAGTAAGATAATTCAAACGAGTGGGAAGAAAATTTATCTTTTATTTCATCAATTAGTTTATCAAAAGAAATTTGGAGAATTTGTTGTGGTATTTTAGTTGACGGTTTGCCCGCTGGGTTTGTAGAATGTCTCTGTAATCTTAAATAATCCAACTTTTGTGATATCTAACTTTGATGGCAACTAAATCTTTCGGTTGTTGACGCGTGCTAAGTTTTGTAAAAAGATTATCTTGTTTTATACGTGCCGTATTTAAATTTGTTGCGCCGCTGAAATTTCACAGCATAAAAACAGTTGTTTATTTTTATTCTTCGTTTCTTGACCACATATTATACATTTTAATGTTTTATTCGTTGCTTTAGGTTTCCTTAGACTCGCGAACTATTTGGATACCTGAAACACCTGGTTCGTAGCTTGAAGTAGAAGCTTCTTCCTCTTTATGTAACGCTATTTCTTGACGCCTTATTTTTTCTTCACTAATATAGCTTGATAAACAACCTCTATGCCATGAAAAACACTGCACAGTGGACTCCGGGTTATACAGTTTCTGAAATTTTTCACTAATTTCCTCTTTCTTTCTATCTACTGCTTTTTTAATAGTGAGGAATGTTTGTAATTTTGGAGCTTTTACTAATTCTCCTGTCGCATCACAAAAAAACACAGTAGATCGTTCGGTCTCTTACTCTTTAAATTTACCACTTGTAACGACAATTTTTACTTTATTTAATAAGAAAAATTCTTTATGTGCACAATTACAAGTTCCAAGAATAAAATTATATTACGTGTACACGACAACACAACTTTAGGAGTATTTGAGATCAAAAGCCGGTCAATATTATTTGAAGCTTTTTCTTACAATATTATGAAATGAAAGAGATAGTAAGCAGTCATAATTAAGCATATATATTAAAAAATGATACGTAAACAGAACAATAAAAAAAAATATTACAAGTCTGTATACAATTATTACGTTACATAAAGAAAATGAAGATATAAATTTAAAAATGTGATAATCTAGAAAAAACAGTTAAAATATCACGCAGAATCATTGCTATCGTGTTCATCAGTGATTAAGTTTTCTTTATTGTCGTCGTCGTCGTAGCTCTCATGGTTCGGTCTGCTTTCTAACAACATATTCATGGCCTCATTTGAAATGGGTTTCCTTTTTTTCCCCTCTTTATTCTGCTACAACTAATAAATGGATCAGATGTAAGCAATAATCTATTTAAAATGTCTCTGTTACACTCTTCTCTGGAAAATTTCGTAGCAAAATCCACTCGATATTTCCTGAAATGGTTGTTTCTTGCCTCAGCTGCCTCTTCTGACAACTGTCCTATTGGCAGAATCGCTTCTGATATTATTTCAGCACCATGCATCAATAGTTTGTGAACCATACAATTCTACGTAGAGTTTGGCTGTTGTTTGAGCAAACAAATCAAATTTGACATGATCAATGTCGTAGCCACTTGATATCACTTCAAAAATAATTTGGAACCGTTTGATTAAATCAATATCTATACCGGTTATCCGAGAAGAACATTCAGGGTTATTAAAAAATCGTCTGGACGTGTTCCCATCATTGGTATTGCCGAAACCTGCTTTCGGGATGTCAACAAGGAGGCCCATCTCTTCCCTAAAACTTTTTTGAATTTTTTTCTTTCGTTTCTTTAACAATTTTTTTCTCATCTGCCGTTCAGGTTAGCCACTTCTTGAGTGGGGCTTTGTACGCGAGATGTAGTAAAATTCTAGCGTGGAGAATAGAAAGTCAAAATTTTAGGTCTTCCTTACTGGTCTCAGTTTTCTTTAGTTTATTAAAATCTTTGGAAGTTTGCCTACATATGTAGCATCTCATTGTCGAAGTAGTATCTGTCGCGGCATTGCAGACTTTGCCGTCAATCATCGTCAGCAAAAGCGTGTGTCTTATTTTTGCTGCCACTTCAACAACTTCTGCTTCTTTAAGGATTTTTACTTGTCCTTCAATGAATGCGATTTCTTCTTTGGTAATATCCTTCGTTTCATGAATAAATCGGGTTCGAATAGGTCTACAGAACCTTACTGAAGAAGGCACTGGATTCTGCCATACGATTTTCTTTGTCTCTCCATCAACAGAAATAATGCAGTAGCCTTTATTACATCAAGTGGTTTAAAAGTTGAAACAAGCGAGTCATCACCTAATACGACATAGTCGTCAGGTTCTCTTCCAAACTGGGATAGGCTCATCCAGTTTATTAAGATTCCATTAACTATAGAATCAATTAACTGAGTAAAATAGCTTCCACTCGCAACGCCTGAGTTTTTACGGTAACGTGTACCATCACACAAACGGATAGGTGTGTTAATAAAGTAATCTATTATATACTTCCACTTCCTAATGTTGTAAAAACGGGAAAGGAACTACAAGAGCTGCTCGCACCATGAATTTTTAAATTATTTGGGGTCTCAAGGTTGTGAATCTGAACGTAGTTGGCGGTTGTCATATTTTCCGTACTCAAATGCTTCTAGCGCAAGCACTATTAGTAACTCCCACAGTAGCGCACTCCAAAGTCATTAATTGTGAAAAACTATAAAATCTTACACAATCCCTGACTTTAATGGAAAATAAAGGTTCATATGCACTCCAAAATAGCATTCTTTTCAATAAGCTTGAGCATCTGGTAAATTTTCTGCATCTAGTTTATCAAAAACCTTTGGTAGTTTTTCTTCTCTAAATCTATTCCACAAATTAACCAAAATACCATTTGACCTACTATCACGCATTTTTTGTAATATCATCGATAATAGCTTTTACAGCTACTCCTGCATCATAACGCAAACGATGTAGGACACCTCAGAGCACGGCACTGTGTGGGTCCCAAAGTGTGTGGTTATGTTGACATATTCATAACAACTTGAGTACGCTATGAAATTTCTGTTGAGGTGAAAATCACATGCATTAAATGCTGTATTGTCCCACAAGATAATTGGGTCAGGTTCTTTCCGGGTTGTTTCTTGTTTAGGGGTGGGGCTTGTTTTGGAGACTTGTAAGCTACTCTTGAGTTTGATGCAGGATCGAGTTTTGTTGTCACAATCAAGAGAAAAGCTCTGTGAAAGGAGGACTACCAGTAAGAGCAAGGTTAAGAGACCCATTTCTGGCTTGTTCTGAAAAGAAAGAAAAAAACAAACTTATTAGTAACTGAATCCAATTTCAGCACAAAGTAGAACGGTGTCATATTTTGAAGCCATTTGTAGAAGGGTGACGCGAAAGAAGCAATGCACAGGAAACTCTATCTCTGGCATCTGTATTATTACGCGATTCAGACATTTCTATTTTTTTTCAAAATTACAATTGTGATGATTAATATCTTAATTTATCGATTGCCTTTTTCTCACTATACAGAAATCAGGAATTGTTGCAATCCTAATACTCTCAAACAGTAAATTTGCTTGAAAAACAAACTCTCGTCCATGTAAAATAAAGGATTGTTTGTCCATCAAACGCCATATTGATTTCCAATCTGACAATTTCTTGGAATACCCTATTGATTCGTCGTTTTTCGAATGTCACTTTTTTATCATATTTAAAACTAAAATGTGTCCAACATTAAGAAGTGTAACTTTATACAATGTGGATAAGTGATTATACAAGTGCCTATTTTCATAGTAAAGTGGTCCATAACCTATTAAACCATTCCGTTACAATGGCAATTTGACTATGTCCCTAATAAGGTATAACAAAAGAAACGCAAAAATTCGAAGCATGATAGACAGTGCAGACAGGCTCAGGTTTCTTGATTTGAGCTTAATACAAGAAATTTCTATAGTAGTTACGACTTGTTGCGTTCTCAAAAAGTAAAATTTTTTATTTTTATTTTAGTGCAACCAGTCTGGAGTAGGAACTTCAAGGAAATAGTTCGAAAAAATAAACAATAATTATAGATTAATATAAAAAATTTAACAGCCAATCTGGTTCACCAAAAGGCGCAACAGATCATTTCGCTCTTGCTGAATCCGATTATTTTCTACAAGAGCAGCCTGAAGTTGTTGTAGATCTTCAGTGTTCCTCTTTCGGCATTTGTTAACCTGTTTACAGGAGACGCTTTCGTCTGTAGCAGCTTTATCATTGAGCCGTCGTTTCAGAACTGCCTTTCGGACTTCATTACTAGAGGAATGCTCTGACAACATCGTTGTTTCTGGATGAACCTGTTTTATAATACATATCCGGAAACCATAGATGTATAAAATTCAACAACTCCTTATTTCTAGGGTAATATTATATATATGTATATATATATAAGAATTCTTGCTACGACATCAAAAACAATTAACCAGACCAAGGCAGCAAGAAAGGTAATTATTAATCATTCTGTTACGTATGCAGAAGGAGGTCGATTTCTCACGAAGGTTCGGTTGCAGGTCCATTTCATTCAATTTTCTATGAGAATCATTACTCGCAAGAAGGTTCTTTAAAGTTTGTATTACTTATTTGTTTGCCTCTAATTCAGCGCCTGCTTCGTTGTAAAAAAAACAAGAAAGTGGCCATCTTGTAGTTTTGAGGTTGCAGCACATGTTTTGACACATCTGGTCGAATGTATCGACAGTCCCTTTTGTAGAGTTATAAATAATAGTCCCAGTAATGGATGCAATTCATTAATTGTTGTATCTGAAATAAGCTTTAATATTACTTCGGGAATTGGACTGGAACTTTAGGATTAAAGATATCAAACCAATTCCCAATTTTTAGCAGTTTTGAGCATTCCAAGCAATTATTGTCATCGTCATACAAACCCAGAGATCCCAATCTAGAAACAGTTTTGGAAATTGAATTGAAAACAATTTTTTAGCGTATTTAAATTTTTCATGTTTTGCATCATTTACAGTTAAAAATTCACGTTTATTTTGTTTTATATTTATATGGTTTGAACTGTTTAATTTTCATTTAATTTTAATTCCAGCTAGGGGCTCATTATTCGAAATCGCTAGATTTAATTACCGACTTAAATCGAAATCATCAGTCTCATCATCAGTATCATGATCACTGCGTTGACCAACATCATTTTTAGCAACTATGAAAAAAAATGAACAAAAAGGCAACATTGAAGTAAATTTATACAATTTATTTACCTTGCATATTAGGTGCGGATGTATAGGTTCGTGGCAGTGGAGACCGTAAATTAATCAGATGAGAAGTATTGTTATTACAAAAACTTTATTGTTGCTTTTTGTTAGTACAATTACATGAAATAAAAGATGTGATTTAAATGTTAGTTAAAAGAGTACATGTTACAAAGTGACTACAAAAACTTACAAGTTAACTATTGACATTTTGTAAAAAGGTTGTTTGTCGGCTTCGGGGCTTCTTAAGGGTCCTGAACCGAAAAATCGGCGCAATGTGATTTAAATGGAAAACGGCATCACTCGTTTTAGCCACATTTTCAAGATTTGAAGAATAGGTCGCTATTGCATTTTATAAGAGTGATCGGTCCGTACAGATCTATCAGGAAATTTTTTTGATGGTGTCTCGATTAAGCTAGTTATTAATTAAAATGTAAATAATTTTTGAAACTTGAACCCCTCATAAAGCCTCCAAATATTTAAAATTTTGGTTTCAAATTTATATGAACTTATTGCTGACACTTACACGCATACTTTTTATTCGCATCGTTTTTCTTCAAATATTATAGTTTGCTCATAATTTAATTAAAATCGTTTGAGCTCGTTTTGCAGAGAGCGCATTTTTTCATAGCTCGAGGGTAAACTGTCAACAAGATATATGGCACTAACAAAGACACTGAGTGGCCTTTGTCAGGGCCTTATTGACTGCCATAAAGTTTATCTTCAACGAGTGAAGTGGAAAATATTTATTTTTGAGATCTTTCGCAAATGATTTTAGTTTCGATAATTTACTTATTGTGTTGTCACGATTTTATTGACAACATAAAAATCTTATTTTATCGAAAATAATAACGAAATAAAATATAATTTTATATAAATAATTGTACCCAATTTATAATAATGCACGTCAATGATTAAATTAATGATTAAATTCCATAATAATTGAAAGGGTTAGAATAAAAAGGGTAGGAGTAAAATTTACATTTTTTGGATATATTGAAGCTTGAAGTTATGTAACAATAAAACAGTCCAGACTTTTTTAATAACATCTCATTTTATATTAGTTAATTAACCCGCTAAGTACCAACTTAATTTTTTTTGAGAATTTTGAAATTTTTTCATAAATTTGTTTTAAACATATTTACTTGAGCCTAAAAATGTAAAAAGAAATTTTTTTGTTTTTAAACTTTTCAGTTATGACCCGTCATATAAATAGGACACTGGTACCTTGCGGTATCAAATAGGTGTATAGCTTACTAAACTGGGATATACGTATAAATATCAAAAAGAAATAATATTTATTTGTAAATAATATGAAATAAGTAATAACAAAACTATATGTTACAAAATCATTTTAATCAGATAATAAAGGTTTTATATAATTATTTTGAATTTTTTAAGTAAACATAATTTCAAACTTTGGTTTGTTTGATTAAAAAAAATGGTTTACGTAATGTTTTCAACAATTGAGAGTTATCGTCAGAGTCGGTACCGAAACACTTCATATGAGATAATTACAAATAATTCGCTTATTAAATCAATCTTCGGGTAATTTATTTACCATTGGGCTTGTAGCAACAACATATCTGTATTGACACATTTAATCCGAAAACTTATCAAAAAATACTTCATTACATTTTTTTAAATACTTTCATAAAAGGTTCAAATAAGCTGTTAAGTTTTTACTGTCTGTGGTAAATTTAAAAAATACAGACAGTTCCCCTTGTTGCTGCAAATTCTTCAATATTACTTTTACTCGTAAATATCCTTTTGAAGGATATTTCGTATTGGTTGGTTCCTCGCAACTCTGGAGTCGACAATTTCAGGAAGCAATACTTTCATGTAAAATTTTTCTAAAATATTCACCATATTTTCTTTCCAAAAATTATCATTTCGTTGTATAATTTCACAGGCAATATTTTTTTTGGTATATATTACAAAATAACATATATCTCTTCGCGTAATGTGCAACTGACCTTGCACTTGATACATGTAATCGTGGTTATGCTTCAATGCTTTGATTTGATTAATTTTTTTTCAATTGCTTCTTCTACCGTAAAATCTTTCGCGGAAAAGGGGCATTTGACTTCGATTATCGCGTTATTTCCGATAAGGCCGTCCGGAGATGCTGCTAAGAATTTCTTTTCACTATCGATAAATAATCCACATTTTTCTACTTTTAAACTAAATTGTTTTTGAAATTCTAAAATTGCCCACTTCTCATTTTCGATCCCGTAATCTAAAGCTTGTGACGATTTTCCCCCGAGCTGAAAGTTTCGATAAAGCAGTGTCTTTACGGTATTGCTTGTATTGGTATTCGGTCTCAGTTTACAAATTTTACCATAGTTACTTGATGTTTCTCTATAACGCCTTTCTTTCTGCCAAATAAGATTAGTGCGTTGATTGACGGTATTTCGTTCAACATCAATGAGATCCACATTATACAAAGTTTGCAAAAACTCCTCCTTAGCCTTTTCCAGCTCATCCGGTGTCATATCCGGATTATCATTGTTAGCACCGTAATCAGAATCTTTAGCTTGAAGCTTTTGTTTTTTTCTATTAACTACGCGTTTTCCGTTTATTGTTTTTAATTTAGTGCAATACGAAATTGTGAATTTCCCCGCTTCACCTTGATTTATGTCGACAATAAGTTTTTCGATATATGTACTGTAATGACCCAAACTTGCCGCCGAAATAATTTGAAAACCGAACGCTCGAAAAATAAACCGCGAAATTCAAATTGGCCAAAAATTCGTGATCGTCTAGAATGAAGGTAGGACCCCTCGTTGCGTTTACACAATGCGGCAAGCGTTCTGGATGCAACGGTGAGACTTTTAGGGGAAGGAGTGTCTTCAATAAAACAATAGAATAGTGGAGGATGCCTTTTTATATTAAATCAAATAGTAAACGAAACAAATGCTCATGCAATAACTTGGAATCTGTGAAACCTCCACCCAAACAGATTCCTCAGGCATGTAAAACAAAAAAAGTACACAAGCAAATAAAGCAATTAACACAACACCGATATACACAACATAAGAAATCGTCCTTTTTAAAAAACAACATACAAACAACATAAACGAGATGTGGTTATGTGATCAATAAACACATGTGACATATTTAGGTTGCAATGTCGAATCATCCGAAACATATCGGAGATCACACCGAAGACCTGGATAAATTTTGATTGGCAAGGCAGTACGAATGATGGACATGATTTCATCATTATTATCACTTGAGGCATGAAATAACAAGAACTATTTGTTATGATTTATTAACCGGGCTACGAACTGTTGCCTTTCCAGGCACACGATATGTACAGTGCGCCGTAGAGGGCGGTCCGTAACTCTACCTTACTGCCTTTTTCGAACGGTGGAAAGAACGGCACAGCAATTAAACACAAATAAAAACAACAATCTCGGCCTATAAATGATGTCCCGGCCCGTTATTGGCCGGACTAACCACCACCGAGTACAAAAACATACACAGTTATAAATAGCACATACATAGCATCATAGACATACCAGACCTTTAGGGTTATACTCACACCGAGGAAATGGAACACAAAATCTTGCTCTCCGCCACTGGTAAGAGCTGCAACCAGTGCCCGGGGGGTGATAACCAAATACCCACATTACTGGTAGATGATAATTTAAATTAATAAAAGGACGATTTCCTAATGTTTACAATAATAAAACAGGCAATTCAAAACCAAACACGAAACACTAATCAGCAGGCCATCACTCATACAATCACCCCCTAGTACCAGCATTCTAGCGCGTCAAGTTTACGCCCCCGGAGTCCTCTTAAACTACTCCCGATCTGGCTTTCCTCGCACTTGCTTCCGCTTGTTTACCTTAAACGAGTAACTAAGCTTAAGTAGCGCGTTCCCTTCCGGTTACGACCCTGAGTACTCCCCTGGACTCGAAACCCACGCGCGTGACGTCATCAACCCACGCTACTCCGGACGAATTTGAACCTTACAGGCGTCAAAACGGCGTCCTTTACCCCAAGCTTAGTTATTTCGCCCCCGCGACCAAAAAAACACCGTACTAATTATCGCGGAAGAAGTGCAAACCGACTCACGCGGGATTGTCGGCTGATTCGCTAACCACAACAGCAGTTTCATGCAACTTAATCTAACATGCTAACTAACCTACCCCACGCGCTATAACCGCTAACAAAAACTACTAGATACAATACCGGGCGAGAGATGCTGCACGAACTACTCCACTAATTAAAACCCACCCCCAAAACAACAAGACACTTTAAAATAAAAATTAAAAACAACCACTTTTGCTCGAAGCGTCTTCTTCTGTTCAGGGCCCGCTAGCTTCTCCCCGCACCCTCGCTTCGCGTTCCTAAAAACCGGCCCCACTCCACCCTTATTCTCGTGGCTTAAGAATCTGGCCACTTAAGTCGGTGCGTGTGTCGGGTTGCCGACGGTGCAGGCGTAAATTTTAAATTTTAAATTCAATTCACTACAGTACCTTTATTATTAAATGAAATAACAGCAGCGTAACACCTGCCTTCGTACGACCCTTTCAATGAAAAATTAATTCTTTTCCCACCCACTAGTTTATTTACCACAGAATTGAAACTTTCTGCAGAATTTGTATCAACATCTAACAATAAACTGTATGATAAATTTGCGACCCGATTTAAACTTCTCGCGAACATTGAATATAACGGACTCTGTAGAAATTCATCGTATGCTATTGTACTTGAACCGGATTGCCCATGATTTTTACAAAAGTATTCACTGCAATTAGAATGATCACCGAAAATATGTTTAGGACTATTCAAAATATCGCGTTTCAAATTATCAATTTTTTGTTGTAAACTAAGGTTCTCGCTTTTTCGATACTTTACGACACTAACGATTGCTGTTCTAAACTTCAAAATATTGTTGTTCAAAAATGTTCGTAATTGTATATTGCTCGAAGTAAATTTAGAAAGATTCTCAATTTTGTGCAGTAATTACGTAAAATGTGATTTCTGCATTCTATTTTCTCGATAAAAAAATGAATACCGTAAGGTTTAGCCTCAACGATTTTTTTATATACACTGCTATCGCCGTCTCCAATGATTTTGCTGTATTTTAAATTGTGTGTTGCTATAGAGTTTTTGAAACCTTCTAAAATAATGTCAGATTCCATCGATGTTGAAGTACCGTTCCAATTTTTAAAGCATGAATGTTGAGACGTAACACCTGCTGCTTCGTTTTTAATGCAAATTCTACAATATTTGTTTCTTACGCCAATATACAAAATTTTTTTAGTTCGCGCGCCAATAATACAGGCTACTCCCGATAACGCATTATAATTAGTTTTATAGCTGCGTTTTGACCACGCCCCGTCCACGATTACGGTAATTACCGGTACATTGTCTATAATTTCTCCGGCTGCAACAACTAGTCGATATTCTTCTTTTCCCGCATTAATCATATCTTCTGAAGCTAAATTTCTTGTACGGGTCAGAACAATATTTTCATACCGTTTGTAACAGTTTACCGATATTTGTGGGATATTTACAGCACCGCAAAATTGAGAAAGTTGGGCATATCCGGACCCACCGGCAATTGTACCGCACAAGGCCGCTTCATTTATACAAGTTTTGTTTTCGTCTGTGGAAAACTTTCCTTCTAACCGGCACATATTACATCTGTATTTGAATATGCTGTAAAAACCTAAACGTCTTTCGTCGATGATATCTATATCAAAAAAGCTACAACTAAAACCCTCGTGTTTAATTAATTTCAAAGAATTGAACAGATGTTTAATATTTACAATGCGACGGCCACACAAATCATACGTTTCTTGGTAATCCTCTACATTACTGATCTCAATTGATTCGTCACGGCATAATTGTGGCGTTAACTTTTTATTTTCACGTGCTCGTTTGAATGCATTTTTTCGGCTCTTACGTTTTGCAGATAGTCTTAATTTTGAGAAGTTACCCATTTTGTTAATACGAATTTAAAAATTATCAAAATACAAATTAATTACTGATCTACTCAAAACACTACCCTAATAATAATAAATATGTAAAATATTAATAATAATAAAAACTAAAGATTACAATGAAGTAGCTACCTACTTACAATATTGCACATACACTACAATTTACTAGCACTAATTGCAAATAATCCGGAAAGCTTGAAAACAGCTTAAGAAAATACTTGTAAAATTAGCAATATAAAATATTTTCGCTCTGAAATTCAGATTGAAAATGATGAGAAAGTTTTGAAATCTGTAAGTTCAAGTTGACAAACGTTCGCACATGTTCTCGTTTAGGAAAAAATGCAACAGTATTCTCAGAAAGATCTCAAAAGGCGGCAAACTCAGTTTCATTGTTAGAAAAGACCCCCGTCGTCAACGCATTTAGCGTATGACCGTTTGACAACGATAATAAAAAAGTTTAAGGTGTTGCCTGTATTTCGGTTTACGTTAAAGCAATTTAATTTTATGGCTGGTCCTAGAAAACTTGAAAGATTAGGACCGTTAAGTAGCACTCACTATTACTGGCGAACTTAAGGGGGGATCCTGAATTGGACGGTTCGAAAAATCGATATTTTGGGGAATTTTTTTTAGGGCAAAAAAAAGCAAGTCAAGCGAAATTTTTAGATTATTTTATTACATGTCTGAACATGAGAAAGCAATTTTTTTTAAAGAAAAATATTCACAGGCAACCGATTTTTATGCACATTCGTGCAACTGCTGTTTCCAATCGGCGGGACAGATGGAGCTCGTAATTTTCATCTGAAACAAAAAAAACAAAAACCATTTTAATTGTAATATATTTTTCTTCTATATGAACTAAGAAAAACTAAAAAAATTATGAAATTCGAATGTTTTCTCGGGTTTGAAACAGAAAATTTGCTTTTTGTGGAAAAAAAATCATTTCAACTTGCTAAAAAAGTTGTTAAGAATTTTTTTTCGACAATGTTTTTAGTTCAAATAGAAAAGAAAACAATCCTGAAGCTAACAAGCTTTGGTTTGTTATGATTGGTCGTCTAGTTTTTTTGCAATCACGCCCGCCAATTTAGAAAAATCGTAAAAACGAAAACTCTAGAAAACGGGCTTTAAAGTTTTCGGTCAAGAAAAATGTTATTTTTCGGCTACTTACGGTTATAATATGCTAATCAGCTATCCCTGCGCCATAAAGTAAACCTTCCTCAAAAAACTCGTTTTGGTGGAGTTGCTCGAGTCTACGGGCCGTGCGAGCTTCCTTGCTGGAAAAGGACGTACGCCGATTTTCCCTCTCGATTCGTTGTGCGTCGATGTTATCCGCAAACATCTTGCAAATTTAGCCAATTTTTAAATCGAGCAGCTGCATCATATTTAAAACTGCAGAATATCCTTCGTTGAACATTCCTGCAGCCATAAGTATATGCAGCAATTTCAACGATTTTTTTGCCAGAATTGAGATGTTTCGGGTTTATGCGCCAGACGGTAGAATTGAAAGATTCGTTCGAATTTTGCGTATGCCCGCCTAAGCATCGCGTCAAAAGTTGATCATTCGAAAGTTCCTCGTAGATTGGACGAATATGTTTCTCCACATTTTCGTCAATCAATCGAGCAGGATGTTTGCAAGACGCAAGAGAATTCGTGGCTTCAGCTTTGCGCCATTCACACCAGCTGTCGGCGCCTGACGGACAATTCTCGTGGCGAGGAGACTTATCGCTCGAACAATAGTGATCTAGCGTTGCCATGACAGCTTTTCTCATATCTTCGACAGAATTGATATTTCTCCTGATTGCCACACCATAATAAATTGTCAACTTTTTAATCAGGCTCTCCGTCAACCGCTTTTTACCTCCGAGCTTTTCTTGTTTCCTTTTATTTCGCTTACGCTTTTGTACATGACCCACGCACTCATTTTTAGTAACGGGGCAATCGTCGCCGTATGGATTTATTTTAAGATTACCAGCAAAAGTTTTCGAGTCGCCGTCGCCGATATAATTCGTGTACTTCACTCGAAATTTATCAATAGATCGCGTAAACATTTCGACGATTGAATCTACTTCCATCTTCCCTGCTGAACCATCGTGATTTGAGGAGCATGATTCTTTATGATCTTCATACCATTCCTCAAATTCGTCTTCGTCTAACGTTTTTTTCTTCAGGGTACACGAATGACAATACGCACTTTTAACGATAAGATCGACTACTTTGCCAGAGTAATATGCGATCAGAGTCGTTACACCGAACAATGAAGTAAAGCCACGTTTTTTCCACGATCCGTCGCCCGAAACTTTCAAAGAATCTGGATTTCGCTCATTTTCCACATTTTTTTCTTGCTCTTCTTTTATAGCTTTTTCGCAGACACTTTCGAACGTTGCTTTCGACGCGGAGTATAAATGCTCCACTATGTTATCGTAAGTTGATCTTGCCAAACCTTGACAAATATCCATTAGTCCACAAAACACATTGATGCCTTCTCGTCCAATACCGAGAAGCCTCAACACAAACACAATTCGTCTATTTATTTCGTAACCGGTGTTTATCAACGGTCCCGAATTGATTTCACGTCGACCACACATACATGTAAGGACAATTTTGAAACCCAAGCCTCAATGCCCGCTCTCTGAGAATGTTATTTTTTGTTTACAAGATCTGCATAATACCATGTCAGATATTGTAAAAAACACTGTCAGAAATTCAATTATTCGGTAACAGTGACCTGGATGAACGTTTATATTTTCGGTGCTCGCGGTGGATAATTTCCTCGCACTGCTACTTCCGCTGCACTCTGAATTATCTGATTCACTTGTGAATCGATTCCCGTGGAATCTGCGTTTCCGTGGCTTCGAAGAACGATCAGCGCACGATTTTTCATCTTTGGGATAACTGGACATGATATTTCAGCGTTCTGTACTCGACAAGATTCGAAGCAAGACTAACTCTGGACGCTAGAGGCAGCTACGGAAAAACCCGTACACAGAAAGGAATAATAAAATCATAAACCACGTGCTCCGAAGGTCCTCAATGTGCTATAAACCTTTTCAGGTCCATAGTTTGGAGTTATTTGACCGAGGGAAGGGAGCGCGCGCCCTAACTGCCCGAGCGCTCGTATACCTGCTTGATATCCCACTGCGTTCAGTGCTGTATCTTTGCAAATATTTCGAATTAGCCTACATAACTTTGTGTACACATTCTTAGATACATAAGGAATACATTTAAACAATAAAAAAAAATCGATTTTTTGGACCTTCTAATTCAGGATCCCCCCTTAACAACTTAGAGAATACTCCCCGAGTTCTGTCATTAATTGAGTATTTATATGACCCCCACCGGATCCCGAATAACCACAGGGACCCTGAAGTTTTTCCGTTCTCACGACCGGATAAACTTCAGTTCAAGGGACGATTATTTATCAAGGTTAATGAGGTTAACTTATTTGTTATCTTCGATAATTATTGCGCGAAATAATATTTAGATCGTCATAATAATTTGGTTCGTCACATTTCCCCGCTCTTAAATTCAAATCGCCTCGATTTGGCAATCACCCCGTATATCAACAACCATTTTACGTCAGTCCTAACAATACAAAAATTTAAAAATTAAAAAATTAAAAAAAATAAAAGTTAAAAGCTCAAAGCGAAAAGCTATCTACTAACTGATTACAATTCAAACCGAAACTAAGCTCTTTAGAATCATTAGTCCCTAATACCTAAGCTTTAACAGAGTTATCCTCTTACTAACCGGAATTTTTTTTTTTTTCATTAATTAACTTTCTTAAAATGCTGTTGTCCTAATACTCAGTGGGTACATTTCACGCACACGAAATTCTTAATCTACTAATTTGGTTGTTTCTGTGGTCCATGTCCGTCCGCTTCCTTCGTTCTTATCGTGAATTTTGGCTAACGCGCCCACTAAGGCGAACACACATTTCAGTATATTCCGTTGATACAGGAGTGCGAATGTTGGTGTGTTCTGTTTCGGTATCTTGGATGAAATCGGCTGCATCCCAAGATTGTAGTGATTCTGGATGTAGTGGAACAACTTGATCTCGTGGCGCCGGGATAGGGTGACTTCGAAACGGTGTCACAGTTACCCCTGGAATTGGTTGCGGCATCCGTTCGGAATCTCGCACTCAGGTTCCAATCGCGTGAAAACATTAGAAATGTGATCATTAAGATGTGCTAATCTTGCAGTGTTACGACTGATTCGGATACTGAAGTATTGTTGGGTTTTAAAAATTCGTGCGATAATACAAGGTAAAATAGACATTAGGAGAAGTATAACGGGAGTGATAGTTGCACAAAGGATTGCACATCGATAATCAGGAATAATTTGGGATTGGTCCTGGGTTACTTGTTCATAAGACCAATTTTCGTTAAAACAATCAGCCCATCCATCAAACTGTGGAAGTCGTTCACCCCACGGAGGTAAGGTAAGATCTTTGAGACTGATCCATTCCACGGGTAGTATTTGATAGTATTCCAATTTAGCGATTTTCTCTTCACATGGATAACGTGGCTTTACTTCTAGGGTGTGGTTATACATAATCGTACATCCGCATGGCAACGTCACAACCAATTTACTTATTATGCTCTCTGTAAATACCTACTTAATAGTACTATATTAATTAACCTATTTGCTCTCTTGTCAAATTCTAACCTATTTATTAATTTCTACCAATTATTTTATCAACTTATTACTGGGCACACTTATTATTTAATTGATTATTTTCTAAGTTATTATTTCACTAGATTAGTACTCGTCTTCCAATATTAATTAATTAAACTATTCCTATGGTGGATACTGTTAATTATTCAGATTATTATTTTCCTATTGTATTAATTAATCAAATTATTATCTATCGATATTATTAATTATCCAATCTATTATTTTCCTAAATAATTTTACATTTTCCTATCGTTAAACTCTTAATCTTATCACTGACTTAAATTTTTAAAATCTGTTCACCTTTCACATTCACTTTGTTTCTTACTTCTCCCACCGTGTTCTTTTGTTATTATTACTGTTGTTCTCCTTTCCACTGTTTTGTTTGATGGTCCCATTGGTCTCTCCATTCGTCATCGGAGGAAGGATATAGGTCGTCGTCGGAAAAGTATCCAGCTGGGTAGAGTTCTTTTGGATCATATTCTCGCCCTTGGCGGGCTGTAGGGAGCTTCCTGGGGGTTGAAGGCACCGTGTCCACTTGCCTTACTTGACATTGACGACGTCGAGGTCGAAGTGGACGCCCTCGATCTCATCGAGGGGGCGGGCGTTGTTGCTAATTCTGCCACTTGGCACCGGCAGCCTACAAATCGAACGGTGGCCGCTGAGGGCACCTGGAGCACCTCCACGCACTCTTGTGCCGTCATCTCGAAATGGTTCTTTAAAGCGCGCGCTTGCACTAAGGCGCAAGCCATGCCATCGCCTGAGTGCTCTCTGCACGCCGGTACCCTCATGCTGGCTAGCCGGGTCATATTCGTTATGTGGCGGACTCTCTCCACTCCGGCTACCTCTATCAGCCAGCGCCGCTTCTCCTCCCCTTTGCAGAGAATCCATCGCCCCTGAACGATGGCCTTTATCACATTTGGTGCCTCTGCCATACTGATGATCCCCTGGCTCCATGTGAGCCCTATTATGGTTCTTTCCACCCAGCTATTTTTGCGTCGGAGGACGGCCTCTTGTTCCTCTGGCATTCCTAAACGGAAGATCAAGTGTATGGTCCTTCCTCCTTCTAATTCGACTGCGGCGAATTCTTTAATCCATAATTCATTTGACACTCCTCTATAATACTGCAGATCGACTGCGAGAGGGGACCTAATCCAACGTTAAGAACAAAGATTAGTAAAGTTATTGTGGAGTCCATGGCTCCCTATATGGAAGCATTCTGCTAACATGAACTACTTCATTTTTGTTTGCTCGTCGTTTAATTAAATAATCAACATCGCTCTTCTCTTCAAGTACTTCAAATGGTCCAAACCATCGTAACATTAACTTATCACTTTTACCTATTTTTTTTATCTTTATCTTGTTTTTCATAAATTCTTTCTTTCGCCTTTTCCCTAATTGCTAAAGCTCTTTCCCTAAACTTGACTACTTCTATACACCCTGTTTCTTGTTTTAAAGTAGCTTCATTTGGTAAAATAGGATCTCTAGCATAAACTAAGAGAAATGGTGATACCTGTACAGTATCCTGTTTTGCGGTATTATACGCGAAAGTTACCAATGGTAAATATTCATCCCAATCTGTCTGTGATTCGTTTGTATATAAACTTAACATATCCTCCAAAGTTTTATTTAATCTTTCGGTTAATCCATTACATTGAGGGTGATACGCGGTTGTAAATCTACTTTCTACTTCCATTGCCATTACTAATTGGGTCACTAACTAAGATCTAAATGTCTGTCCTCTATCTGATAACAATATTCTTGGCGATCCATGACGCGTTGTAATTTGTTCTAATAAAAATTTAGCTACTGGTTTCGCCTTTCCATTTGACAACGCTTTAGTTTCCGCCCACCTGGTAGCGTAATCGGTGGCTACAATTATCATTGTATTTCCCCGTTTACTTCTATTAAAAGGTCCTAATAAATCTACTCCAATTTTATCAAAAGGTTGTGAAATCGAAATGGGTTTTAAAAATCCTGCGGGTTTCGCGGGTAATCCTTTTCTAGCTTGGCAATCAGGACATCCCTAATTCAATAATTGCATTTACTTCTTCTTTATCAATTTCACAAGGTTCTACAAGCACTATTCCATCTACTTTAATTTGACCGATGGGTATGAGATTACCTATTGATCTACCTTTCAGTAACTTAATCGGTCCTATTCCTATCTTTTCTATTTCTATTGATACTTCATCAATTTCTATTATCAACTCGGAAGTGAAAATAATTCCACACTTAAGAAACGGGATTTCATTTAAAATAAACTCGTAACCAAATAAATCATCTAACTTTGAAATATCGCCTCCTATGATTTCTAATTTTAAATTAATTACATGGGGTGCACTTGATAACTGAGGTATTATTACATCATCATGCAAAACGACCTTTATTGGTTTTTGAACGGAAGGCATCGTCGGGAAGTTAGTCAGCATTCCCTTGTCCTCAATAACTGCATTCGGATATGACTCCACTTCCAGGACATCTGTGGTTTGGATTTCTGCAGCGATTGTGATTACAATGACCTTGTGATAACTATTGGTTAATTCTATGGTTAAAATAGGAAAAATTATTATCGCTAAATGTTGTCACATGAACTTTACGCCTAGAATTAATGGTTTTGCTAACCTCGCAACGACCAATGTCCTCACAGTACTTTTCCAGTGATTTGTTTCTAAGTGCAACTCCGTCTGCTCAATTACTTCTAACGGAATGCCTCCTGCAGTTTGCATAAAAATGGGTTTTGAAATAGGTTCAATTTTGTTTGCGTATTTTTTATCTATTATGTTATCACAGCTCCCTGTATCTAAAACTATACTAATTTCATAATCATTAATTCTACCTTTAACTGTTAAAATTTTATATTCGGCTTTTTCTATTGTTAAGACGTTACCGAACGCCGGATTTACGAACGTCCTCCCCCGTTTGGGTATTGACTTCTGGGAGAGTGTGGCGCGAAAGTGACTTGTCGACCGGGCGATTGTGTGCGTTCAAACGGTCTACGTGCTTCGGTACAATCCCTAGAAAAATGTCATACCTTTCCACAATTGTAACATTTCGGCCTGTTTTCGGGTGTCCTTTTTCGGTTACCGAAATTATTAAAGGGTCGGCCATAACCTTGTCCACGTCCTCGGTAATTACTTGGACCTGGATTTTGCGAATTACCATAACGCTGTTGATTACCTCTGAAATTTTGATTACCGCCTCTTTGATTTGTTTGGTTCCCTCGGAAATTTCGCTGATTTCCCCTAAAATTCTATGATCTACCTCTATAAGTCTGATTTCCACGATAATTGTAATTCTGATTTCCGCGATAATTACTTGAACTCTTTTGAAAACCTTGTTTAGAACTTTCCGCTTGTGTCACCACATTTATTTTTGGCAATTGCGTATCTACACTGCTACCACCTTCCTCAATAACTTATAATTTTCGCCTGCTTTTTCCTTCCAACTTTAAACCTCCTAATCTTTTTACCACATCCTCCATTTCCTCTATTGTTGCGTCTGTTTTACTCATCATTTACGTTCGCTGTACGTATCATTTAACCCGTTAACAAAGTGAAATCTCAATAGATCCATATCATTAATCAAACTGTCATGATATATTTCTACAAGGTCATAACAGTAATTTAAGATATTTTTATCGGATCCTTGTCTACGTTGCGCTAACCTAACAGCTTTATTTTTGTAAAACACGGTGTGATCGTATTTTTTAATAAAACCGTTTTTTAAATGTTCCCAATAGTTAGCACTATTATCTGGGTTTGCTAAGTATTTCTTACACCAAGAATTTGCGGGTCCGCTTAAATACGTCGAGAAATACTTTAATTTTTTTAAATCTTTCCAGCCATTAGCGGCGGCACACCTATCATAACCACGGATAAATTCATCGGGTTTACCTTCGCTCGGATGATAAACTGCGGGATTACAAAATTTCGGTTTTACCCGATCTAACGTTAAATTGAATAAACTTGCGATTGTCGAATTTTGCATGTTTAATACAAATGTCTGTACTGAAGGTAAAACTATTGATACTGAAGGCACTAATACGGGTGTAATTAAATTTTGTTGATCGTTTGGATCAAGAGTGTTAATTTCACAAGTTACTGGCTCTCCTGATCTATTTTCTATAACTACTTCTTCACTTTGCTGATGAGCAACAGCACTGCGTCGCAAGTCCATAGTTTGTCTGTTGGTCGTCACTTACAGCAATTTGTATTTCAAATACTGCTTGTACTTCTGGGTGGTTATTCTCGACTCGAGAGAATGAACAAAGTAAGAGAAAAGTTGCAGAAAAGTGGTGGGGGTTCTCTTGAAATAAACGAATCCGTATTCTTGAAAATGTGATCATACTCCCTTCTCTTACAAATTGTGAGAATCGATTTCGCTTGATAATTTTCAGGAGAAAAACGAATTCCCATGTTTTGATTAATAGAAAAATTGTTTGTTTGTTTGTGTTGGGGGTCATCTACGGCTGTTATACTGTGAAAGTTAGTGTGCGTTATTGGTTCGATCAGTTTTATAAGTTTTTAACTAACAGTTTTTCTATTAATAGTAAGTAAAGTGTCATTTTAAAACAATTTATTATTGATTAAATAAATTCAGATAGATGCAGATGAAATTTTATTGGCAAACCAGGTCTTAAACGACCTCGACGAAGCCGAACAAATTGATCCATTTCATCGATTACCGGATCATAAATTTCAAAAATATTTTCGAGTTTCAAAAGAATTTGCCAGAAACTTAATCGCAGTTATTACACCGATTATGGAGGAACCTACGAGGCTCAGTATAGAGCATAAGGTAAATAATTAGGAATTTATTAAAAACATTAAATATTGATTGCACTTTAGGTACTTCTAGTCCTAAAATTTTATGGGTCTGGTAGCTACTGTTACCCACGGGCTTAACGAAGGCACGTAGCAACGGAAGCGTGTCGAATTCTTTCGGCGCCTGCCGAATTCTTATGCCCCGAAGGGATGCTAGTGTTCTAAAAAGAACGATAGCTGAACGTTTGCGCACGCCGAACTCTTATACCTCGAAGAGGTGCTAGGGTTCTAACAAGAACGGTAGCTGAACGTTGCGTATGCCGAATTCTTTATGCCACGAAACGGGGCTAGCGTTCTAAAAAGAACGATAACTGAACGTTGGGGTTATCGACAAGAAACTACGGTTAAGATAGTTACTGTTTATTGAAGTGACTCTGTCAGAGTCGGAGCTCAACTGGCGAATGTACAAAAATCCCCACCTTTTATAGGCGTTTTTGTTGGGATCGGGGGTCGTCGGGCGAGACCGTTGTCATTCGTGGAGGTGGGCGGTAACAGTCGCCCCCCCTTTGAGGCAACGGTCGCGCGACGGGTCTTAAACTAGTATGATTACAATTTTCTACAATTATATATACAGGTAATCATTTTACTGCGCAGCCGCGGGAGGTGGTTCGTCCTGGGGTTGCGGTGGCGTTGGCGGTGCTGGACGGATCCGGTTGACGCTGTATCGGACCTGATGTCCTGCTACGTCTACCATGAAGATGGTATCGGTGATGACAGCGGCGATCGCGTACGGGCCTAGCCAGGCTGGTCCAAAGCGCTGCCTTCCTGGTGCTGCCTTGGTTAGGACGAGGTCGCCTACGTGGTACGGCCTGGCCGGAGGCTGCTCGGGGTGGCGTCGATTCAGGTAGGCCCGCTGGTTGTTGCGGGCCTCATCGCGGATGTCCCCCAGGTCCGGGGTGGGGGGGCGTTCGACGTCGGAGTCCCAGGCACCTGGGAGCCGGGGGTTGTATCCCAGGAGTGCTTCCCCAGGAGTTTTTCCCGTTGCCGCGTTACGCCTTCGTCTGAGGCTGTAGAGGACTGGCGGAAGGTGGAGGTCCCAGGTGGTCGGACGGCGGTTGGCCATGCGGATTCGCAGCCCCTTCTTGACGTCCTGGTTCCTCCTCTCCGTAGGGTTAGCCTGGGGGTGGTAAACTGCGGTGGCGAAGTGGTCCGCTTGCCATGACTGACAACATTTTTCCCAGCAGTGGGACGTGAACTGGGACCCGTTGTCAGTAATGATGGTGTTTGGGAAACCAAATCGCCCGAAGACTTCCTTCTCCAGGAGGTTGCAAACGGTCCTGGACGTCCCGGTCGCCAGCGGAAAAGCTTCGACCCAACGTGAAAATAAATCTGTAACGACAAAGATGAAGCGGTGTCCTCGTGGCGTTTCCGGGTAAGGGCCCATGAGGTCGCAAGCGACGGTCTCCCACGGGGTGCGAGGTTGTCTTGGCCTCTGAGGAGCTCGCTCCCGATTTGGCTTACGTTTGTACTGGGCACAAAGTAAGCAGGTTTGCACGTACCGCCGTACGTAGCTTGTCATCTCGGGCCAGTGGAACGTTTCCTGGATCGCTCGTTCCGTTTCCTCAGCTCCGGGGTGACCGGCTAGAATGGAGTCGTGATGGTACTGCGTGATCTGCTCCTGCAGTGCTTGGGGCACGAGTAGTCGCAACCCTCCGGGTTGGACCCGGTAAATGAGGTCCCCCTGGACCTGGTAAATGGTGCCGTACATACGATCCCCTGGTTGTTGTGGACCGTCCCTCTGGACGCGATGCCATCTCTCCACGAGACGGCGACAACTGGGGTCATTCCGTTGGGCGACACGGACTTCTTCCTGAAGGGTGGTAAACACGAGGGCGTTTAGAGCTTCAGGTGGCGGGTCCGTGTGTTCCCGTGTCCTTGGGGCCACGAGCTGTTCCTCGTCCCGGGCGTCGACGTTGCCATGTTGCGGCAGTGGGTCCCTGGATAGGATGTCCGCCAGTTGGTTTTCCTTCCCTGGAGTGTGTACTATCGTGAAGGCGAATGGCTGGAGCAACAGTGACCAACGCGTTAGTTTCGCGTTATCGCGGGCGTTCGCAAGCCATAGCAATGCCCGGTTGTCCGTCACCAGGGTGAAGTGGCGGTCCTCTAGGTACGGCCGATACCTCTTCACTGCCCACACAATGGCCAGGCACTCTTGTTCGTTAATATGATAGCGTCGCTCCGTCTGGGTGAATCGAGCGCTACCATATGACACGATGTCCTTTTTACCTTCAGGGCCCAACTGGTAAAGGACGGCGGCCATGCCGACACCGCTGGCGTCGGTCTGCAGGACGTACTCCCTGCTCGGGTCGGGACGGGCCAGGCGAAGTGGAGCGGCTACGGCGGATTTTACGTCTGCAAACGCGCCTTCTTCTGCCGGTCCCCATCTCCATTTCTGCTTGGGAGACAGCAGGTCTGTAAGGGGAGCCGCCATCTGTGCGAAATTGGCGACGTAATCGCGGAGCCATCCGCAGATCCCCAGGAACTGCTTAAGGTCCTTTCTGGAGGTTGGTGGACGCGCCTTGGCCACTTGCTCCAGGTGGCAGGGTTGGGGTTCGTTTCCGGCGTCGCTTATGATGTGCCCGAGGTAGTCGATGCGGCTCGTCCCCAGGTGGCACTTTTTCGGCGCGCATCGGAGGCCGTGGATGCCTAGTCGTTCAAACACCAGCCCTAGGTGTTGGAGGTGTTCCTCGTAGTTCGCCGAGTATATCACGATATCGTCAAGGTATACCAGGACGAATTTTTGTAGGTAGCCTGCCAAGACTTCCTGGGACATGAACCTCTGAAATGTGGTTGGTGCGTTTTTCAGCCCGAATGGCATTACCCGGAACTGATACTTGGATCCCTGTGGCGTCGCGAAGGCGGTCAAGTGGCGACATCGAGGTGCGACCGGAATCTGCCAATACCCGCTCTTGAGATCGAGAACGCTAAATACCTTAGCTGGTCCTAAATCTCGGAGCGTCTCTTGGATGATGGGCAGCGGTGCAGCCTCGTTGACTGTGACGGCGTTCAGGCGACGGTAGTCGACACAGAAACGGGGCGTTCCATCCTTTTTGCCGATCAGGACAACTGGCGAGCAGTACGCGGAAGTGGATGGCTCAATCACTCCAGCTGCTAACATCTCCTGGACCTGTTCGAGGATGGTTTGCTTCTTCGCGTCACTATAGCGGTAAGGAGCCTGGTGCACGGGTTTTTCGTCTATGAGCGAAATCACATGTTCCGCCGAACGCGTCACTTTTATAACGGCACTGTCCGCGAACACGCGTGCATGCACTCCCAGAGTGTTTTGTAGTGCGTCCTTGAGCGCTGGGGGAAAATTGTTCGGTATATTCACTAGGGGTATTGCGTCTTTTCGCACAGGGGTCGCGGTTTGGAAAAAACACGTTTGTCTCTGTTTCGTCCCGAAATGTACACAACCACGGGCCACGTCGATGACGGCGTCGCGGTTTTTAAGCCAGGAGTGGCCGAGGATGATGTCCTCCGCGAGATCTTCCACGACATGGAAGACGTCTGCCATGGTGGTGCTGCCTAGCTCGTAAACGAGACGTATTGTTCCCACGGGTTTGGTGGTGAACGTGGAGACGCCCACGGTGAGTGGTGAGCGTGCCCCAGGATCTCTTCCAACGAGGAATGGGAAAAGACCGTCCCGTACGAAGTTGGCGGATGCTCCTGTGTCGACCAAGGCGCCGTATGAGTTGTTGCCCACCTGGAGTAGGACTCGGGGAAGTCCTTGCTGGCCAAACAGGGCGTTGATGGTTACCGCGTGTGGCCCTATTGCGGCGTCTCGCGGCGGGACGTCGTGGCTTGTTCGTTTCCCGAAGCGGTGGTGGACCGGTTTGGACATTCCCTGTGAAGGTGGTTCCCTCCACAATGTCTGCACGCCGGCATGGTTTGGCGTGTTGGGACAGCCGGAGCGGTCCCATGGCGGGGTTGTTCTTGCAAGGCCTCGTAACGGCTCGCGATGGCTAGCAGCTCCTCAAAGCTCTCCGGGACTCCGAACACCAGCACCTTTTGGAAGTCCTTCACGAGTTGCTGCGAAAGAAGGCTCACCAGGGTATCGTCTGCTAACTTCAGGCCCAGTCGATCGTGGTAACGCCGCTTCCTTTTGAGGAAAGTTTCCACGGACTCCGAGGAGAGCTGTTTTTCTCCGTAGAAACGGCCCGAGAGTCTTGCGTCTGCGGCTTTGGAGCAGTACTGCTGCTGGAACATCCTTCGGAAGTCCTCGAAGGAGTAACCCATCAGCACGTTTACGTCGTACCACTTCCTCGCGTCCGCTTGGAGCTGTTCGGCTGCGATCTCCCCTTGGTCTGCCGGATCCACCTGGCAAATCTCGAAGTAGCGCTCGAGACGCTGTAGGAATACGTGCGGATCCTCCTCCGCACGTCCCGCGAACTTCGGGAGCCTAGGAGCGACCGGGAAGAAGACGGGAGTTGCCACGGGAACCGCCGGTAATGGTGGAGGGTTTACCCTCGGCGGAATCGCAGGTGAAGGCCTTGGAGTGGACATCCTTCCCATGGACTTCTGTAATTCCTCCATCTGGACCTGGAGGATTCGGATGGTTCTCTCTTGTTGTTGTATCAGCTGTTGTGCTGACTGTTGTGGGCGCCACTGGGAGGTTTGGACCTCTCCCAGCAGGTCTTCCTGGATTATGGAGGGTTCTCCGGTGATAACGTCGTCCATCGGGTGCGCCCTCGTACAACGCCTAGGAGTCGTCATGTTGCGGGGTGGGGTGGGTCCTCGTGAATTTTTTCAAAAACTCTTGCCCCACGTGCTTGGGCGCCAAATGTTACCCACGGGCTTAACGAAGGCACGTAGCAACGGAAGCGTGTCGAATTCTTTCGGCGCCTGCCGAATTCTTATGCCCCGAAGGGATGCTAGTGTTCTAAAAAGAACGATAGCTGAACGTTTGCGCACGCCGAACTCTTATACCTCGAAGAGGTGCTAGGGTTCTAACAAGAACGGTAGCTGAACGTTGCGTATGCCGAATTCTTTATGCCACGAAACGGGGCTAGCGTTCTAAAAAGAACGATAACTGAACGTTGGGGTTATCGACAAGAAACTACGGTTAAGATAGTTACTGTTTATTGAAGTGACTCTGTCAGAGTCGGAGCTCAACTGGCGAATGTACAAAAATCCCCACCTTTTATAGGCGTTTTTGTTGGGATCGGGGGTCGTCGGGCGAGACCGTTGTCATTCGTGGAGGTGGGCGGTAACACTACCAAGAAATTAGTGACAACAACAAATTTTTGTCGGTAAGTCAATCTAGCGTAAGCCAGTGTGTTAAAAAAGTTAGTGAGGCTTTGAATCGACCGGAAATATTTAATCACTGGGTACATTTTCCAAGGAACATGAATGAATTGCGCCAATTAAAGTCCAGGTTAGTTCTTAAATAAATTTCATCAATGGCAAGAATAAAATTTCGAAAATTTCAGATTTTTTGAAAAATATTTGCGACCATTCCTGATTACGCCAGTACGTAATGCTGAGCCCAATATGCCTGAAGAAAGATTCAATGAGAGACTTAGCCAGATTAGAAGCATTATTGAAAGATGTAATGGAGTTCTAAAAAATAAATTCCGATGCCTCCTAAAACATAGGGTTTTGTATTATGCCCCTGTTCAGGTATCTAAAATAATTAACGCTTGTGTTGTGTTGCACAATCTGTGCATTGAATATAATGTTCCAGAGCCAGAAATTGATGAAGAAATGCAGGCAGCAGATTTGGGGATTTATCCTCCTCTCCCGCAAGAGAATGAACTTGTCGAGGGTAATAATAATGGCAATAATCTTGCTGTGCAGTTACGCCAGAGAATTATAAACAATTATTTCTTACATTAAAAATTATAAATAAATTCATTATCTGACTTATTCTGCATATCGAAAAAAATCCCGAAACACGTAATTTTTAGTACTTATTTTTCTGTTGTCATTTCTTTAACACTCATGTTGTATTAACTTCCCAAGTTTGTTAATTCGTGAAGTATACTTTTCTGCACTTCACATTGTTGCTCCAATAATTTCAGTTTTTTTCTTCACACGTTTGTCTTCTCTCCCATGATTCAATTTTTTTTTCTTCATAATTCTTTCTTCTCTCGCTTTGTAGTTTCAGTATAAGTAGTTTTTGTTTTTATATTCTTCTTCATACTTATTTCTGTTTTGCGCAGATAGCAATAATTTATCTGAAGTTTCGAGGGATCTATTTAGCCGTTGTATTTTACATGGAGTTCTTATAAGTTTCTTGGTTTCAGTCCGGCTTTTCGAGGACGTCGACGGTCTAGTTTGTGAAACCTAGTAAAATGAATTGTTATTGTTTCGGTGAAAATAAATTTACATCCAACTTACAGAACTAATTTCTGTGGCGGAAGAGATTTTTTCTTCTGCGGTAAAAAGGACTTTTTCTTCTATGGCAGCTGAGGTAGCAATTGGCAAATTGCCGGAATCTATTAGCATATCCTGAAAGAATAATGTATAGATAGAGGCATACCTACTTAGTAATAAGAAAGGTAGGCACGTACCTCTAGTTCAATATCCATCAAAATTTTAACAGAGGGCTCAGCAACATCTTGATGACCATGAATTAATGTAGGATTTATTAAATCCACAATTTCCCTTTCCATGGCGTTTAATTTTTCTTCTGTCGCTTCACCTCCCCATGTGCATCGCATATGTTGCGTAATTCTGACCGATTTAGCCTTTGCGTTTTTTTTAAGTCTTGCCATCTAACAACAATTTTCATAATATTTTAGTACAACCATTAGTTGCTACTTTTATGTACCTTTCTCCACTGTTCCCATCTTTTGCTGGCACCATTCGGTACTTCATTTAGTTGTTTAGAAATTTCTTCCCACAACCGTCTGCCCATTTTTAAATGTAAAATTTGGGGAAAAGGTACTGGCCTGCAATTCGGGGTGGTTCTGCAGAAATGCAATCAGCATCTCTTTTTGCACTTTACTGATGGCACAGTTGCGGATTTTTTTCTCACTGCTAGGATCGGACTAGTATAATTGAAAGGCTGAGATCAATTGCCATTTGAAAATAGTTTAATGGCAATTTTCGGTCCTTAGCACATGTGTGCAGGATCCGGGGGTTAGTTTCTTAGAAACAACAATTGTTAACATTTGTAAGGATAAAATAATGGCATGCTTTAAAATGAAATGAATTATTAGCCCTTAACATGTGTGTGTAGGATAACTATTCTTAGATGCAGATGTCAATAATTCTTAGAAGAATAGTTATTGACATCTGACATCCTGGTTAGGACTCGGAGAACCAGAATTCCCCGACTGTAGGGATGATCGTCCTTTTATATTACTAAATTTATCAACACTATCACGGCCAAGTATATCAAAACCAAATTTCGAAATATCGTCATTTGGTGCGGTACTACTATTTTTCTTTGTCATAGGAGCAATGCTTTTCTCGAAACTGTACAACAGATAGGTTCTAAGAGTCGTTTTATCCGAAACATGTACACTTGAGACACATGTTTCAGTTTCCCACTTGGCGCTGATCGAAACATCGTCAATCATGATTATTGCATCAGCTTTTGCTATATACAAGGAACATGGTTTAGTGGCGATTATCAAATTATCAACGTCACGACCAGAGTGACCTTTAAACTCAATTCTTTCAATTCTTCCATCCACCAAATGCGAAACTACATCATTCAAGTTCTGTGTAGGCATTCCTGATCTTTTAATAACTATCAGCGAATTGTTGCCGCTTGTAACACCTAGGGCGTACCCCGTTCACCCTGAGCCGGCAGACTGATCATCATCAGCCAACTGCTCCGCACCCAAAGGACGGCACAATTCGTATTATCCGGTCATGGGAGGCCTGTCCCCGAAGGGAGAGGACGTATGCACCGGAGAACAACGGAAGGGGTTGCCCCCGATCGCATCGATGGTAAAACCTTGCCTTTTCCTGAGACTGTTTCGGTCTTTGATTTAATCCTACCGCCACGCTCGCGATGTGGCGGCATTGAACCAGGCCCAGCATTTCCAGGAGCCCGCGAGCGTCGGTGTTGCTAGGCGGCGCAGGAGCTTCGTCGTGAGTCCCAAGTCCTTAACGGATTGCGCTGACTGATCGCTCCACACACCCCTCCAGGAGATGGTAACGCTAGCATATTGTATGCTTTCAACGCCACTCGTCATTGAGTTCTACGCGCCATAGAATAAAACCCGGCCGATTTTGCTTGTTGACGAAGCCATCCAGGTGGAAATGGGCCTCATCACTCAAGATGATTTTTCGATGGAATTCCGGATCATTTTCATGCATTTCAAGGACCCAATCGGCAAAGATACGACGTTGTTGATGATCGGCCGGCTTGAGTTCTTGTGTTAACTGAACTTTATAAGCCTTAAGACCCAAATCTTTATGCAAAATACGGTGTAATGACGTTTTTGGAATGTCTAATTCCAAAGAACGACGAGGAATGGACAAACCTGGGTTTTCTTCAACACTTTCGGCTACAGCAGCAATATTCTCGGCTGTTCTTGAGCGACGTGCACGGGTTTTATTCTTCACATCACTAACTTGTCCCAACAGCTCGAATTTTTCCACCAATTTCTGTATTGCGGTCCGACAAGGTGCTTCACGACGACCCAAAAATGTTCGAGTTTTACGAACCGTCTCTGCCAAATTTTCACCATTTTTATAGTGAATTTTAATAATTTCAATGCGTTGTTGAAGCGTGTATCGTTCCATTTTTATTAATGGCGTAGTTTCTACTTGTCAAATGTCAAAAAATTACAGCTCCAAAAGTTACATCTACCGAAATAACGGGCTATTCAAAATAACACCTCTTATTGGAAAACCCTTTAGTACTACTATTTTAAAAATATAATATAAACTTACAATTCCAAATTCTTTATTACCGTCGCCCACTACATGTTTCCACCCCATGAGATTCATGAGGCGTTCTTCTATCGTATTTAATTGAGGGGTTTTTACCTCACCACCTCCCGTTTTTATTCTTTCAGCCCTCAAAGCAGCCGCCTTAGCTTTTACTTTGGATTTCCAACGAGTAAGAGCCTATGAAAATGTATTACAATTATTTATCCACTAGCTAATAAAAGTTTTAAATTAACAATAAATACTTACGATTTGCCACTTTTAAACAGTTTTTTGACCATGGCCTAAATTATTTAATTTAGTTGCCACGTCCTGCCAATCTTTTTTTAATTGGCAACTGTCCCCATCATTATGCTGAAATTTATTTTTTAATAAATTGGGATTGATCTCCAAGCATTCAATCAATAATGCCCAGTGCTCCGGCTTAGTTTTTGAATCTCTTTCGGTTTCTAGAAGCCAATATTATAAGTACTTAATTATTCCGTTTTATTGAATGATGCGGTAATAAATAATGTTTACCCATTTTTTAAATTCACTTTATTTACTGAACGTTCACAAGCACGATTTTGTCACGTCGACTGTTGATTGTACAATGATTTCTTCGAAAAGTTAAAATTGCCTCGATGTACCTTTTGGAAATTTTATTGCTTTTTTAAAACTTGCTCGAAATGGAAAGAAACGTGTTTATTACTTAATGGCAGTCAAAAAGTCAAAAATCCTGTTAGTTGAAACCAACATATTGTTAACCGAATTTTTAAATTTTGCGGAAGTCTATTGAACTTTGAACAGGGACAATTTTGAATACTAAAATTTAATTTAATTAAATACTTTTTCGCACAATCATATTGTTACCAGCTACGCTACTTACCCTTGTTGTTGACAGTAATTTGTGACGCATAATATAGCTTCAAAATATTCTTCTCAAAAAAAAATTACCTCAGTTAGTCTAAATTTCTTTATTTCATTTCGTTAATTTTGCGTTTGGTTATCGACCAAAATCAATTCTTTTGAGAACCAATTTTGCCTAGTAATTTGTTTCATTGAGGTGATAAAATAAAATCAAGTGTTAATTTTTTCTTATTACCATTGGTTTTGTGATTTTTTAACGCTTCAAAATGAATGTAATATATGGTTATTATATCAATTTGAAGGAAGATCTGCAACGTAAAGATGAACTAAAAATTGAAAGGCGTTTTTTAAGAAATAGATGTGAAACTTTAAATTTGCCGGACCGCGAGTTTAAAAGAATCCGTCGGTCTCATAGAAATGAAGAACTAATCTAATTCAAAATATTAATAATTCAAAATTACTGTTGTTACAAGCATACATTGTAACCTAACTACAAACCGTTGTTGTGAAATAATTAATATCTCTTAATTGATAAAAAAATAAGCATTTAAAATATTCCATGATCGAGTGTTTTTTTTTAAATGCGAGAAAAATGTTTGATGTAACTTCTAAAATATTAGTAATATAAATTTCTTTTTGTTCACAATTCTGCAAAATATATTTTCATAACACATTTCATGCTTCATTTAAAGCCAAAATTTTTGAGCCAGATGCAGTCGTAAAAGCAGATAAACTTTGCTTCCCGCTATTGTATGTGTTCACAAGAGGCTCAACCAGTAAGAAAGAACGACTCCGAAAAGCACTGTAGTTAGACAGAGGTAAAAAATTGCAAAGAGATAAGCCAGTGGTTCGATGGTGTTTTTAACGAGCTTTGACTCGGAGCAGTCGAAAATGTACGATATTACGAGCGATAGACGAGCGTACACACAGGAAAGAGATCCATGGTTGATCGGCTTGCAAAGGGCCGGTGCCGAATACAAATACCGTGAAATGTTTCCATATTCCGTCTAGCGAGCTCGGCCCGAACTATTCGAAAATATACGATTGTTCAAGCGACACACGCGCGATAAGTTCAAGGAGGAGATTCTCCTCCCTATCGGCTTACGGAGTACCGGTCCTGGTTGCCTTTACCCGTTTGTTTCTGGCCACGGTCTGGACCCCGTCGTTCTCCGGGTTGCTCGCGCTAGCCGGGTCGCTTGGGGTTGCCCAAGGACGGTAAAGGGAGAGGATAGCCGAATCGAGGAAATTCGTCCGCTCGGCTCTTCCAATTCGTGACGTCAGCACGTTACCTCACGTTTAAAGTGTCGGGATAGGTTCATTAATAAGAGTTTGTAATTATTAGCACAGTATGTTTCAATTTGTAACTTAAATTTTTGATTATAAGTAAAATAATTAATTTGATTGTAGTAAAAATTATTTGAATTTTTGTCCCCTTAAATAAAATTAGATTTTCTTGAATTTCGTAAAATTCGATCAACACAAAACTATTGTAATCAACTCTTGTGTTAATCGACAATTGTTAATCTGCATCATGACAAGCAATAAAAAATATCAGCATTTTAGTGAAAAACAATAAATAAACTGGACTATTTCACGTAAGTTTGGGTGTATGCAAGTGCAAAGTAATTAAACGTTTTTATTAAAAACAATCGTAAATTTATTATTAATTAACTATTTTATTCAGTTTCCTCTTTTTGCTTCTACTAGCATCGCAAGTTGCACGTTTTCGTTTAAACGCATTATTAATGTGCTTTGCTTTTAGATTTCTAAAGTTCATTCGAATTATTGTTCGCACCTTACAAAAATGTTTTATTAATTTAAAGGGAAATTGTTTTTCTCTTTTAAAAATTTTGCCGGCCAAATTTGTTACAACTCCAGGACTTTTTCTGAATGATTCGCCATGATGCATTTCAAAATATCTGTTCCACTTCTGAACAGTTTTTAACCAGCTAATAGTAGGTTTCATAAGTCCTCCGTACGAAAGCTGTTGTACCCAAGAAGGCATATTGCAAAAATGATCTGTATCAATTTGATATGTGTATTGTGCTAAATCAGGATGAGAATCTTTGCATTTTTTAGCCAGATATCCTGCAATGTATTCGAAAGCATCATCTGTAGTTTCTTGCGATGCCGGAGTAAAATCCGATTTTGTCGTTTTATTTGAGCAGGTGGAGGAGGTAGAAGAAAATGATGAATTAAGTTCAGATTCATTTATTTCAATCACATTTTCAACTACTTCAATCTTTGCTATTTGCAATACTTTTGGCAAAATATACTCATCTGCAACCTGAGCTTCAGTGTTAACTTTGGAGTCTAAAATGCCAGAATTTTTGCCTAACATTATCATTCGACTCCTGTACATCGCCGAAAGAGGACTAGGATGTTCATCAGGTCCTTTTTTGCTCCTCATTTGAAAAAATATGTTTTCCAGGCTGTCCTGATTCAATCTATGTGTGCATATGTATCTTACACCTAATTCAGTTTGCACGTCAAGAAATAAATTTTTCAAAGATTTCATTGACATAATCATTCCCTTCTGAAAAATTTGAATCGACTTTTTTCCTATGGGTTTCAAAGCAGACACACATGCAATCATTTTGTTGAGATGATTTTCTTGTGTTTCCAAATCAATGCCGTAAGCATTTTTGCTCGGAACGTTACCTTTGGGGCAATACGAATTGAATATGTCAAAGCACTTATTTACATCGTTAATAAAGGCGCCCAACCTTTCTGCCATTTCTTTATTCAAACCTGGTTTGTACCGCATAAGGCCTGTGGAAACAGTGTTCGATAAAGGTTGGGCTGCCAATCTAACATTTTGCCGTTGGCTTTTTTAACAATTTAAATGTTTCTTGCTAATTTTCCAACATGAATTTACTTCAGTGTCTGTTAGTGACACCAACGTTTCTAAGGGACTTTTATCAACCAGGAATCCGTCTTCTAGTTGAAACCCTACATCGAGCAACCAGTTACGTACTAATTTTAATAAATGCGGAGCATCAGCAAACATGTAAATATTATTGTTTGTAATTGGATGTTTAAACGAAGTATGATTTATTCCAATTTCCAATTCCTTCCACAATCCAACATTACTTGCACCACAATCACTGACGCATGCCACGACATTGTAAGAAATATTAGAAAGTTCGCTTATAATTTGGAACAATATTTCCTTCGCCATTTTTTGATCAAAACCAATGTATACCGGTTACTTCCAGTTGGAAAATAAACCTCTAGCCATTACGACATGCATTTGATTATGAGGCCCTAAAATTTCATCCTTAGACACATTGTATTTCTCGGTAGCTTTCACTTTAACTTCATCAAAAAGAAATACAACGGTTTTTTCAAAAGCTGAAAATGACTCCCCAGCAAGTTTCATCATTAGCAAAACATCTTTTAAAATTCCCAGGGAAACATCAATTTTAGAAGCCCATTTTCGTAAAGTTGATAATGCCGGTAAAGGATAATTTAGTTGATTCCTTAAGACTCTTCTATACCTCGTTCTCAATGTAATTTTCCTATATCACGGCTGCCACAAAACCCCCCTTCAATTATTAAAAAAATAAACTTTTAACGCCAGATTATGAAAGTTTAAATCTTTATCTACAAAATAACCGGATGTTTTTTTCTTAAAGTAAATGAGACTAATGTAATAACACTTTGAAACTTTATGGTTTTATACCTAATTTCGACCAAAACGATTTTGATTTATTACTACGGACAGAGCTCATTTATACAAAAAGTGGTCCGATCAGTTTGTAGTAAAGATGATTTTCAGCATTAATAAAAAAATTAGATGCGAAATTTGGATAAATAAGGTCCCAATCGTGGCACCCGTGAAAACATTAAATCGGCATCGTATCCTGGCGCCATGCTACGGTCATCTCTTCTACCCTACTATTGCTGATAGAATCGGCAAACGCATGCTTTCTCTCTTTTGTTGTGACTACCCGATTACAGTATTTACGAGTCGTTTGAACGTCTTCTCGAATATGAATGTTTCACGAATTATGTGAAACGGTTTTGTATAAAAGGCGATTATTTTCACATGAATTTTCAAATGTGGATATTTAGGTTTCGTATAAGGGTAATATTTTTGAGCGGATTCCGTCCAGTGAATTTATATTATTATTAAATTATATTTAATAATGTTTTAACATACTTGAAAAAATGACGTTATTGTAGGACATTGTCACCGTAAACTTTACGCAATTTTTCACAAATTTGACGCGCGTTCTTTCCTTTATGGAAGTAAAATACAGTAAAAGTCGTTTTTACTTTAGTAAAAATATGGTAAAAATGCGCAGTTTGGTCTTCCATTTTCAAATTGTTATAATTTGCATTTTGTGCTGTTGCATTTCCGGTCGTGAAAAAACACTGAAGGTATAAGAGCCACCATCGAGCCGACAGCCGATCTGTGAAAGAGTCAATATGTGTTTATCTGGTATACAGGGTGATGAAAAAATGGTGTCCAAGATTGATATTGGTACAATGCTTTCTGTTGAAGCATTGTGGAAATCGCAACAGAAGTGGTCCAAATAGATTCTGTTTAAAATTAAAACAGTTTGTCTAAGAGCAATACGTGGCAATACTGCACATATTTATTTTTCTAAAGAATTACTTTCAGGTAGGCCTATTTCTTGTATCTAAGCCACCAACGCTGACAGATACTGTCACTTGCGTAAGATAAACAACTGTCATGTTGACATAACTTTTTTTATTTCAAAAGAATTTAATGTAATTAAACAAGGATACAACAAACAGATAATTGAAGGGCTATATGCAAAAAGTCCCCAAGTGACGTAGAGATTTTCTACTATTTGCGCTATTTCTGATAAGAATGGACAGTGCACTTTTTGTAAAAAAACAAGGTGGTGGAACGCTCAACAGGGCGATTTTATTTAGACCAACAGCTAGTAAAAATAAAAAAAATCGTCGAAAACAGGTGGTGGAACGCGTCCCCAAGCGTTCCATGACAAAAAGAGCACTGCGAATGGATGAACTTTCGGTCGCACTTACTGATTCCCGTTTAAAAGGTCCCTAACCATGTTATTTATTAAAAACAGATCAATCGAAAACGAAACAATGTGATTTCCAGATCAAATTGAAACATAAAATCTCAAATATCTTAGAATATGAAAAAGTGTAATGCTTCGTCCTGGTACAGTTTCAATCGCTTCCACAACTACTTGCTTCAACGTTGGTGTGCGAACTTCACGAGGTCGTCCACGATTTACAGAAATCGGCATTACTTGTCCATTTTCCCTTAATCTTTGCTCCACTCTTCTAATTACGTTAGTATCTGAATGACGTCGACGTGGATACAGTTTAGCATATACTCTAGCTTATTCGGTCATTGGTCTTTTTGGGCCTTTGCGTCTTAACATCTATGCCAATACGTAATAACACAAACCTGCAAAATTAATTATGTCGACTACTGAAAACAGAAACTTATTTCCTACCACATATTAATGGGAAAAGTACGACTTTTCTCACAAAGTGGACCAATTTTTCTTTAAATATCTTTATCAAACGATAACCATTATAGTCATAACAAGATAATGGAAAGTGCTAATTCCTTAGAAGAAAAGTTACTTTTCTTTCCTACTAGCGACGAAAGTGATACTTTTCTTTTCGTGAACTTTTAAAAAATTGTATGTTGTATGGGGTGGGGTGTTTATAAATTAATTTGCATAACAGTTTTAATATCACAGGTTTGTGGTAATCACGCTAATGCTAATGCTAATAATTTATGTATTTTTTTACCCCTGAATTGATTTAAATTTTGTAATTGCTGACCATTGCTTCGTTTCTTTCGTCCAAATTTGGTTACTTTACGTAAATCGCCACTAGATTTACCCATTTTTTTAATTAGTTAGATAACCGATATCTTCTGTAAAATTGAGACACGGGTGGAAACACAAACTCAACTAAAATAATTGTTCAGCGATTCACCACTGGTCCTATTCCGTTGACAGTAAAAATTTGCACGTGCCTTATCAAGATTCTTTGTCGGCGCCCGCACCAATCCATTTTCATTTAATTGACTCCGTACGTCAGCCGCATGGATAATATAGAGAATGTTTTCAATGCGTCATCTATTGGTATCCTACTTTGAACTTTGCTTGCTCTCTCAGCTCACCGTTCACACGCTGGTATAGAAGAGTCTTAAGTAAAGGTAAGATTTCTTGCTATAGTACCGCAACCTAAAGGCAACAGCTATATCATCACGAGTCCAGTTTACTCTTTTCTTTTTATTTGACAATAAAGCTATTTGGTTGTTTGATAACACTTTCTTCAAAAGGATAGAAGCCATTTCTGTTTTCTTAGAATTTGTAATTTTGCATCTTTTAGATGTTTTAGCTTTATAGTACCTCAATTGATCGGTCAGGACTTTCACTTTTTTTTGTAAGGCTCGTCTTCATTTTAAAATAATTTGATTGCAAATTATCATATTTTGCACACAATTCCTGATATTTATCTTCACAGTGGTGTGGACTATTATTGATGCAGGTTACTTCTAAAACGTCAGGGTTCAAATCAGGCTGGTTGATTGTGCCCGGTACGCAAGTAGCAATCAGTTCCTCCACTTCTTGTTTTCTTCGTCTAGTAGAAAATCTGTCAAAACGAGCTGATGTAGTTTCTACAGTATTTGATTTCTCGTTCATTTCAACTGTTGGAACTGCAGTTTTTTTCAAGATTCTTTTTAATGGTAAACCTAAATAGAAGTAATTTTTCCGATATAAGTAATAATAAGTCTTTAAAATGATAAATACTGTTTAACAAACACACAAACACAAGTTGTCAATAGAAAGACTTCAAGAGCTTTAAAAATGTCAAAAATTTCAACAAAACTGCCTTATTTCAATCGAACACACTGGTCTGAGGTAACTTCGTGACGTCACAGTACTCTATGTAAACGGCGAACATTGGAACATAGGAAACAAGCTATCCTCTCCCTTTACTGTCCTTGGGGGTTGCCGTGCCTTCTATCTCCCCAGTTACCGTAGGCGGCTCGGCTGGGTTCGCGCCCGAGTTCCGGGGCTGCCCTACGAGCTTGCCGACTTCCCTGGCGACTTCGTCCCTTATTCTTTGCGCTAGCCGCTTTTCCATTTCCATCGCTGGCTTTTTTGATCTCAAGGATTGTTTGTTCCTGGGCGTCTTTCAGCCGCCCAGGTCCCTCATCACTTGGCTTTGGTTATCCCTGAGGAAAACCAGCCTGCCCTGCCTAGTATTACTGCAGGCGTCTCGAATACTGTTGATGTACCCGAAGAGGTCTTCCTCGGGTACATCCCTGCACTCGTCCCCCTCGCTTTCCGGGGCTTCAGGTATGGTCTCTGCCGCCTCTTCAGACCCACCCTGGCTCTTAATGTTCGCGGCCCTCTCCGCTGTCTCTCTCCACGTCTTCACCTCCTCTGCTCTTTCTGTTTTTAAGTTTAGGCTATTCATGTTTATTCCCACGAGTCGGGACGAAAAACGGTTGCCCTTCCGGTAACTCCCATTCGAAAGGGATTGCTGGTTACTGTGAGGTGCGCCCGGTGCCCCACAGGTTTTACGATTTCGCTGTCGGTTATGTGCGGGCCGGCCAGTTAAGGCAAGCCCCTCGGCCCCGGCGACTACCCAACGTTCCGCTGCCACGCGCCGCAGCGGTTGCTGAGGGGCATTTCGGGGTTACGAGTAAGCGGATGGAATGCGCTCTACCATCCGTAGCTAGGGTACCTCGGGCTCGCCACGCCCGTACTCGATTATAGTTTAACCGAGCCCCTGAGGGGAGCATGAAGGGCAGTAGAAATTTGAATAAAATTTTTGTACAATTATGGAAATGTTTTATTACTACCAAACACCAAACAATTTAAACAGGGTTCACAGCAACCTGGAAAGGTCAGAGCATTGGAAAATACAGAATTGCTGTGAACGCTGATAAACTAATTAATACAATGATCTATTAAGTCCTATCATCATAACATAGGCAATCTTATTGGTAGCAGTTTTCTTGGAATTCTTTGTTCAAAGTATTCTGGGCATATGTACGAAAAGTAAAAATGAAGCAATTTTGATGAAATGTTTAACCAAAACATTGAATCAAATTCCAGCCGTTCAATGTTAATGCCTTTATGTGTCCAAATCACAAAATGGCACCATTTCTTATCACATATGGCCATTTGCATTTGAATTTGGCAATAATATTTATGACTTTTCTTAAGAGTTAATCGACCATTGCTTAAAAAGACACAACATCTATACTGTTGTTGCAATGATAGTTTCTCGACTTCACTCGAATGCAAATCTTTTAAAACATGGGCATTTTATTTCCAAAATACCGTGTGTGTTTTTGTGTTTCTATCAAAAACAATCCCGCCTGGAGAAGCACCAAGTGCAGGATACTTTGGATGTGCCCAAAGTCCTGTTTCTTTAACATCATTGCCGGTTTTGGAAATATACGCTGACCTAGCAAAAGGCTCGTTGTCAATGCCATGTTGTGCATAACGGCCCTTGAAATATTTTGGAAACCACATATGCGATTTTAACAGCATATATACTTTCCAAGTATCAGCCAAGTCAATATTTACAAATGCCTACAAACTGACGCAGTTATTAGTAATTTCCTTACGTCTTTCCACTTTGTACACAGATTCTGTTTTGATGTGCCCGGTACTTCATCGGAAGAACTTACATTGAAACACAAACTCTGCTGTAACTCACAAGTTTTAATTTTTAATAATTGTAACCTTTCATCCGAAACAGAATAATTTTCATATTTATACTCCAACAGAAATTCCCACAATTGCGAGGATAAGCTTCGCAAGCATTAAGGAGACTGTTGTTAAGAGTTGATGGTATAGGCGGTCTGCAGATATGTTGCTGGCGCCACATTACGGAGGTTTATACAATCTTGCTGGGAAAATAAACCGGTCGTACGTTTACATATTTTGTGTTTTTCACCATTAAACAGTCGTCTCTGTGGTTTATTGCAATAACGTCATACCATAATATTGTGACACCGGTTTTAACGATTATTGATAATGAGTAAAGAAGGTGGAAATAGTTCGGATACGCTCATTGCTCATCGAAATTCTAAAGTGAACTGTTGTGTTGTTGGGTGTCACAATGCATAGTATAATATCGACCCCAGTGTAAAATTTTACAATTTTCCCAAGAAATGGTATGAAAAGGAACGTAGAAAGATTTGGATTAACAGTGTAAATAGAATTTAGTAAGAGATCATCTTCAAAATTGTGTTGGTTTAATATTGTAACCTCTACCGTTTATCTACCCAGTTCGCAAGATAACCAAAAACAATGGCAACCAAAATCCCATGACAAAATTTGCAGTGCTCACTTTATCGGAAATACAAAACGTAATGAAGTTCACGATCCTTCATACAATCCTACTATATTTCCAAAAGTAAATTTCCCATAGCAAGTTTATGCTAGACTTGATTCTGAATTGTTTTAGAATTATCGGAGAACTTGCACGTCTAGTGCTAATTTGAAGAAAGAACGCTACAAGAGATTGCTAAATAGATCAGCCACAAAACAAGACCAATGTTGTTCAACTTTGGTTTCAGAAAATGAGTGTGCCTTATCAACACTTTTGCCAATACCTATGGAAACTGAAGAATCAAAACAATATTTCTGTTGCCAAACTAGTTTCATTGACTTTGATGTGAAAGATGACTCACTCATGTTTGAAAGCACTATTTTTTTTAATGATAGTTCATGTGAAGTTGCAGTACAGTGTCACATCCCTTCTAGTAAAATGAAAAATGTATTTGTACACTGTAAAGATAAATGTGTGGGGAATGAAGACGTCATTGAGTGTAAAGGCTTTCATGGACATAAATCAATAAGAAGTGATGCTGAATTAAATCATTTGGCTGGTATTTATTTCGATAGGTTTTCTTTGCTTCTTTCAATGTTAACTTTTGTACATAAAAACTCGAAATTAACTACTGAAAATAGATTACTTCTGTTTTTGCTGAAATTGAAACTTGGTTGGTCATATTCTGCATTAGGGGTATTTTTTCAACTTCACCAAACAACATGTTCCAGAATATTTTTGTCCGTGCTTGAAGAACTGGTACAAAAATGCAAACATTTTATAATTTGGCCTAATCGAGAGGTCATAGATATGACAATGCCCAAGGCGTTTAAACTTAATTATCCAAAATGTAGAGCTGTAATAGACTGTACGGAAATCAAAATACAACAAGCCAAAAAAGTTGATCAAAGAATTCATTGTTACTCGCAATACAAATCCACTTTTACAGCCAAATTTTTGATTTCGATTTCACCTACAGGGTTCATAAGTTTTGTGTCCAAATGTTATGGTGGTAGAACGACTGATACTTTTTTAACAAATGACTGTGGATTTTTGAAACTCTTGGAACCAAATGACGTAATCTTAGCTGATAAAGGTTTTCCTGGTATAAAATGTAACGATAATGTAGTATTAGTTCTTCCACCTTTTGTTCATGAAGGACACCTCTCACTTGAAGAAGTGGAAGAAACTTACACTATTGCAAGTGTAAGAATACATGTCGAGCGATCAATACAAAGAATCAAATTATATACAATTTTAGACAAAGTCCCATACAATTTGTTTCAGCATTTAGACGATATTGTTTATATGTGTTGTGTCTTAACTAATTTGCAACCACCAACAATAGCAGATTGTGAGAGTGATAATGACATTTAAACACCTATGAGTTTTTTGGAAGTATTTATTGTATCTTATGCATGGCTATAACTTTAGAAGTTTTATCCAGAGAGCAAAAAACAACAAAATCACAATCTTTTAAATTTAAAATCGCCATATTCAACTGTACCTGTGCGTAATAAATATGTTTCTTTTTTAATATCAGCCTTCCTTTTTCTCTTTTTAAGAAATTGCAGTGATCCTCAATTTTTTCTGCAGTGATAGTTTTCCCTGTAAAAAGTAAATATTATTTTCTTCAACAAATGAATATTACACCAACCTATATATGGACACTTAATTTCTAAAAGTTTTGATGGCTGGTTGTTTTTAAAAACTACACCATCTGGTGAAGCAGCAAGTCAAGGATCCGTTTGGCAGACCACAAGTCCTGTCTCTAGCACATAGCAATTTTTGTCACTAAATTATTACCAATAACAAATACATAATGTGTAGGTTAATGCTTACAAGGAATATTGCGTTCTTGCTACAGGTTCCCATGCAATCCCATGTTTTGTAAATTTGTTGCTGAACGACTTAGGATAAAAATATTTTCTGCTTTTTTCAAGCCACTCGACTCCTTTGTAGGTGTACAGGGGATACGCTCTCGAAGCCGTAACTCTAAATTTTCTTTCCCTACACCATATATTCTTACCTGCAAGTGTTTTCAAACACACATCCAGGGCATTGCAAGGAATATTTTCATTATAAGTTTTCACACAACAAGGTGAACCGAGCATAATATTTTCATCATATAATTCTTGAAGTATCTGAGACGATCCTTGATCCAAGAACAGTTTTTTTATCTTATCAAATGCACTGTTACAGATAGGTGTAGGTGGAGGAAGCTGTATATTGGATAATATCCTAAAACGATAAAAAAAAGCAGCAGCAAAAGGAACTGACAATAACCAATGAAAATATCAATTCATTAAAATGCATGGCCGTAATAATGTGGCACTATTTTTATCATTTTGCAACAACCTGATTCCAAGTTCTGGCAGCTCTTCATTTCTTGCAGACACTTTTGCATTTAACAACATAAATTGCAACATTGAAGGCCTTTGGAAAGTAACCAAATCCTTGCTCACTTCAAAAGCTGTATAAACTTTTGATCTCTCTTTAAAACCAAAAATATCCTTCCACCTTTGCCCCTTAGTATATTTTGCTTTAGCAGCTTTCCCCACTGAAGGTTTGTTCCAATCACATGCACCACTGGTTTTTGTTGATGAATCTTCTTCATTGACAGAAATTATTGTGGCTGAAATGTGTTTGCAATGACCCGAAACTCCTGCAATACAGCTACAAAATGCTGATAAAACATTTCTTGTTGAGTCAATCTAAAATTCACAAATGTCTTCTAATACAGCACGTAAAATATTCGAAACTTACTGTAATTTTAACGTCGTAAGGGGGAAGGTTAATAGAAGTTTGTCTTATCACTTTCGACCTGATAACACCTTCACTTGTCCTCTCCACAACATTTTGCACATGCTCTGCCTCTTTTAATTTACGTCCCTTTTCTGCATTTCCACTAGTTTTATGTGTGAAAGATATTGGCAAAATGCCGAAAGTAATTACTGCATCCATGTCTGTTTTGTTCCCACTGAAATTGCAAACAGCAAATGATGTATTTAACTTCATAAATCTTACCTGATTTGCAAAAACAACCGAGTAAACACTTTCACAGTTCTGTTAGCACTTTCAAATTATGCCTCCAATGCTAAAATACTTCAGAAATAAATTAAACACTACCACCACCAGTAACCTGATTTAATAGCACGTGTATTATTTGTTTCCCGTGGAATATTGCAAAGTTCGTCGATAGGGTGCGCAGCGACGCGCTAAATTTAAAATGTGCAGACCGCCTATAGTGTCTGTACTATCAGGCTTAAAATTGTATTCACATACCTTTCTTTTGTTTGAATATTGTCGCGTCATGACTTCTGTGGATTTCTTTTTTTTTCGTCCCTGATTTCAGTTGCATAATTTGCTTGTACAACTAACTGGTGTATTCCCAAATAGCTCGATGTAATTTTCAAGCGCATAAAGTACACTTGCTACATGGGAACACTTACCCATTGTGGAAGCGCACGACACTCACAGGTTGCATCCAAAATTTGGCTTGATTCTTTATGGAGCATGACACAAACTTTATATTTAACATCTCGCATAAAGCCAATCACATCAGCCTTAATGGCGTAATATTTTTCAACAACGGTTAAACTGTCTTGTAAATTTGTAAAGTGCTTACTTTTAAAGTATTGCTTGCCTCTGGTGCTCGGTTTTGTTGTGGCATAGTAAACATCTTCACCAGGATTTTGTAAAATGGCTGTTGTAATGAAATGATGGTAAATTGAGCCAGAACAGAAATAGGACGGAATCGTTTGTGATGGAAAATCTTTCCAGCCTGTCAACACTTGAATAAAAATAAATTTTATTCAATATTTGATGATAAAACATTTACCTATGACGGGAAAAATATAAACGTGATTAGCCTGATTATTTAAGTCAGCAATTCTAAATGAATTTTCTTTTGCTGCTGCCCAAGTGCCTTTATCCACGTCCAAACAAATTTCTTTTTTGCTATCAATGCATTCCTGAACCCTGCACCGTGAAATAAGGTAAATAACTACTTATAAAATGAGCCAAGTAACTACCTTTTAACTAAATCGTCCTTCTTTAATTTAGTTCCACTTACACCCCTGCATTTCAGGAATCTCTTTAATTCAGCGACACTATTCGCTGAAATATTGCAGTTTCTCAATTTCGCACCTGGCACGTCGTCCTCACCTAATATTATACCACCCTTATGCGGAATGTCGCTTGGACATGAGTCGTCATGGTTGGAAAACTATTGATGTGAGCAATGATTGAATTAACGATTTCTGGTTTTGTTTTATTAGCAGGAGCTTTTTTACCACGTTTGTCGCTAGTAGCAAATATTCCTGTCTCATTTGTACCAGAAAATGCTGTATCTAGTGGTCCATGGCTTATACACAAAGTATTTAAAAAAAATATCTTGCAAACTCGAATTCTTATGCCCTCCTTCAGAAAAGAATAGTATCTGCTTCTAGTTTTTTGCGCACCTGTTCCAGTTCGAATTCTTCTACATACAGGTTCTTTGCTTGCAACATTAGAGAGAATAAAATCCTTTTGACGATTGAAATTTAATTTCCAAAATTCGGAGCATAACTGGTTCCTCAATTCATCGTTAAAATTAAATGAGTATTTGAATTTGCAAGAATTGCAATTAGTAAATGTAGGTTTCTTTGCAGCCTTGACTGTTCCCCTGGATTCATACGGCAAACTGAACATTCTGTTTTTCTTATTTATATTCTTTTTCCATTGTGTAGAATTAGGTTTTCTCCAACGGCACCGTCGGTCGTTTTGATAAGGGTGTATCACTGCCAGAAGATGATTCTGCATTCTGCATGCTTTCATCGTCACTCGGGATATAATTATCACCACTACCAACAGAAAATCTGAGCCACTTCGTTCAAGTACATTTTTCTGTTCCGTCGATTTTGAGGAACGCAGTTCTAAAAACAATATTTGTTATTAGTAACTGCTACTGGGCAAATTGACTATTTTTTGTTGTCAATAATAATGAAAACATAACCTCAAAATAGATTCAAACAATTAGTACAAAATTAAAACAAGTACATTATTTTTCTTGGAAGTACTTGCTTCTGCATTATTCAAACACATTTGTACTAATAATTTTCCCCTGGAAGCCATATTATTAACACATACACGACGCACTTAAATGCTTTCCTTTAATAGGTCTTGTGAACTGAACGACTAACACATTAATATTATAATGTATGAAACATCAAAAAGTGACCAAGTCGTAATAGTCAATTATCGCTGTAGCTATAAAGGTTTAGTTATTGTACATGGAAAATTGACCAAGTCAACATGATCATTTTTGCCAATACGGAACTTGAACATTGCGACTTGGACATAATACTTTTATGTCTGTGGCTACATCTACGTGTTATATTTGATTTGGACATTTTTACCAGATGTTCCGCAACTACTTGCGAGTCACTTCCACATATTAACTTAAAACCATAAAAAATTGACTTGGCGAGTGTGACATCTTGAATGACATCTGCCTTAACCTAACATGTTGATGTTGACACTTTAGCCGACATGTCATTCTGACGTTATTTAATTGTGATAATTTATAAACTTAGCAACCGATTTTATTCACATTAACACCTCACAGTTCCCTTTCTGGAAATGGTGGATCTTAGATGTCTCACAACTCTCTTATGCAAGCCATTAATTGTTTTTCGTTTGCATTTTTAGAATCGTAATAATTGTCGTCGGCATTTGTCTGTTTTCTCTGTGGCGCGAGTTCTGGAACACCGGTATAACGGTTTGATCGTTAATTAAGCTGAAACGTAAAATTAAATTAAATATTTGAAAAATTATTATATGTCAACAATGACCAATGACCACGCCTAATAACGATATAAATGTATTAAACCCTTTGTGTCCCAAACTAACTTTTTTCTAATTTAAACATTTTTTATGAAACTTGTTTTAGAATACACTGTTATTAACGATAAATATTAATATTAACAAAAAATTCAAAATAATAATAAAAAAAAATTGGTGGTCATCTGGAGTTACCACAAAATCACAACTATTTTTTTTTGTCGCCGAGACACAGTCCAACCATGCAAGTACTGCATTTCCATACAGTTCGGTGCGGTTCATTTTTAGAACTGCAGTTAGCACATCGTACCGAACTTCCTTGAATTGGATGGATCACTACAGACAGATTTACTTTCTCCTTCATTTCCAACTTGATATGTTATAGAAACTTTCTTCTCCCTTGTATTAAACGCCAAACCAGCATAAATCTTTTTGGAAATGTATTCATAGCCAATTTCTTATAATATTACCTTTCAAAAATTTGTTCTAAAGCTTCATTTGCAGACTTGGAATTCATTTTGAATTCAAAAATGATTCGAGCATTCTTACTGATTATCACCACATCACCATCCAATTCACATCCATCACATCAGAGTATCTAGTCTCCAGAGGAACGAATTTTTTGAACCTATTTATTTTTGGAAATTGAGATTTTCGATTTTTTTTTGAGATTTTTGAATGCCTAGAATTAATGCATAAACTAATTATTTGTAAGTAATTTGTTTAATATATATGTCCTAGTCGGATCATGGAATACGTCGCAATACGAAGCCACTAGCCGCTTCGCAAAGTAGATTTGTTCTGTAAAGCCACTCGTTTAACGTTTAGCCGGTACGACGACAACGTTAAATAATTCACTCGTAATAATTCGGCGACTCACGACGTGATTTTGTGGTGTAAGTTGGCACGAAATTCTGGTTGCAACAGCTGTGTATTTACGCAATGTTTGATTATATAACCAAGAATTTGTGAATTTCAACTGTTTTAACTGGTATTTCAATCAATTCAAACAATTCAGTAATTGGTTCATCGGGTGACTGAGTGGAAACGATAACCCCAAAAACTCCGGGAAATTAATGTTATATAATGCCAATTTTTTGCATCTCTTTCCTCATTGACAGCAGCACTGGCATAAAACCTCAAAGTAAGTAGCAGTAGTTGATTCAGGGCATCAATTGATTGATTCCTTTTTGTAGGAGGTTCAATAAAATGTCCGAACATAACTAAAGATGAGAAGGAGTTTCCGTTCGACTGAATCTGTCTTGGGATTAGATTTAACGATGGATTGTGCAACTCATATTTTGAATTTATATCACGTCAGATTGATTTCATAACAAGGCAAAGGTTTCTTTTTAAATTTTGGGTTTGAAAACCTGGCGGAAATTTTGTTTCAACAACTCTGCATCGCTTCAACTATATTTCAACAAATACGTATTGAAACTGGATCAAGAATATGCACAAGATTTAGTGTGCCAAAAATCATTTATTGACACATGTTAAACTTCCATGGCATTTGGAACCACACATAATTTTTCTTTTAAAGCACGCACACCTGTTGGTGGGGCATTGGTTCTTGGCGGGCTTACAAGTGCATTTTTGATGCCCTTGCCCACCAAACAAGGAATGCTGGCTTGCTGCCTCTCGTAATGTTAGCAGGTTAGCTGGTACGACTGCTCTATAATCATTCGCAAAACACGGGATTTCATGGCGTGCGAACCAGTTTTTTATAATCAAGTAATCTCCATTGAAAATATTCATTAAATCAAACTTTGTGTCCCAATAATACGGCATACTAGTTCGCCGAAATCCAGATGCAATGCATTGCTGGGCAATTTTCAGATGACAAATAACTTCCGCAATCCGTTGGTTCGTCCACGGCTTTTTTACCTTCCCGTGATGGGAATCATAAAATTTCTTTAATTCTTGTTCAAATTTGAATTTAAAACTTTGCACTGTGTCGACGTGCGACGCCATTGTTGTTGTTGTACGGCAGAGCCACGATTGGTAAAATTAGGAACAAATTGTGCGAAGCGGTTTCAATGTTTTATGTTTAGCCGTAGTACAATCCGCCTTGAAGTTAACCAGTATCTTTACAGAACAGATCCACTTTGCGAAGCGGCTAGTGGCTTCGTATTGCGACGTATTCTATGATCCGACTACGACATATATATATATACCTATAAATCTACGTGAAATAGCTAATCTAAAATTTTTCAAATCTGGTATGTTTCCTTGAGCCCGTTTTTTAAAAATAATATAGGCATTTACTATGCTCACGTCCACAAAATGCCAAAAAATCCTTAGCCACCAACGCTTACTTTTTCGATCGATCTCATAGCATTGCTTCATCATGTCAGCGATATCAACATGGCCCATATGAGAATTATAATCATTTACTAATACGGGGCAAATCACTTCCTGTTGTGTGTGTCCCATCTTTTTTTCTCCTCGTTACTGATGTTGAATCGGATGTGTTGTGAAAGTTGCTCAAAAAATGGATTCCTTTTTTATCCATTCACTTTAGAGTCAGTATTCCTTCATTTGTTCTTCAATCAAAATTTCCTCTTTGCATATGTTTGTCTTGCAAAAAGTCCTTCGGCAAACCTTTTCTAACTGTTCCACAAGCATAGATTTTAGAAATTTTTAATTCTTTCATCAACTCTAGCACTGTAAAATAATTATCTATATAAAGTTTGTGATATTTTCCTTCAATAGATTTAGTCAAGTTTTTTACTACTCGACTTCTTAAATGTTTTTCAACAGAGTCTGCAACTTTTCCTGTATATATCTGAAACTCGGATATGTATCCTGATTCATTTGTTCTTACCCATACCTTGAAGCCCCTTTTGATAGGTTTTTAAACTTTATCATACTTTCGTCTATAGATTGATGTTCGTCTGGATCATAGTAAAATGTATACGTTTCCAACAACTTATTCAAAAAAGGTCGAATTTTGTATAACTTATCATATCGCGGAGTTCGTCTTTTTGGCATAAGTTTATTATTATTCAAATGAATGTTGCCAAGTATCCACATAAATTTGAGTCGTGACATTGTGTTCGCAATATACTCATCCCTTATCTCTAAAGACCAGTAATCTTTTATTGCTGGCAATACCTTTATTCGCATTAAATTCGCAATAAATTTTTTAATTTCATCTATTGTAATAGGTACAAATGAATTCACAGTATTTACAGTATGGACATGCATTTTTTGCTCTGCATATATATTGGTTTGAGTAACAATATGACTGAATAGCACGTCTGGAAAAAGGCACAAAAATACATCAACTAAAGAATTAACGTTCGGAGGTATATTCTTTGGACCCGAATCATGGATAAAAAATAGGTGGCACTAAATTATTATTAACAATTTTTTGCCAAATCAATTTATCAGAACAAAGCTTTGCTTGTAATGTGGCTAGCGGCTCATCATCTTCACTTTCAAAATCCATATTGTCGGGTTCGAAGATAGCGTCAGTTATACTTTCATTATTTTTTGCAATAAACTTCATACCTAAGACGTGCCTGTTACCACTGTTTGCGCTACTTTCGACATCATCTTCTTCATCCGAAAAATCCGAAATTTCGGAATTTTCGTTGTCCGAAGGAATTTCCATTATAAGCTCCTCGAACGTCCATGCATTTTTTTCTAAATTTAAAAAACGATGTTACAGGGGAATCCCGGTGGCGTTGCCGGAGAACCACACATTGAAATTGTTATTTATCAAAAAACTGGATTAATGATTATAAGTATTTTATATAAATGCAAAGTTAAAGGAATACTGAAAATGATTTATACTTACTTGCCATAATTTAGCACACAACATTAACTTTGTAACAGATATTCGTTAACGATGCGCACAAGAAAAGTGTGGTTAACCATACAAAAAATTATATGCAGGTAGGTAGGCGCAACTTCCATAAGAACCTATGTTAAAAAACCGTATGCAAGAAATTGGCGCTGTTTTCGTAGTACATCGTCGCTGAACTAAAATTCATTCATTCGGGTTTTGCAGGAAATTTAAATGTGATTATAGATACCTATTCTTGTTCTTCCGGTTTAAAAAATTTCATTCAAATCAATTAATTAACTAGTAATAAATCCGAAACAAAATGAAAAATACTGTATAGGATAGAAAATAAGAATTATTCAATATTTACAATATATTATAAACACATAGTTTTAGAAACATGAAATAATTTTAAGTGAAACATTGGATATTTATTCAATTAATACAAGTTTAAGAATAAAGCAAAATATTTAGATTCCTACAGTTACAATGTAAAATTTACAGTAAGAGATTTAAAATAAAATCTAAGTTGGAATATGAATAAAAACATTTTATAAGTACAATTACAAATGAAGTCTAGATTTAATGTTAAATCTGATATGTTAACATCTTGTTTTCGAATACACAAATTGTTTTTTTTTCTTCGAAATCGAGCTTCCCAATGGCATCGTATTCTGATAAACATTTGTATAAATTCATCTCTGTGATGAATATTACACAAATGAATGGGAGCCTGCAACAAAAATATATTATGTAGTACCTTTGTGATGTGAGGGTGGTGGAAAATATTATTAAAATTTGTATTGAACAACTTCTCCCAGCAACAAAAGATTTTAAATATGTCCGGATACGGGAAAAATAAATCGAGAGAGGTATTTAGTGACTTTACTAACGTGAATAATTGATAATTTTTAAATAAATTTTGTTGATCTGTGTTGATTAAAATTTGTTTACAGTCCGCACAAGAAAAATGATTCAAAAACTTTGTACACATGTGACTACTAATATAATATATGCTATTAGCTTCTCCTATTTCATCAAGGGCTGCTTCTGAACTGGGAATCTAAAGCGGATAAAGAAATTGGAACATAAGTGAGAGGAGGAGGAGGTTTTTGAATGAACTGTTTTAAATTACTTAACTTTGCAAATATTAAATTGTTATCGATTTCACAATTGGATGAGGATGAAAGTTTAGTTAAATGGGTAACAAAAATATGACGCATGCCATTTTCAAATTGGAGCGGAGAAGGATTTGTGCAACAACCATTTTGTTGACGAACAATTGAAAAGATATTTTCTAAAGGATCTTGATTTGCACGCCTAGTACATAACTCTGTGATATTGTAATTCTCTGATAAATCATGAAATAATTGTATGAAGCTATTAATAGTGAGGAGCCAACCTCTAATGCAAGGAGGTTGACGTCCCTCTAGAAATTCTAAATTTTGAAAATTTTTAAACATTTCGGTTAAAAAATTAAGATGAGGGGTATCAGCACGCATGGGATAAATTAATTTATGAGGGTTTGGTTTTTGTGAAGATGAACTATTACATGTATCAAAAAGTCGGTCTACATCATAAAAAAATTGGCATGTTGAAGTATGTTGAGGATTGAATTGATTTGCATGCAGTGATTTATATACTAACAGACCGGTATATGCTGAATTACTAAAAATTTGTGCTGCTAAGCTTACTTTCATTTTAGAAAAATGTGTTAAATCAAAATGTTTTGGTGTTAATTTTTTAATTAAGTTTAAGGGGTGAGTTTGACTAAGCCGAAACATTATTTCCAAATCTTCCCAATGTGCGATACCACCTTTATATAGGAGTGCTTTATTTTTAAAATTGTTTCTTAATGATTTCAATAGGTGGGGAGGATCAAATATAATAAACAATTTATGGTTGTTGCTAATAAAATATGGATGCTCGGGTGTTATACCAAGTTTTGCAAGCGGCCATTGGTTACGCGGTCCTTGGTCAAAAATTATAGTTTTTGCAATTAAACCCGTTGCATTAATTTTTGTGACTGTGTCCAAAATGATGTTGTGGGTTCGGTCTGATGCACCTTCATTAGGTAGAAACCAATAACCCACACTTTGTTTTAAGGGTTTATTCAACCAAGTTATTGCGCACACCAAAGCAGTCTTTGCTTCAATAGGGTCTCGAGTGATTCCATCATCGACAACACCAATGAATTTCTTTGAATCGAAATGTAATTCCGGTTGAAGACTGATTTCATCAAATAATAATGATACAATCTTGTCTTCAATGGGAGCTGTCAAAAATTGAGTTTTCAATTGATCTAAAATTTGGATATTGATTCCAGTGTACACAGAAAAACTGCTTTGGTATGTTTGAAGGGTACGAGGGGAAGGAAATGGAATTATGTTCCGGATATACTTATAAGCTTTGGGAGAATGGTAGTACAGTAAAATTCCCCTTCGCGGACACCCCTCTTACACGGACAGTTTCTCATGGTCCCCCGGCCAACTCTCATATAATTTGCATTGAGTTAACTCCCTCTTGGACGGACATTCTCTTGAACGGACACTTTTAGTCGGTCCCGTTAGTGTCCGCCCAAGGGAGATTTCACTGTATATGGAAAGAGCAATGTCTTTAAATTCTTTATCGTAACGTCTTCCGAATTTAGAGACATTGCGAGAAATAATACAAGAATTGATAATAAGTGATACTTCCTTTGAAAATCCCTGGGAGATTAATTTATTACGTTGTTGCTCTTTCAACCTTTGATTTCTCTGCTGCAGACGATTGCAACGACTTCTCAGCCTATTGATGGTCCTCCTATGCGAGGATAATTGTCTGCTAGACTTTTTGTTTGTAGTTTTGTTTTGTTTTGCCTTTTGTACGTTCTCTAACCGCCTCGACGCATCCCTCCTCATCTGTAGTTATATGATGTCATTATTACATCAATATTTATGCTATTATTGCTATTTACCTTGTAACTCTGCAGATGGTTGTATTTTCGAAGATAGCAGATCCTTTATAGGCCCATGCAATAAAGGAACAGCATCTCTTTGGAGTAGCGGTCGGGGATGCCATTTATAAATGTCGCTCTTTAAAAAATGAATTTTGCAAATTTTTAATCGTTTTGTTGGATTAATGTTGTCGGAACACGCAAACTCCAACCATTTTGATGCCCTAAATGGATAAAATTATTTTAAAACAATTATTTATTACCACGTGGGCCGTAAGGTACCGCGCCAAATACCACGTGGGCCCTAAAGTACCGCACCAAATTCGTGTGCGCTAACACGTTTTATATGAAGTATAATACTACTTAACTTACCTTCAAGGATCACTAGGCAACTTAAAAAATAAACAATTTCTTGTATACAAACTGTTCACACAGTTTTTAACAATGTAGGAAGACATGTTTATAAAAAATTTCACAAGTCAAAATTTTCAAAATTTTCAAAATTCGCCGTTGCCGGTTCATAGAGAAATGGCATGGGTAGGGGATGTTAGAAAAAAATTGAAATCCGATTATTTACGAATATGTACGAGCTTTATCAGCACCTCTAGTAGCTGGTTGCCCTTTTAGTTCCGCAATACGCTGAGTTGCGGATGGTATGGTTGATTATATGCTGATTTTTAAAAAAGCAGAATCATTTTGGAGCAACTTGGTGTTGCCCATCAACAGATGGTGCTATAAACTCTGTATTAATGGTGTGGTTACAGCACAAAACCACGGTGACACCAAGATATGAATTTTCCCAAAGGTGGTTTTGCTGTAGAACCATCGGGGACAAAAGGGTTAATTCGTATGGTGTAGTAAAGCGATGCACGTGTTTTCTTTAGGACAGATACAAGTTCTACAATGCCACTGGTTTATGGCAGGACTATTCAAGTAATAATCACCGACTGAGGGGTCCTTTTACAACAGGGATATTTTCATCTTAGCCGAGTGTACATTGTTGTTTTGCTCTATCTTATGTTTAAAACCGGCCTTCGAAAAACAATTTTTAATTGTTGTTTGTGTAACTTGATACCAAGCGTTTTTAATAAAATAGATGGCCTCTAACACATCTATTGATTTTGATAATTCGGCCGTTGATTGAATAGTGTCCATTTTTAATAAAATATGTTTTAAAATTAAATTTCTATAAATATTTTTAAAGTTCCGAATAATGCCCAGGTCTAACGGTTGGCACATTAAAGTTGTACTTGGAGGGTGAGAACAGGTGTCCAAGAACAACAAAACTTTTCGTTTTTGTAATCCGACACTTCGATCAAATTCTAATAGCCATTCTGTCATAATGTCCCGTGCCATTCATGCTTTTTGATTTGACTTCCACGTTACAGGAAAGGAATCCATATTAAGTTTCTTAAACGCTCGAGGACGAGCTGCTTTACCAATAACTAACAACTTCATTTTTTCACCTGACAGGCTTGCACAATGTAGAATAGTTAATCTGCCTTTGGACAATTTACCTCCCGTACATTTTTTCGACTTGAGAGCTAACGTTTTGTTTGGCAATGCTCGATAGTAGTGGGAAAATTAATATAATTAATCACAAGCATGGTGAATTATGTTGTTAAAATATTTATTGCTGACCGTTTTAATTAGTTCTTCTGTAAAATTTTGATTAATTGGAACCGAAATCTGTAAGTAATGTTTGTCCCTAGAAAAAAATATCAAAAATTCACATTTGTCCAATCCTCATATAAATATCGGAGCGTAGGGATTATCTCGGTGTCCGACTTAATTTTTCCTGGAAATAAGAATATGGTAAAAAATGGAAAATTCCCTTTCTAGTCTTATTATTGATTTTACCTGAATAAGGGCACTTAATTTCCAGAAGCCTAGTTGGTCTTCCTTCATCGAATATTATGCCATCTGCAGAATAAGCAAGCCACGAATATTTTTGGCAAATCATCATTCCTATTTTGCTTATTTCTAATTGAGGGTTCATTTTTTTAAATGCCTCAACTGCAAATGATTCCTGTGCTGATCCATGTCGCATTTCCTTAGTGATAATAGAATTTGTATTAAAAAAAATTCTCAACATCTTCGTCCAATCTTGTTTTTTAAAAGTAAATATAGAATAGCAAGTGGGTCCTGAACAATAAACTTATAAACTACCATCGCCATAGTTATTAATTACCTGTGATTCTATTTTTTCGTTTCTGTTTCCATTCAAGAGTTCCCTGTTCTAACATCATGATGTCTAAAACATTTTCAGTTTTAAACGATTCTAACAGCTTTCGGCAACAAGATGCTAGTGACGGTAAATTTAAATTGTTAATGAAACAAGACTCTTGCGAATGTTGAAAAATTACTGTTACATGCAGTGGAACTTTAGCACGGAGCGCAGCATGAGGCACAGTGTCGAAAGCCTTAGCCACGTCCAACTGGACCACCACCAGACTACCACTGGACTTTTTCTTCGCATGGCGCAGTAGTTCTGATAATATTTGAGTATTGAAGTAACACCCTGGCTCGGACGAAAAGCCTTTCTGACAGGCGTTAACTTCAACTTGGCCACGCAGATTCTGGTCAACGATCCCCCAAAAGACCCGTGATAACAACGATGAAATTGTTATGGGCCTATAATTGTCAACGCAAGAAGCGTCCTTACCCTCCTTCTGGATTAAAACCGTACGGTTCTTACCCCAGTCTGAAGAGAGGGCGCCAGTGACAATGACCATATTGTAGAAGAGGGTCAACAAATAATGAACTGCCTTTCCCCGGAGCTCGTCACGACGAACTCCGTCTAGTCCAGCAGCGACGGATGTCTTAATCCTCGCAACGCGGCGTGCCACAGTCGGCACCGTGATCATCGGCAGAACTTCCAAAGAGAATGTTTCCACCTTAGTCGCATTGCGGAGGCTATTTGGGAACTCCACAGGCGGTATTGTTCCCCACAGCTTGTTGTAGAACTCCCGTATAGCAGTAGCCTCAAGAGGGGCACGTTCCTCCCGATTCTCATACTTGGTCACCTCACGCACGTATTTTGCCAGCAGGCCTGGATTTTTCCGGAAGAGATCCTGGGTCTTAGCATAACGATACTTCTTAACCGTCTGCTTGCCTCGACCCTTCTTCTTGGGGCGCGGCTGCACAGTGTGATCCCGCCGTATCCGTTTTACGACGGCACCGTACACATCGTCGACTGGGAAACTTGGCCGTGAACCGAAACCGCATGTACTAATGCCCCAAGAACGAACCTGTGGACTTCGTCGTCTGGAGCGAGTGGAATGAGCTTCATGGACTTCAGAATATCCTCCATCCACTCCACTCTCTCCTCTGCCCCACCGTCCTCATCAGATTCGATTACAACAACTGGGATCTCCGATACTCTCGGTTGTTGGTTAGGGGGACTAGTGGCCTCATGCTGTGTATCACCGGACGAGCCAACGAGTGGCAACACCTCGTCCTCCTCGGAGGCCTCCCCCTCATCCCCCGACACTTCCTCTAGTTGAGGCTCACGCGTCGGAGGGTCTTGCGAGCATGCACCGAACGGGGGGTCATATACCCGTCCGGCTCGCGCAACCCGTCGCATGTTGCGCCTTTTATCGCGAATCTGCCTACAGGTCTTGGTGGTCACGACCTTAGCTATTGCCTTAGACACGAACTTCTCGTCCCTGAAGCGATGCTCCAGGACGGCTAGCTGTGCCATCTCCTCCTCCGACCAGTCACCCTTGCGGGGCCGGCGTGGACCATCAGGGGGGTCTTTGGAGCAGACGTTCGCGATCCTCGTTCCTAAGAACGGGGTGTCTGTGCCGTTTGTGCTGACTCAGCGCCCTATTTGAGACAAATCGGTCCCCACACGCTTCGTTGGCCTCCACGACAGCGAATCCCGGACACTTAGGCACATGACATAGTGCGGCATGTCTTCTAATGTACAGCTTATTACAATTACTACACCTAAATTGAACGCCAAGATGGGCATGGCGCTCCGCAACGTGTTCCAACTCGTTATTTAGAGTTAGGTGTAAGTAGTTGCCCCTTCCAGCTGCACGGCAGAGACCACAGCTCCTCTGCACGAAGGGCACATCAAGCGTAACCATCTCATTGACCGGGTCACAGGCCGGGTTATCAACTGTTCTGGTCCCGCTTCTTAGTCGTGGCAGTCCGGGACCTTGACTGCCACAACCCGAGGCTTCTCCTATACGATCGAGAGCTTGTTCAAAACCGAGGTAAGGGCTGCTAACCCCCACCCCTGTAAGCCCCTCCGCAATTTGCCGTCCAGAAATGCCGGTCCCCCCGCATGTCGCCATGCTAAGGTACCCGATCGCTGCACGTTTCCAACTCTCGCCACGATGGAGGCTTGCGATAAGAGGCGCGTGTCCGGGCTTCCGAAAGGCGCGAACCCTTCTTCCACCAGAACTTACAGGGCGCATCACGGTTCAAAAATGGCCCTGCTTAAGAGAGTCAATGTTAATACATTTTCGCCGCCCTTGTTTGTGAATAAAGTTTCAAGTATATTTATATTCGTCTATTGAAGTACATGTAGATAAACTAATTGATAGAAACCTGTGTAAGGTGAAAGAAGAATTGGGAAGTGCTGATAACGTTATTTCAAACATGTTGTCAATTTCTTCGTTTGAAAAGTGTTGTCTCGGTCGTTTCAATGAAGTAAAACACTGAGTTGTATGGAATGACAGTGGCAGTGGCAATAGTACGGGGCTTCTCACTTTATCGAATCGTTCAAGCAAGGTCTTAAGGCGGCCTGCAGGCACTGATTTGTTTTGTTCCAAAAGATCTCTCAAAGTTTGGCCGAAATGTCGGTAAAATTGTACTAATGTTCCGAGAGCAGCGTCTCTAACTAATGCGGTCGGATCGGACATCAGTTTAAAAATTTCTGAAATTACTTTCTCTAGTTTAATTTCTTTGACTTGGTTAACTGCGATCTTGCGCACTGCACAACTTCAGTTTTTTTTATTTTCCATAAACATTCAGTGTCTGTAGACGATAATTGTTCTAATTCTTCCATTGGTTTTCTAAAACAAAAGACGCAAATAGCAAAAATCGTAAAGTAAAAGAGGTAACAAGATTTGATCAATTACATTCGGCACAAGAAGCCATTGAATAAATTAGTTGCCACCTTGAACAGAATAAAAGTATTGCAGCAACATGCTTGCAACATTCTGAACTACCGGCTTTACAACTGCAAGTAAATGACTCTATTTCCACTACATTGTTTGCAGTGATTGAAAAATAGCCATTTACTTGGTGCGGGTCACTCTTTACCGCACTGGTCTGCAAGCAATAGGCGACAATAGTCCACTCTCTATTAGTTTTTTCCTTTACTCCACAAGGAATAATGTGCTCTGCTATCAGAATTGCTTCACCCTCAACAACACACCGACTCGTTGGAGAAACCCGTAAATAGTCAAAAATTGTTAACAAAGGTAAATACATATTTCTAAACAAATGTTTATCCACATGTTCATCACACACAATTGGTACAAACAACAGAATTAACATTACTACACAATAATAAACACGCACCGATCACAGTGGTATCACACTTTCCGTCAAAAATTTGTGTTATTTGACAGCATAACAGCGCGGGAAAGGGAAAGTTGAAATGTCAATTATGTAGAGCTATCGCAAGACTCTTCGGTATACGTAAACGTAAAATATAAAGCTTAACCTTAAATACTTCAGTTTGTGTGCATGTGAACGTCGGTACAAATTTATTATGGAACCTTTATTAGAAATTTTGGCTGTTGAAGATATGGCAATGAAGTAATAAACGATGTTTTATTGAACGATATTGTTCTCGGAGAAAGAGTGCCGCAAAGAAATAGAGCTGCACAATACGGCAAACTAGATTTAGAAAATATGTCGTCAGAGGATGTAAAACTGAATTTTCGGTTTGAAAAACAAGGTCCTTTGAGACCAGGTAACACATTTTTTATGATGTTGTGCTGTAAAGTTTTTTTACGAGAAGGAGCTTCTTTAGTCCATTTAGTTCTATCCTTTCCGTACCAGGCTCCTTGAGGTGGTAAAACGTTCAAAGAAGTCGAAGCGATGTCATTATCAGTAGAAGAATCTGTTAGATGTTCTTCTTGGTTATTATCTTCGCTTGGATCAGCCTCAACTTCGCTTTCTGAATCATGGTCACTAAAAATTGCGCAATCTTCTTCTTCCTGTTCACTTTCGTCGGCGCCCCTCAAGATTTCACCAAAAACCCTGCCTTTTTCTTCTTCCGATATGGGTACGCCTTCAACGTTCGGCTCGTTGTTATCATTGTCCAGCTTTGTCCAAAAATCGTCATCCTCTAATAATTCCGCCAACTCTCGAGCGAAAAGTGGCTTTGTTGCGGCAGTCATAACTATAAAAATCAGCAAGAATGAGTTTTTTAAATATTATTGTTTCATTATAATTATACTCAAAATACTAGTTAGCAATGCAGATAAATGTATATGGCCACTTACCTAAACTGTCGTCGTCTCTACTTCTTAGAATTAAACTATATTGGGGTAAGCAATTTATTGCAAAGGTCTGTAACACGTTCTCCTCGATCGTAGCGTTTCGACCACGAATTTCTTTTTTGTCTGTCGTTAATAATTTTGTAATTTGTAGTAAATTTGTTTGGCAAGTGTCGATTCGGTTCATAAACGAGGTAATGTCTTCATTGAAATTTTGTTTGCAACTTTGTAATTCTAACTGTAAGTGCCCGTAATTTTTTTTTCTGTATACGTGTCCATTAAGTATTTTTTTAATTCCTCCCAATTTTGAAAATCGTGATTAGCCACGGTTACTTCGACTTTGTCACAGAGTTGAGAGCATATATAACTAAATAACGGACTTGTTTGTTCGCGCTTTGTCATAGTGAGTACATTATCGCAATTTCTAATAAATGAGTAGATTTTGGTTTTGTCACCATTAAACAGCTTTACTAATGAACAAAGGAATTGTAAAGTAATATTTGAGTCGGAGACGATTGAATTTTGCGTTTGAGACTGTCCAAAAACAACTTTAAATTTGTACTTACTGGTTTCTGAAGACGATGTTGAAATTTCTTGGTTTTTCGAAGGCTGAACCAACTCTAGAAACGGGAACTCGGCGACGACTCCGTAGAAGAATGACTGAATCGTTTCTTCTGTTTTTGTTTGGATTTTGCTGTTTGTTTGTGTTTGGATTTTTTCACTAGCTTCGAAGGACCACTTGTTTGGATACGCAATAGTAAAATCAAAAATTTTATTAATGCTAATGCGTACAAAAATAAATATATGCGATAATAAAAAAAGCATGCACTCTCCTTGTCTGCACTGGAGTTCTAATTCTAACGGCAAAAGCGGTGGCCTTGGCGGCACGATGGTCAAAATCAAAGGGCCGCTCAACCAGACAATTTATGTACAGTAAACTAAACAATAATCTTTAACAAACTCCCCACCTTGAAAGAGTTCTTTCAACAAAATGTGGTTTGAAATTAAAACTTGATTAAACATAGAATTATATACTATACAATACAAAGTACTTGCACTTTGGGCGCATTGTCGCACTCACTCGATTGGCAATGGACACAGGTTCACTACCGCTTGTTTCACAACACTCGTTGAAGTTTTCAATGTAGCAAACACCATCGAGACCCATGTGAAGCTCCTTGACACGTCCAAGGCTCCATTTCATAGAAGGTGCGTTAATATTCCTTATTAGCACGACGTCGCCGATCTTCAACGGACGACCACTCTCCTTCCATTTGAGACGAGTTTGAAGATCAGGCAAATATTCGAAGTGCCACCCTTTCCAAAATTTTTGGCGTAGCAACTGGATTTTAAAGGACGAGAATTTAAAATGGCTTCGATTTGGGATAATAATGTGGATAACTGCTCAAACGTGGGAAATTTGTTTTGCATTACGCGACGAAGATGGTGTTTCATTGACCGAACACCGGCCTCCCAGATCCCTCCGAAATGAGGGCTATAACTAGGAATAAATTTCCAATTGAAATTGTTCGTTAGTAACTTGTTTTCTAAGTTAGTTTGATTTGCTTGCAAAAATTTACCCAATTCGTCGAGTTCAGAACTGGCGCCAAGGAAGTTTCTTCCGTTGTCTGACCAAATTTTCGCAGGCATGCCTCTACGGGCTGCGAAACGACGTAATGTCATAATAAACGCATCTGTGGTTAAATTAGAGACTGGTTCCAAGTGAACAGCCTTTGTACTTAAACATATGAAAACACTAATCCAACATTTGATGTGCTTTGGACAGCGACCAATGCGATCCTTTATGAGTATAGGACCAGCGTAGTCCACCCTGTAGCGCTGAAGGCTGGGGAAACAATGAATCTGTCCCTTGGAATGTCTCTTATGATGAGTTGCAAGAATTTGGACTTGCCTTTGCGACAAACTAAGCAACTATGTACAATTTTCCGCGATAAATTACGACCCGATATTGGCCAATACCGCTGCCTAATAGAATGGAATAATGACTGTGGCCCTGTGTGCAGGAACAACACATGTTCCCTTTGTGAAATCAAATATACTAAATGAATTCGAGGGGGCAAAATGATTGGGTGTTTCATGTTGAATGAAACATTACTGTGGGAGAGGCGACCTCCTACCCTTAAAGTACCATCAGTATGCAAAAATGGGTTTAAATGGGCAATTGTACTACGCTTATCTAATCTATCGTTGCCTTCTAGTAATAAAATTTCTTTGCTGTAATGTTCTCTTTGTTCTATTTTGATTAATACAATATGTGCCTTTCTAACTTCACTGTAACTTAGCGTCTTGTTAGAGTTCCGATTTGCTGCAATGTTTTTACAATTATTATAAAAACGAATGTACCATGCTATCACCTTTTCTAAAAATGTAAGGTTTGAATAATTTGTAAAATTTAAATCTCTAGCCTGTGCGGGTCTATTTGCGACATGGCTTAATTGAAATGTTTCAATCTTGCTTATGAAATTTGTGCTTTGTGGTTGAATTGGCCAATGAGCTTCGTTCATTCTTAAAAAATCAGGACCTCCCCACCATAGGGAACAACTCCGCAGTTTTGAGGGACTCGAGCCTCTTCATACGAGGTCTGCAGGATTGCATTCAGAGGGCACATGACGCCAAGACAACACATTTGATATTGATTGCATTTCGGAGATGCGATTTCCAACAAAAATGTCTAACGTATTAGGCTGCCGTTTTAACCAACCTAAAACGATTGTTGAATCCGTCCAATAGGTGATAAAAATTGCATCGGACAAAGATTTTAAGGCTTTCTTGACCGTTTGCATTAAAACCGCGAGTATTTGTGCACCTAGCAGTTCTAACCGAGGGATTGATACCGGTTTCAAAGGCGCTACTCTAGACTTTGCGCATATTAGGTGAACACAGATATTTGAAAATGAGTCTATAGTACGCAAATAAATACACGTACCATATGCCAATAAACTAGCATCGGAAAATTCATGAAGCTCTATCCGAATCGGTTTTTCGCACGACATGAAGCGTGTAATTTTAAAGTCGTTTATTAAATGCAAAGAGCTATAGAACTCCTCCCAATCTTGCAACAAAGTTCCGGAGAGGGGTTCATCCCATTCTAGCTTATTTGACCATAATTTTTGCAATAAAATTTTGGGTTGTATTATACATGGAGCGAGAAGACAAAGAGGATCGAAAATTTGCGGTATTATCGAAGACACATTGCGTTTGGTAGGTTCCCGTACTTCGTTGATGTTTACATTGTACATTAGGTGATCGGATTGTGAAGACCACGACAAACCTAACGTTTTTATATGTTCGCTTGGAGCAAATTTCAAAACATCGTTTTCAAGCATAGCAATTTGATCAATACTCTTCAAAATTTCTGAATCATTCGCCATCCACTTTCGCAGTGGAAAGCATGCGGAATTCATGACCTTTGTAAGATCTCGGCATAATTTAATAGCTTCTTCTACGGTATCTAAACTGCATAGTTGATCGTCTACATACATACAATTTCAAATCGCGTACGATACGTGTGGCATTGTATTTTCACACTCTTGGGCGAGCTGAAAAAGACAACGAATAGCTTAAAATGAGGCTGCTGCCGTGCCATATGTGACTGTACGGAGCTGATAAGTTTTGACTTTGTCTATTTCGCTTTCTCTCCATAAAATCCTTTGCAAATGACTCTGCTCGTCCACCAACACTTGGCGATACATTTTAGCGATGTCGCGAGTAATAACATATTTTGACTGGCGAAAACGAATTAGAATTGAAAAGAGATCTGATTGTATAGTTGGGCCAACAAATTGCAAGTCATTTGACGAGAGACCCGTTGTTGTGGCTGCCGAACCATCGAAAACTACACGCAATTTTGTTGAAATGCTATCTTGTTTGACTACACCATGATGTGGCAAATAAAAATAAGGATGCGTTTGTGTGACACTCGGCCCTATTCTGATTCGATTCCGTTAATTTTAAAAGTCCGTTTATTTAAAATATTCCGTTAATTTTTTTTAACGGAGTTTTTAACGGAATTGCTATTGGGATTGTCCGTTTATTAATTTAAAAATAAACGGATGCTTGGAGGGTTCCTTTAAAAAATAACCACCCGTTTATTTAAAATAATATTGACCTCCATAAACGTAAATATTATTTTTATAAAATTTAGCATATTCTGTGTTTCTTAAAACAGTAAGTAGGATTATTATAACAGTATTAATTGATTTTAAAACTTCTGAACATATCTGATCCCATTTATTTTATTTTATAGGTTAGGTAAAAGAAAGCAGAGAAATGGCATGGGTAGCAGTTCTGGATGAAATTCAAAGACGTCTAGCAAAGTAGTATCTATACATAAAAGTAATATATGATTGTTTAATGTTCCAATATTATTTGTAGTAATCACGTTCGGGTTATGCAGCGGCAAATCAGAGACGCAAGCAATCCGTTGGAACTCCCTGAATCGAACTTTCAAAAACAATTCAGACTGTCAAAAGTGACAGTTCAATATTTCTAATTAAAAATCAACTCACAATTATTCGTTGATCTAGGTGTTTTCCTTTTTTCCCCACAACTTCTTTTATATTTTTCACTAGGATTTTTATATATTAAAATCACGTCACATATCAATTACATAATTACACATTAAAAACTATTATATCAAACACAATTATTTTTCGTCAACAAGCGTCTAAAAAACTATGAACACGTTGTGTAACCGTTAGTTTTTTCGCGGTGTCCCGCATCTTCAGTAGACATTTTAACACTGGAGTTTGCTAAGTATTTCTTTCCACGTTCACAGATATATCGATTCCGTTTTTTATATATTCCGTTTTTATAAATTTACTTTATTCTCTTTAATTTATTTATTTATTTAATTTATTTATCATTTTTATTAAGCCATCATTATTAAAAAATACCTGTTCATTTATGATGTTATTTTCTGCTTTATTCTTATAAATTTGTATGTTCTCGGCTATATTCATTCTGAACCCTTTGTTTATGATCCTTTCTACTTTCATAGTATCTTCTATGGGTCCAAATTGGTGTTTTTCATTATGCAAATGTTTCGCATAATTAGAAGTAGTATTATTTTTATTTATGTGTTCTTTATATCTTACGTAAAAACTTCTACCTGTTTGCCCCACGTATTTTTTGTCACACGTATTACATTTAATTGAATAAATACCATTTAGCTTATATTTGTCCTCATTTTCAATTCTTGGATTAAATACTTTATCCAATTTGTTATTTGCTTTCAGACCTACTTTTAACTTTTGATTTTTAAAAATTTTAGTCAATTTGTTAGTTTCTGGTCCGTAGTAATTGAATTTTACCCAGTTAGCATTATATTTTATGCTGTTATTAATTGAATCTTGGTTACTTTGTTGATTGTCTATTTTATATCTACTCCTGTTAAATTTAAATTTGTTTATTATCTTATAAATAATTTTGGGATTATAACCATTATTGGCTGCTATTTGTTTGATTGTTCTTAATTCTTGTTCAAAATTTTCTTTACTAAGTGGTATGTTATATAATCTACAAATTAAATGTCTAAAAGCAGCCATTTTATGTTGGTGTGGATGGTTAGATTCTTTATGGATGACATGGTCAGTTACTGTACTTTTCCGGTATATATTATAATTCAGCTTATTATCATTTTTTGTAATATTCAAATCTAAAAAATTAATCGAATCATTTACTCCCAGTTCCATTGTAAATTTTATTTTTTCACTTATTGCATTTAAGTATTGTAGAATTTCCTTAGGATTGTTGTTCTCCGTAATGATAAATGTGTCATCCACATATCTATACCAAATTATAATCTTGAATTTATCTATAAGTGTTCTCATAATTTTTTCCTCTAAATCTTGTAAGAATATTTCTGATAAGGTTGCAGAAATCGGCGATCCCATCGCTAAACCATCCTTCTGTTTATAATATTTGTTATTAAACTGGAAGTAATTTTGGTTGGTTATTACTTCAACATTGTTTATAAGCTGTTGGATGTATTCTTCTTTGTAATTTTTGTTGCGCAAATTATTTTTTATTATATTTAATGTTTCCTTAATTGGAATATTAGTATACATATTATTGATATCAAATGATATAAATATTGACTTTTTGTTTAGTTTTATAATAAAGGTTCTTTTCAGAACCGCCATTTGTTGTTTTATTTAACAAACCTAAACTTGACTAAGATGATGGCGAGTGTGACATCTTGAATGACATCTGCCTTAACCTAACATGTTGATGTTGACACTTTAGCGGGCATGTCATTCTGACATTATTTAATTGTGCCAATTTATAACCTTAGCATAGGTTTTTATTCACATTAACACCTCACAGTTCCCTTTCTGGAATTGGTGGAACTTAGATGTCTCACAACTCTCTTATGCAAGTCATTAATTGTTTTTCGTTTGCATTTTTAGAATCGTAATTGTCTGTTTTCTCTGGGGCGCGAGTTCTGGGACAGCCTGTATGTGTATAAACAATAAAGACGTAAAACTGCTAGTATTTCTATAAGAAACGTTAACAAGGCGTGCTCTGATAAGTTAGTCAAGTGTAAAATCGCATTTTTTTCTGCAGTGGCTGAAGCTCTACCCCCTTCTTAACTCTGATGAAACGTCAAAAAAGAGGTTAACGTTCTCACAATGGAAATAAAAAATAGAACGAGTAGGCAACAAGTAAATCGGAAAAATATAATATTTAATGAGACGTAACTGGGCTAAATTAAAAAAGTTAAAATTTTAATGAGGTTCTTTCTTTTATGTGGTGGACACGTTAATTACACAATTCATTTTTTTACAAATTGAAACTGTTTGGATAGTCACAGTTTCGACCGTATATGTATTATATATTATAATATTGATTTTTTAAAAAAATAAAAAAATATTGATTTTAAAATGACGGTTGTTCTTGCACGCGACCGGCATTCTCAAACATTCGCTGCTCGTTCAAAATGTGTATCAAATTTTGCAATTAAATGACAGAGAATGGTTCGCATCGATAGGTAAAGAGAAACGATTACATTCAAAAATGAACACATCTATCCGCCACAGTTGGAGCGACGAAAGTCAAAAGAACAAATTCATCTAAATCACTGTAGCGTCCTTAAATTGGACTACACCGCAATGTTATCAACCTTCAACTTAAACTGTAATAATTGATAATTTAAAGAACCAAAATGCATTCAAGACAATTCGTATGAACAGAAATGAAAATTTAAAAAATCTTTCCACGGTTAGGACTCTAATTAGCATAGACTATATCATATTTAAATCAATTTAAAATTTGGAAAAGTTTCTAGTCCACGGGTAGATAATTTTTTTTTTTTTAAATTTGGGGTGCGTCCTTATCACCTGGTGCTTGGTGCCCGCCATCTTTGATTTCTTTAAAAACCAAAATCGGCCAAAAGTTTGTGCATCTTCAAAAACCCAAAATGGACTACTCGGATTCTGCAAACGATTTTTGGTTTAAAAGAAAATGGAATTTATCGAAATTTCAAAAACAAAAAAAAATCATAATTTTAAAATGAAAATTATTTTTGACGAAATTTGGGTAACATTAGTTAAATATTCAGTAATTGCGATGCCAATTATGAAATCAGATGATTTTCTTCAACCGATGACAAAAAAGATTGTTATTTTTTAAATTTCAACTTTCTCTTACAATTTCTACGTGTAATCTTGAATTTTAATTATTTAAAATCTAAGTATAGTTGATTTGTTTATTTTTGTCTTAAAAAAATAACTAAACTGGTACAATCTAATATTGCAAATGAAATTTTTAATTTCAAAAGAAATTTTGTCATGTTATTTTACATATTTGGTGCAAAGCCTTTTTATCACGAAAAACCACATTTTAAGTTTTAGCTTGTTTCCTAATTTACTCAAAATACAAGTAACTTAAGAATTTATGTGAATAAATACAAAAAAGTGTATTTTTCCGTTAAACGCACCAGAAAGTTATAATAATAAGATCATCGTCATATTTTATACAAATTCGTGGGTAGCAATGGATACTTGACACTTTTTAAAAGATGAAATTTAATGCCATAGGGTCGTAACTGTCATATAATGATGTTAGATTAAATGTATTACACGACCCCTTTGGTAGATGACGCTTTCAACGACTCCGAAAACGATCGCGAATGCTCGGTCGAATTCGTAAACTTTCAGCAAGAATTTATTGATAATGAAAACCCAGGCAAGCTAACGATTTTTATTTTTTAAATACAAAAACAACAAGCATTAACAAAAACAAAAAACTTATAATTTTAAACAAAAACTTTTAATTTTAACCCAAAAATTTATAAATTTTAGCATTTTCGATTTTCAATTGTTTGCGATGTTTCTTTCCTAAATTGTGTCGTATCAGCCCTTCTTCTTCTTTTTCATATCCTAATGTACATAAATCACAATAATATTTTTTTACTTCAATAAAACAATTTTGTTTCAAAAAAACTTTAATTTTTTTGATATGTTTTGCAGAACGGTAGTGATTGTACCCCATTATTACTCCGTTAAATTTTTTTTCGCACAATTCACAATGGTCTATTCGGAATAATGCAATTAATTTTTCAGGATAATTATTTTTAATATCCATTATTTGTTTTTCAATAATCTGAAATTTGAAAGATATGTTTATTATCAAAATAAACGATAGCTAATCTAAGCACAAATTCATTGTCGCAAACAACACAATATATTTATGTATCTATTTATTTGTAACTAATGCCTGTATTTATTTCAATTATAAATCAACAACATAAATTAACGTGTGTTAACTATTACATTTTTTTAAAATTTTTAATAATTGTTTACTTTAAAAAACCTTACGTCAATTTCCAGTAAAGCCGCCGCCAAGTCTCAGAAGATTGTTGCCAGAAGCTCTACTTATCGGACGATGACTAACTCGCACTAAAATCTAAAATCACATTATAAATCAACAACATAAATTAACGTGTGTTAACTATTAACAATTTAATAATTTTTAATCAAATCGGATTCAAAATGGCGTTCGTGTTGAATCAGAACTAAGGCAAAATTTTAGCGAAAACAACAAATTACCCTCTTTCTACTTTAAAAACGAGAACACAACGGGTATTTATTATGTTATGAATAAGTTAAAACATTAAAAATACAAATTAAACCGAAATAATTAAAAGAATAGCTTCGGCTACTCTAACTAAAAGAATGATTTAATGCAACTAAAAATGGCGGCCGAGGGCGCAGGTGCTGCGTTGAGGCTAGGTGATGTTCCGTACAATTGTCATCTAAAGCAAAGGTCTGGTTCAGTAACACGCATACTATGTGAGAGAGTATTCTACGCCAGTTGATTTAGGAAGTTAGATAATACGAAAATAATTAGTGAAATGTTTGTAATATGCAACAATCATAATGATGCAAATTTAACCTCAAAATCGTGTCAATATCCGTAAAGAACAAATGTTAAAGGACTGAAAAATACGAAGATGGGGAAGTGGATTTAACTGGTATTGAAAGACTGATGGTATCAGTACTAAAGTGCTCAAATCTGCTATTATATACATTAAGAACCCGTTAGAACGTATTTTTAATTTATGCATTGAAAAGGGAGTTTGGCCGAAGCCTTTAAAGGCTGCGGTGGTAGTGCCTATTTTTAAAGCAGATGATAGGATGCTTCCTACTAACTATAGACCCATTTCGTTAATTTCGAATATTGCTAAGTTGCTGGAAAAAGTTATACGTATTAGGTTGATTAAGTTTTTTGATCAATGTAAAATTCTATCTAATAACCAATTTGGTTTTAGGAAAAATAGAGGCACTAAAAATGCACTTGCTTTTGTTTCTGCTTTCGTTTTTAATAATTTTAACAAGAGTTGGCCTACTATGGCTACTTTTCTTGATTTTGCTAAGACTTTTGACGCAGTCAATCATGCGAAGCTGCTTGATAAGTTGGAAAAGTATGGTGTTAGGGCGGTTGCCCTTGTGCTTTTAAAAAACTACCTTACGGACAGGATGCAGTGAGTTCGAGTGGGCAGTGTTGAAAGTGATAGTCTCAGGTTAGGTACTGGTATTCCACAGGGTACTATCTTGGGTCCGTTACTTTTTATTGTTTATATTAATGACCTATTGATGGTAGTGCCTGGGAATTCTATTGTGTCATATGCTGATGATACTGTTATTCTTTGTGCGGATGATACTTGGCAAAAAACGGAAAGCAAGATGAACAGTATGAATGTACAAGCAATATGTGACGCATCGTGTAAATTCCAAGACATTGTGTGCAGGTGGCCTGGGTCTGTACATGATAGTACTATATTTCAAAATTCACAAGTAAGAGCCAGCTGTGAAAATGGTGTTTATCGACGAAATTTCTTTGTACGAGACAGTGGTTATGGGATTAAACCCTACTTAATCACACCATTAGGTAAATATACACACAATTCAAAGTACAGTAAATTGTAATGTGTTTTTAGGTAACCCTGTAACTCCTCAAGAACAACTTTTTAACTCACAATCCCATAGAAAGGTCTTTTGGAATATGGAAGCGACGATTCCCTGTCCTGGCCTTTGGAATTCGCTTAAAATTACATAAAGTGGAATCACTTGTGATTGCTACAGGTGTTACATAATATAGCCATGCTTTTAAATGAGGATTTACCAGAGATCGATGCAGATGTGGAACAGGCAATAGACTTTGTAAATGTCAATGTGGAAAATGTTAGAGACATTGGTGGGATAAATAATGCAGTCTTTTTCGCAAAATTTATATTTCTCTTAAAAACATATAAATAAATTATATAAATTTGCATATCTTTTTTAAATTTTTGCTTTTGCAATTCAAAAATTTCCATTTTTATTTTATGTTGCTCTTCCTCATGTTTCATTACTTGCTGGGCTTTTTGCTCCATTAACCTCATTTCTGCATCATGCTTCTCACGTAGAATTGAAGTTTTAACTTCTGTTCCTCGTCCACATATTTTTGTTTCGATTGCTCAATGTAGCCTTTCGTGGCGGCCCAATAAGAAACCTCTCGAATGAGGTCACTTGTGGTCTCCTTTTCTTTTCCTAAAAATATATATCACATTTAAAAAGTGTCGATTAATATACCACTCTCTATTATTATTTAGTATACAATTTTTTACTTACTTCTACGCCTTATGTTAAGAACAGGTGCTTTTTTACTTCGGATCATTTGGGGGGTGTAATTTTCCCAAGTGTTGGACACTGAAAGTTGAAAATACAATAATGCACTGCATAAAACATGAGAAATCAGTTTACCAGAGGGTGTATTGTCCTCATTTGAAGGAATTTGTAAAGGTGATGACGTATCTTCGGATGGGTCATTTATATTTTCTTCAAAATCACTTACTTCATAGTATATAATACTTTTTGCAGGTACTGTAATCAACATAGGAATATCATGCAAATAAAATGTTATATATTAACATACATTTGTCGAAAGATTCATCTTCAACTTCCAAATTATATGCATCAGCTCCAAATTCAGTCTCATGTCCTTCAATTCTTTTGCCCAGAATCTCTTTAATTTAATTTTAATTTGGTGATCGGAATATTTTTAGCTGGACCGCCCCCAGTACCTCGCACATAACATTTTTCGTCAGCAAACTTTTTTTTAACCCTCTTTTTAATGTTTTCATATTTTTTACGCAGAACTTCTTTGGGGCGGTAAGATTCTCCAGAAGTGGCATTGTATTCCTTTTCAATTTGGGTCCAGCAGGCAGCTTTACTCGAATGTGTTCGCATATCCGTCAACTTGCACTCGAGAATTTTTTTATAGTTTTTGGCTATACTTACCAATATTGCCTCCTCACTAGGTGTAAAATTGGCAGCTCGTTTTTTATTGCCTACTATCTTTTCATCAATCATGTTCTTCAACACCAAAGAACTACAATATGCGATAACACAAAGCTACATCAGCATTCCATTCGAAACAAAAATGCAGCACCAGCTTAAATCACGACGAACCAAAGACGAAACAACGTGGTCTGCAGATTTTAAATTTAGTGCGTCACTGCGCATTCTATCGGCGGATTTGGTTACCTTGAAAAAACATTTATCTGCAGACCGCGCAGGCGTGACTATTACCAACATTGAATTTTAAAAGCACAGCGTGGTTCAGGTGAGCTACAGTTCGATTGCACTTGTACAACAACTGACGAAGTTAAATCGAGGCTCAGCTAGAACTAACGTTCACTTAAATCATAGTTGAACTTGCATTTGTACAACCGACCCTAAGTGAAGAAGCTGCATAAAGGTATCCCGCAGCGGCCGAAGTCACAAAACGAGACTTCTATATGGATGACGTGCTAACTGGAGCAAATACAATCGAGGAAACGTTAAGGGTTCGGGACCAATTAGTCACGATACTAAAAAGCGATTGTTTCGAATTGCGCAAGTTTGCTTCTAACGACGAAAAACTTTTGCCCGTCTCAAACGAGAATCAAGGTAACACGCATATAATTAATTTTGATAAAGACGGCGTCATACAAACCCTCGGCTTATTTTGGAATTGTCGAGAGGACACCCTGAATTATCGAGTGACGCCACGACAACTCGCGACCAAAACGGCTTAAGATCCGCTAACGAAACGCAAGATAGTATCCGAAATCGCGAAAATTTACAACGCGCTAAATCTAATAGGACCGGTAATAGTACTCGCGAAGTTAAGGCGAATCCACCCGGACAAATGAAACCGAATTTTTAGTTTTCGTTATTATTGTTCTGCACGTACTCGGACGTACAGATTCACAACGACCGGTAGAAGGTCGCGTTGTAGTACGCGCTTATCACTATGTTTACCTTTTTAGTGTCCATAATTAATATCCGATGATATTCACTAAGATTATTTGTCGTCTTTGTTTAGCATGTTGTCCTATTTTTCTTCATTCTCCAATTCGGAATCAATTCTAAATTCATTCTCTACTGTTCGTTCGCCACAATATTTTCAACTAGATAATCCAAGAATGTTCATGTTTTATATGTAATCCTTTGCCTGCAGCTTTAGAAGCTCAGCGAGATAATGATTGTAATAAAAATTATGCAACGGTTTTTGCATGGTATCTTTAAAAAATCGTTCATCCCGAAAAATCTTTTCAAAGAGCAAGCCTTTTGGTGTCCATAATATAAAGTAACAATATTCCCGTCGAGTGATGTGCAATTGCCCTTGAACTTGATAAAAATAATTGTCATTTCGTTTTAGCGAAACTATGTTGTTGTTGTATGTGGCAAACTTTATTTTATTGTTAATGATAGCATTTTCTGGTGTATCCAAACGAGCATTATAAGGGCACTTGATTTCAATTAAACCATCATCCTCTATGAGTCCATCCGGACTAGCCCCAAGAAAACAATCATCATTTTTACCAACAAAAAAACCACATTCTTTAATTTCATAACCCATTATGTCTGCAAACTCTTTCCTAGCTATAGGTTCGTGGTCTTTTCCATAATCGGTGTACCTGTTGCCGGTAAATGTGGAATATAGCATTGCTTTCACGTTTTTTTTAGGATCTGTTGTGCTTCTCATCTTACAGATTCTTCCAAATGAAGATGCAGTTAAACGTTTCCTTCTTTCAGAAAACCACAAATTGGAAGAAGATTGTTCCACGGTTGCTGCTGATAACTGATTAATTTGCTCTTCTGTTTGCAATAATTTATTCAAAAACGTTTTCTCCAGTTCTTCTGGATCCATATCTAATGCATGCACATTGACTCCATAATTGTCATTGTCATTCTTTTAATCTTCAAATTATTCTCTGAATCATTAAGGTTGCGATACAGTCTTTTTCTGGTAAGATTTGTTCGACGACGCTTCAGCAGTTTTTGCGTGAATTCTTTTGTATGAACCCCAGGACTCTTGTTTGTGATTGCTTTATGAACTACCGTATGAAATGAACCTTTGCTGTTCACAGAGAGTGCTGCCAAATGGCATCTCATTCCGTAACCTCCGTTCTTGGAGTAATCAACACGCTTTCCACCCACAAATTTTGCTAACACAGAGTTGTAGCGTTCAGCACTATTGTTCGTCATATTTCTTATTAAACTAGTGCTGTGTTGTGTCAACCTATTTACGTACGACATGATATCATTAAAAAGACCGCAACTTTTCATCATAGGAATCAAGTTCTTTTCATTTGGTTTTCTTCCTGTGCAGAAGTACTCGTCACAAGTTTCGTGATCCCCAAATACATGTTTTATACTATTAATTATGCCTTTCTTTAAACTCTCAACCTTTTCGTAATGTGCCCAATCTTGAAATCTTCTATATTTTATTGCACAATTAATAGCAAAGAATGCCTTAAAATTAAGTTAACTTCGGTACTTTTAGAAGTAAACCGTTTTTGGGCCAAATCTTTCAATTTAGTGACATAGTTCCTAAGAAGATGGTTTGAACATTCTATCTTCTAGACTAGAAGTGAACTGTAAGGTTTCGCACTTAAACTTTTTCTGTGCACACTGGAGTCACCGTCGCCAACCAAAAACGCATATTTCACTCCATGCATTTCGATGCTTCGTTTGAAACCTTCTAGAATGATATCGCTCTCCATGGCTGAGCTTGATTCTTCCCAATTCTTAAAACAAACATGAGGCTTATTCTTATCCTCCTTCCACATAATACAGTATTTGTTGCGAATTCCCAAAAAAAGGATTTTGTCCGTTTTTTCTCCAACTATGCAGGCGGCTCCGGATTTAGCACTGTAATTAGAACGGTAACTACGTTTACACCACGGTCCCATCTGCAATCACAGTTAGAAGTGGTACATTATTTTGGTCGACTTGTCCGCACTCTCTTGCAAGTTTGGCTTCTTCTTTCCCTGCCTCCATCATAGATTGCCAACATTCATTATCAAAAGTCTCCTTCAACTCATCTTCAATTTTTTTATATAAGTTGTAAGACATTCCTGGCACATTTAGACAACTTGCGAGTTCATTTAATTGAGAAAATCCGCAGCCAACGTTTACAATTCCTGTCACCGCAGCACCATTAGTATTTTTCAGACGACCCCCCCCCTATAAGTCTTCATATCGTTCGAGCTTACTAGCACGATATGTAGTACTTATCGTTCGAGCTTACTAGCACGATATGTAGTACTTATCGTTCGAGTAGCTCTTGGCCAATCCCACTTCGACATTCGAAATCCACTAAGCCGCCGTTTGTTATTGTCATGGCGCTTCGAATGCATTCTAAATAATATGAAACCGTTTACACAAGTTCTAACTAAATATGTGTGTTACGACAAATTGCTGTGTTGACCAGAAAAACAATATTAGTAAGTACTGCTTTTACCGACAGTGAAAATATTTTAAGTTACCTAATCACACTTTATTAACATTTATTTTTATATTTAGTCATCGGTACATGGTACATATTAGTCTACAACCAGGCACTAAAACCAGTGCGCTTTTGTGGCATTCAATTATGGTGATGGCCAGTGATAACAACAATAAGTCTATTTAATCATTCCAGAATAAAGTGTTGCTTCGTAACACAACGAACATTTGGTACGTGTGCAATTTAAACATTCATCGAGGCCTTGAAATACTAACAGCAAAATCAAAAGATCTGTTAATAAATATGAACCCAATATAAAAACTCTTCACCAGTTAGACCTTCAGCAACCTGTCGTTAACTCTTTGCTGCACGAGATTACATGATATTTCTATACCCTTGTTGCACGAGAAAATAAGGTTAAAAATAAAACAGTTTATTTCATTTAATCAAAGTTATTGTAGTAAAATAAAAAGTTTTTCAACAAAATTTTATTCAAAATATTTTCAAAACAGAGTTTACAAGGTGGCCTACATTTTGTATCATTGTGCAACTAGATACAATTTTTATTTATTTAAATAAGAATAATAATCATCGTTTCCATTCCCTTTCTTTCACAACAAGACAGAAAACTTAATTATTGTTTCGGTGATACCTTTGGAAACAATTTTTTGTTTTTCCAAGGCATAATCCAACTTCGCATATTGTACATGCCCACTCAGATCGCATTGGATTTTCTTTTGTACTGCAAAGTGCGCATCTTCTGCGGGTAGATCGAATAGGCTGATGCGATGATGAAGTGAATCTGACTTCTGGAGGCACCTTACGACTCTTCTTCTGGATAGGTTCCATATTACCATCTTCATTTATTTTAAGTTCTACTACTTTTTCAGCAAGTAATCCATCTACGACCCTTCTTCTAAAGTCCTTCAGGCTCATAGGGGTCAACTTTTTTAATTTATACATAATATAACTGTTTACAATACAGCAATCTAGAAAATGCCAAAAGATTCTCATCCACCATTTCTTGCTCTTCCTATCTATCTCATAAGTTGATTTGAGCTGATCGAATTTATCAACACAATTCATATTTTTATTATATGCAATTATACCATTCGGGCATGGAATTTGCTTTGATGATCCGTCTTTATCTTTTCTTTTTACCTCTGTTATAAGTTGAGGATCATGAAAATTGGAAAGAAAGTGAACGGTTCGTTTGTCTTTCCATTTAACAATGCTTATGCCTTCACTGCTTATGTTGTAGTCATACTCTCCTTGTTTTAGGTACTTGTCTTCTTTAAGTTTGGGTAAATTTCTTCGGTTGGCCATTACAGTACCACAAGCATTTATACCTTTTTCTTTCAATTCTTTCAGCAAATTATATGTAGTGAAGTAATTGTCAAAAAATAGACAATGCTGTTTGTGTTCCAGCCCCTCCATTAATCGTAACACTACTTTTTCTCCTAATCCATGTTCTACATAGTCTTTAGTTTTGCCTGTGTAAATATCGAATTCATACAAATAGCCTTCACTGTCAGTTTTGAGATTTACGTTTCTACATACCTTTGAGCAGTGCATAATGCTACAAGTCGTTGTCCCCTGCTTAGATTCATTATTAACTACTTTAATTTGTAAGTAAACTGATAATTCTCGTTAAATAATTAATTGTAACAAGACAATATCAAGACGCGGGAACTAAGAATCACTAGTGAAAAACACAGTATCTACAACTTACTGTGTTTTAGTCGAACATTTTTCACTTACTGTGTTTTAATGTGGTAATTCTATTACAAAATGCAGTTACTGTGTTTTAGCCGATGCTGTATCTTTGAAATTAAACCAGATATGGAGCTCAAATCCACACAGAAAGATGCAGCAAAACACAGTATGTGGAAAAAACACATGAACCAGATTTTGGAAAAAATGTCAGTTACTGTGTTTTTGCTTGGGACAGCCGACATGGCTTAGCAACCAACTAAATCTATTAACCACCATAAATTGTGAAACATAAGGATCATGCATATCTTTTTCTATAGACCAATAATCACGGTAGCTTGGAGATCTTTTGATACCCATCAGAAAATTAAGTCCAATGAAAGTTTTTATTTCACTAATTGTTCTCTGAGTATATCTTTTATTAGTACGCTGATGTACTTGTTCCGCATATAAATTAGTTTGAAACGTAATATTTGCTATTATTTCGTCCGTAATCAAAAGATTAAATAGAGAATATGGTGCGAGATCAATGCTGTTTAGTTCTTCGGCATCTTCTGCTAAACCACTTTGCGATTGAAAATCAAATGGAGTATTTATGCAGGAAATATTTTGAATTCCCCAAATAATATTATTGCTCTCGAGTTTCTTTTTAGGTACAAATATAGATAGGGGTAAATCATCCTCCGAATCTGTCACACCATCCCCATTGCCAACATCCTCAAGGTCTTCTTCTTCGGAGTTTCCAATATCCGATTCTGAACCACTAGGTATGTCATCTGGAATCTCGATACTATCTATCAATGCAAATACTTGCTCACAAGTCATGTCACTCAAACTAGTTAATTGCCTGGGATCCATATTACTGTAAAACTATAAGAAAAAATTTCAGATTGTATTGTACCTAGCTGCACAGTGGTTTAGAATTGGGATTCAGTAAATTGTAATAATTTCAATAGTTATGAAATAATTTTTAGTGTGTTCTAATAATAAACATGAACTACGAATATAAGTAAATCATTTTATTCCTAAGTAGTATAAAAGATAAACGTACCTTAGTTTCTGTTAAATATTAGAGTTGATGTGCAAAGTAACCTCACTTTTTTTAAGAAACACTAACACACTTTAGTCTACTCTATCAGCTGATGCGTTATCTTGTTGCCGGTCGACGCTTAGTACTTTAAAGAAGAAGTGGGGATAGATGGTTCACATTTCTGATCGTTGTGCAGCTTCAAATCTTCAATTATGTAGGTGGTCCATTTTGTGAACCAATGTGTCGGAACTAGCTAGAATTTGGTGGTTCAAATGGCAAGCCTATATGCAGCAAAGAGTTAATGATTCAAAAGGAGCTTGCGTAGTGTAGAAGCCAAACACAGTGCTGAAGTGATGTGCGTTTCAAAACAATCTAAAGGGTATATCGATGAATTTACTTTAAGGGGAAGACTTCACTGTCAGCATGTGCCGATTTCTAATTTTTGTATGCAATGTTCCACACAATATTCCGCTGTCCCGATAAAATTTCTCTACGCTTGAGTAAGAAAGGTGGGGGGAACTGTCCGTAATGAGTTGAAACGACTGCGCATTGCTTCTGAACACGAAGCGGGCTTTACCGTGGTGCTATCAGTGGCGATAACATTATTGAAAAAACACACACACTTTATATAAAATTTAGTAACGTCTTTGTATCAATGCAGGTAGAAGATGTTCAAAATAAAAAGAGTTCAATTTGGGTAGCATCGTATGGTTGAAAAAGTCTGCGTCTGCTTCAATTTTCTCGAAAACCATACCCTTGGGAGTCCATACAACGAAATAACAACATTGACGGTTTGTTATTAAAAGTTGCCCTTGAACTTGGAAGTAATATGAATGAGTGCGCTTCAATTTCAAATTGCCATCTTCCAGCGCTGCAAATTTAATTTTTTTGATATTATGGCATCCTCAGGTGTTAACTCTCTTGCTGTGTATGGGCATTTTATTTCAATGAGCCCATTATCTCCAATTATTCCATCAGGAGTTGCCGCTAAAAAGGGATAGTGTTCACTGATGAATAGTCCGCAATCTTGAATGTGAGCACTGTTGATATCTATAAAATTATATTTATAAAGAATTGCAATTTTCTATGGGTTATGATGGCACATTACCCGTTGTGGATATGAGGACCTGCTTTATGGCATTAAACGCATTTGCTTCATTGTTAATTCCATATTTTGTAAATTTGTTCCCAGAAAAACTAGGTACCAAAAGTTCTTTTACAAAATTGGAACGATTTGTTGAAGCTCGCATGTTACAGACACGCCCAAAATTCGAAGCTGTCAAACGAACACTTCTTTCTTGATACCATGCAGAAGAATCTCGTTGCGTTCTGGTCGCCGCTTCGATATTTTTTATTTCATCATGATCCTTATGAAGTTTTAGTAGAAATTCGTCTTTCAATTTCTGCATATCTTTTGGATCAATTTCAGGAACAACTTTTTGAACGTCAGGGCCATAGTCAATATCATCCTCTTTTGGGATCTTATCGAAATGTAGCTTCTTTTTGTAGCGATATTTTCGTCTTCGTTCTTGAAACTTAGAGAACTTTTTAGTGTATATTCCAGGACTTTTACCCGTAATATTCTTGTAGACCACGCTGAAGAAGTTGCTTCCTGAGTTTTTTGAAATAGCCGCTGCGTGGCATCTGAAGATTCAGTTAAAATGTTAAACTTATGAATCCACTTTGTAACTCTTATCACTTTACTTACCGCATCTCGTAGCCTCCTTTCTTTGAAAAATCAACTCTCTTGCCACCCACAAACTTGGCTAAAATAGAATTATAGTTCTCAGCAGAGTTATTGTTCACATTTTTTATAAGGCTAGTTGCATGAAACTTAAGCCTGTATCCCACTGAATAAATGTCATCCAATAGACCACACTCAGTCATATTAGAAATCATACTCGTTTCTGCAGTGGTTGATGCGTCATTTTGCTTATCACAAAAGTAAGTTGAGCAGTTGCGATGGTCTCCAAAAACATATCGGGGGCTATTGGCAACGTCTTTTTTTAATGGAGATATTTTGATATCTTCTGGCATATCTTGTTTCGTGTAATAAGTTACTGCAGAACTGACAGCAACTCTCAACCGGAAAATGTTGGCTTTTAATCACTTTCTTGCACAAACTGGTACCAGATTACCCTTGGAACTAAATCTTTTATTTGATAGGTCTCGTAACTTCCCACAATAATTCCGAAGAAGATGATTTTTGCACTCTATTTTTTCAATTGTGATATCGCCATAAGGTCTGCTTTCCAGGAGTTTTTTATGGACACTACTATCGCCATCAGCAATCAAAAATTTATATCGAAGTCCATGTAGTTGCATGCTCATCTTAAACCCTTCCACTATTAAGTTACTTTTCATACTGGTTGAGGTGCCTTGCCAATTTTTGAAGCAAACGTGATCTTTTTCAGGACCGTATCTGGCGCATATAACACAATATTTATTCTTTACACCCAAAAAAATATTTTTTTTCGTGTGGTAACCTATTATGCAAGCTACTCCGGAATGTGCATCATAATTGGTTTTGTATGACCTTTCACACCAGGCTCCATCTGTAACAACCATAATCTCTGGAACACCATCTCTTCCAACATGCCCGTTTTCCATAGCATAGACAGTTTCATCTTTCCCAGCTCCAAGCATAGTTTCCAACGCGGAGTCTTTAAATTTCTCGAAAAATGTATTTTCCAAATTTGTATATAGACGAACGCCAACAGGTGGAACATTCAGACTGCTGCAAAATTCCCTCAACTGCGTAGCTCCAACACCGATACCAATACCAGCAGCAACAGCAGCTTCATTGATGTTTAGTGTTTTCAGTTTAGGGTCTTCAGTATGAATAACATGAGTAACATTACACATAAGACAATGAAGGTCCATCGAAGAAATTAACCCTGTTTTGATTTCATTTTGGACCACAACGCTATCTCCCGTGCAAGAAAATAAACTGTGATGTGGAAAACTTAATATTTGCCGGATGAAATATTGGACATCAACGATTCTCCTGCCTTCGATTGTATCAATATTTTTACTAGAAAGTTTGTAATTAGGGTATAATTAAAATGCAGTTCAATGCGAGAATTCAGTGGTAGCCGTTTTGAATAAACCTTTGTATCCTTAGTTGTTTTGAATTTGAATGGATATTAATCACCTAAGAAATGTTTTTTCAAAATTTTGGAAGTACATTTGAGATGGGGGCAACTGAATTCTCAGCTTGAATTATAGTAATATTATATTTAATAGTCACTGAATCTGCCTTGTGAACAATAATATCTCTGCATTTTCTATTGATGACTTGTCAAGTGCATTTTCAGAAGTATTTTCCGCTACTAAATTTACTGCCTCTGTTAATACACTTTCAAAAGTGTTGGAGTTTGGTATCAAAGTTGGAGTTGAGGCTTTGTTTCTAAATATAAGTGGTCTAGAAAATATGGAGACAATTGGATTGGATTAGATGCTTATGTATAGATAGGAAGATATTTTTTATACTTAGGTACTTACCTCTTTGCATGAATTTTTTTTGATATTAAATGTCTGCTTTTTCGATGCCTAGACAATCTGCGTGATTTACTACCCATAATTTGAAATACGGTAACCCCTCGTTAACACAAACTCAGTTAAGACAAACACCTTGTTAACGCGAACTAATATTGTTTCTTATTGTTTCTTATGGAATACTAACCCCTACAAACTTGAAACCACTGATTGCGATTAATATTTTCGCCCAAACGTTTGTAGCAGTTCGTACCGTTATACCAGATAGGCCACTCGACAAAGAAAGCGAAAATTAGAAAAAGATAAATGTTAATTAATTTAAAGGAGTAGTATAGCTATACGGGTTCTGGCGCACTTTGATATCAAATTGATATCAGTTTAATCGATCAGTGATTCATTTGTTAATGAGGTCATTAACCTAATGAGTAATTAGCTTAATGGGTTTTTAATGACCTTTAGGTTTCAAGGTCAACAGGTGCATTCTTATGAGATGACGTCACCAAGTAATTAGCTTAATGGGTTTTAATGGGTTTTTAATGACCTTCAAGGTTAACAAGGTTAACAAGTCCATTCTTGCATGATGACGTCACCAAGTAATTAGCTTAATGGGTTTTTAATGACCTTTAGGTTTCAAGGTCAACAGGTGCATTCTTATATGATGACTTCACCATGTACTTAGCTTAATGGGTTTTTAATGACCCTCAAAGTCAACAGGTTCATTCTTGCATGATGACGTCACCATATAATTATCCCAAGTCCACTAGGTGCATTCTTACAAGAGTTTGGCGGATGCTGGTGAAAATCTGAGATAATGCGGTAACTGGCAGATAACTGATAAACAACTATGTGCGATTCAACGCTCATACCTCATGTAGGATATCCAATTATCTGATATCTAATTATCTGATATCTAACATCTAATTATCTGATATCTAACATCTAATTATCTCATATCTAACATCTAATTATCGGATATCTAACATCTGATTATCTGATATGTAACATCTGATTATATGATATCTAACATTGGTATAATTAAAAAGATGGGAGATGATTGGGTTTTTAATGACCTTCAAAGTCAACAGGGTGATTCATACACAATAACCCAAGGTCACTGGACTCATTCTTACATGGTGTAGTCACTAGGTAATTAGCGTTACTAATATAAATACGGGTGTAGTACTATGAGTGATCAGTTGCAATTCTTCACCAATCGAGAATTACCAAAAACGTTTAATATGGATTTTGAAAAACTTAATAATGTAGGAATGCTGGTAAGTTATTATTTATATGATTTAGATGATAAAAATCATAATGCTGTGTTTATTTGTGTAAAGAATTTCTTGGAGTCGAGGAAGTTGATTGAGTTGGAGCTGGGAAGATCCTATCAAGTAAACAATTTAAGGTGGGCAGTTACGAAGTATGGTAAGAGACTCGTCGCAGACTTTGATGAGTTCTGCGTATTTCTTCCGAAACGCTTAGCGAATGCATTCGATGGAGAGGATGAAGCAGCTCTCACCACATTGTGCAAAAAAGGACTTCAACTGAAATATCATGGAGGAATTTATCGCAGGATTGAATTTATAAATGCAAATGTAATAGCATAAATTTATTCTTGTAATGAATAACTATTTATAAATTAAAATATTAACAAACATAAATGTATTTAAATATATAAAATTTACTTTAATATCAGTGAATGTAATTTAAATGAAGAAACTTACAAGAAAATGTCTAAACACGTATACAAAATTAAATAAAAATAAAATAACACACAAGTTAGATGTATGGATAAAATAAATTTATTCTTGTAATGAATAACTATTTATAAATTAAAATAATGACAAACATAAATGTATTTAAATATATAATTTACTTTAATATAAGTGAATGTAATTTAAATGAAGAATGAAACTTACAAGAAAATGTCTAATAATTATCTGATATCTAACATTGAATTATCGGATATCTAACATCTAATTATCTAATTATCTAACATCTGATATCTAACATCTGATTATCTGATATCTAACATTGATATGATTAATAATATACTTGAGTTAAAAGTTTGAAAATTTGTTAAACCCGACAATAAATTTTTAAAGTTCCAACCAATTCAAAGGAAATTCCAGGAATGTGACTGTTAACCTCATTAGAAAGTTTTCTTGTTCTAATGAGTAACTAATTGATAAGAACTCTTAGGAATATTCCCAGTAACCATTCTAGTGCTATATCAAAATAATTGTGAGCGATAGTTATCACAATAACTCACAAAAAACTAATTGTAAAATATGCTCGTTAAACACATTAACTAGAAATCAAAAAAAAACATTACATTTTATTGAAATAACTCAAATAATATCTATTCTCTAAGTTAGAATATGCTTTGTCTGAGACATAAACTAATTTTCTGAGTCCTAATAAACATTCTCAGAGTCTGAATCTAATTCTTAGAGTCAGAATATGATTTTTCTGAACTAGAATCTAATTCTCTGAGTTAGAATATGCTTTTTCTGAGCCAGAATCTAATCCTCTGAGTCAGAATATGCTTTTTCTGAGCTAGAATCTAATTTTCTAAGTCAGAATAAACTGTACACACACTTGAAATCTAATTTTCTGAGATAGGATTTTGTATAAAATTTAATAACCAATGAATTATATGCTTTTCATATATTTATTCCAAAATTATGCTTTTTGTACATGTATTCTAAATAGATATTGTATTGTATAAAATAAATTAACACTATTGAATGTAGCCAGCTTCACGCAATTCATTGATAATCGATATGATTTCATGAGAATGACTTGGATTTCCAGCAGCCTGCGATGCAAGGAGCGTGCGCAGTCGATCAACCAATATGTTAGGATCATCCAAGCTCACATGTTCACTCTCTTGAGCAACCATTGGTGATGGTGGTGATGATGAAGATGAAATCATTTTTGTAATGATGTGTTTAAATTTAAAACTGTTATTTTCACGAATCGGTTGATCCTTATTATAATGTTTACGATGAGCGTTTGTTGAAATCACAATTTCTTTATAAGTTTCCAAATCATCTTGATTCGCAAAATTCATATTGGGTGACTTTTTGAATAATAACTCGATTAAACCTTTGCTTGTAGAATAATTTATTTATTATTCATGTGGGTGAACCACATGAATAAGATTAGTAGTAAAATTAATCGGTGTATCACCAATCATTAGTCGATCTCCTTCAAGCTTCCGTACACCATATACTGTGTCTAATCCTTGTTTATTATCACCCATCAACATCTCAAGGTACACTTTGAGAGAATCATCATCAATAATATTATCCATTTCTCCATTATCAGCATCGTCATCAACATCATCATCTTCAGCACTGATTGGAACTTCTTGGTATCGATTTATGAGTTGCTGCAGTGGAAAAATCACAGGGTTAAGTAATTCACTTAGTACCCTCACGACTGTATTAACATCGAGCAAGACATGTTCATCTTTGTTTCTCAAATCATCATAAACTGTATTTCCCCCGTCTTCCACTCTCGGTTCGATCATGTTTGCAACTTGTTCCGTTTTCGGTTCAGTCTTGATCACAACTTCTTGTTTTACAAGTTCTTGTAGCGGGGTTACCACAGGTTTAAGTAATTCACTTAGTGTCCTTTCAGCTGTAGCCTTATTCAATTTAATCATTTTATGCTTTTTACGGACCGCATCACTAGCTGTAGCGATTTGATGGAGAACATCTGCATGTTTGTTCTCACTTTCCATATTTACTCAACTAAATCTAAAACGATACTGCAGATATATAGTGATACATAATCTTATAAGCTACATTGGTGAAACTCAGGATACCAACTTAACAAATGGTATTCTACCAAGGAAAATTAAATTCTGACTCAAATAAATCATATTCTAACTCAAACAAATCATATTATAACTCATAAAATTAGATTCAAACGCGAAATACTCATATTCTAGTTCAGACACTTAGATTCTGACTCAGGAATATAATATTCTGAATCATACATATCATATTCTGACTCAGAAAATTAGTTTATGTCTCAGAAAAAGCTTATTCAGACTCAGAAAAAGCTTATTGTGACTCATAAAATTAGTTTCTATCTCAGAAAATTAGTTTATGTCTCAGAAAAAGCTTATTCTGACTCAGAAAAAGCTTATTGTGACTCAGAAAATTAGTTTATGTCTCAGAAAAAGCTTATTCTGACTCAGAAAAAGCTTATTGTGACTCAGAGAATTAGTTTATGTCTCAGAAAAAGCTTATTGTGACTCATAAAATTAGTTTATGTCTCAGAGAATGTTTATTCTGACTCAGAAAATTAGTTTATGTCTCAGAAAAATCATATTCTGACTCAGAAAATTAGATTCTAATTCAGTGAAATCATATTCCTAGGAATTATTATTTAAAATGTATGTACAGTGAGAATGGTTAGGAGTTAGCTATCAGAGGTCAACTATCATGGGTAGATTTCTGCATGTATCTGGTGACCTTGAAACGTCATTAATAATTTGAAACCTATTCTTGAGTGGTGGTGGTGGTAGTGGGTGGGGCTTATGAGAAAGTTGGTGTAAGTATTTAAACGAGGCGCCATCATAGCTATAATTGAGTACAAGTGAGAAAGTTGATGTGCCTGTTCCTTCACAACTATTGTGTGTGTATAATGGAATTGGTTGTAGATATTCAAGGTTTCAACACATATCCAAATGAATTTATCTTGAAAGAGTTTGCTGTGCTCCCACTTGATGATAAAACATCACAACCAGTGAGTTTTCTCTTTAAACCACCGTTTCACTGGAACGAACTGTGTGATAAATTTCAATCATCAAATTTATAGTTAGAAGAAAATTATCATGGAATTTCCTGGAGTTCTGGTGATGTACCCTATAATGATGTGAAGCATATAGTAAACACTCATCTTGAAGATGCGACTAGAATTTTCGTTAAAGGAGAAGAGAAAGTGATGTGGTTGCAACAGCACACCGGGTTTGATCAGATCATTAATTTAGACAAGTTTGGATGTCCATCACTAAAGCAATTGTATAGTGAGTCATCCTGTACATCCCATGGAAATGGGTTAAAGTTTAATTGTGCTGTTGTAAACGTAAAGTTGTTAAAAAAATGGTTTACCAACGCGGATAGTACACCATCATTGGAAAAATCAATCAAAATATACTTTCAAAATGAAAATTTGGCTCTTATGAAGTCTGAAGATATCGCATGTTTACCGAAGGATTTCCTTACCATACTCGCTTCCTACAGTATTGACGCAGCATGGAATAAACTACCGCTAAAGTATCAAATGGATAAAGATATTGCAAAGTGCCGTAGATGTCACAAACATTATAATACTGGTGGTAGAACTGAAATCGATGGTCCACCTCCATTAATTAAGAATTGTGTACAATGCCAATATGATTTATAAGTTTTTTATTGTAACAAAATTTGAATGCAATATGATTTATAATTTTTATTGTAATAAAATTTGAATGCAATACCACTATTACTATGTTTTATTCATTAGAATTCTCTAATTAAGAATTGTGTACAATGTCAATATGATTTATAATTTTTATTGTAATAAAATTTGAATGTAAGATGATTTATAATTTTTATTTTAATAAAATTTGAATGCAATTATTATGTTTTATTCATTAGAATTCTCTAATAATATTAATTTAGGTGATGCTTTGACATTCATGTTGAATACTTTCCCTTCCACTATTTTTCCTATAAATACAGTTCGCTTGTACTTATTGTGTTCTTAGCGTATCAGTATTTGTGTAGCAATGGACTTGGATAAAATCAACAACGTTGGGCTTATGGTATGTTTATATTATTATTACTATTTCTTTTATTTTATTTTTTAATACTCAGTTATAATTATGTAATTTTGTTTTAAAGATTCATTTTCTGAAACCAATTAAATTGGCTGAGTTAACTGTTGGTGAATCCTACCCAATACACCGATTGCAGTTAGTACAAACTAAATATGGTAATCGGATCGTTGCTGAGTCTTCAGATTGGTGCGTCTTTCTTCCATCACGGATGACTCAATCTATCCAAGAAGATGTAGCTATGTTGAACTGTGGACGAGATGAGCTCTTACTGAAGTATCTTGGTGGTCCATACAACTTAATTGAATTTATTAAAAAATGATTTGTATGTATTGTACAGTAAAATAAAATGTTTAATACCATCCACTGAATTATTCTTTTAAGTGTGTGCACAGTTTGAAGGGGGGTTACAAGTTAGCTATCGGATGTCAGCTATCAGACATCAGCCTTTAGAACATTATCAAACAGGCGTATTTAGTCATGTAGAAATTTCCAACCTTTAACTCAAGTATATTATTAATTATGCCAATGATACTCCAGATAATCAAATGTTACATATCAGATAATCAGATGTTAGATAATTAGATGTTAGAGATCAGATAATTAGATATCAGATAATTAGATATCAGATAATTAGATATCAGATAATTAGATATCAGATAATTAGATGTTAGATATCAGATATCAGATAATTAGATATCAGATAATTAGATATCCGACATAAGGTATGAGCTGCTGGATCGCACATAGTTGTTTATCAGTTATCTGCCAGTTACCGCATTATCTCAGATTTTCACCAGCATCCGCCAAACTCTCGTAAGAATGCACCTAGTGGACTTGGGATAATTATATGGTGACGTCATCATGCAAGAATGAACCTGTTGACTTTGAGGGTCATTAAAAACCCATTAAGCTAAGTACATGGTGAAGTCATCATATAAGAATGCACCTGTTGATCTTGAAACCTAAAGGTCATTAAAAACCCATTAAGCTAATTACTTGGTGACGTCATCATGCAAGAATGGACTTGTTAACCTTGAAGGTCATTAAAAACCCATTAAGCTAATTACTTGGTGACGTCATCACATAAGAATGCACCTGTTGACCTTGAAACCTAAAGGTCATTAAAAACCCATTAAGCTAATTACTCATTAGGTTAATGACCTCATTAACAAATGAATCACTGATCGATTAAACTGATATCAATTTGATATCAAAGTGCGCCAGAACCCGTATAGCTATACTACTTAAAGGGCTTTTCGCTATCGCCGCAAATATTTTTTGTCGGCACAGATTAAACGTCGGCACAGACTAAACAGTGTTGGCCTGACAGTCTTTCAGACACTTCAAACGGAGCATTAATTCATTACTTCAATTGTGGACCACCTTGCAAGCTGAGGGATTTGAATTTTTGTATACACGACGAATAAGTCAAGATTATCTCAAAATTTTTTTTGGGAATATTAGACAGCAAAGTGGTAACGCATTGAATCCAATTCCGATACAATTTAGTAGGGCATTTCACAAGATCTTTTTATTAAATTATGTTCATTCAGTGAATATGTATACTGCTCTCAATACTTTGCTACTGTGCTCAGCACATTATCTGACTTTTATGAAACCATATCGTCGCTATTAGATATCTAGCAAGCAAGCAACGAGCAAAGAGTGACCGTGGTACTTTGCTGTAATTCAGACGAATCGAAAAAATTTAAAAGGATGGGCGATTGATAAGTCTCAAAATCCCAGATGTTTCCAGAACATAAACAGATTCCATTAGAGCGATTGGTTCTTCATAGAATGTTGTTACTGCAGACACTATTAGAAAATGTTTCGATTCAATAATAGATCCACCAGAAAACGAAAATCTATAACAACCTCCGGAAGAATGGGTCAAGTTTGAAGCAGTTGGACCACTTGGTATCTTCTTTCAAGAATTTGTGTCTGTTGATGATGATCTGGCCGTTTGTTCAGAAATAGCGATTGATCAATTATTGCCTTCCGATGACAGCGACGAAGAAAATGAAAAATTGTGAAATTTTATCAATCGACTTGAAACAGTGGATCGTGATGGATAGACAAAGGAAGTTGCTTTTATTGCATTTATTATACTGGCGGAAGAAAAGACAGCAACATAAACCCGCGGGTAAATCCTCTAAATCAAGAACGGCGTAGTGAGAATTTTTGCAAGGTTATAAGTAACAATAATAATAATATTTTTAATACAAAAACAAAAGGGTTCACGTAAAATTAATTCCAGGAAATTTATCGCAAGAACATTCAGCGCGAAGAAAGTTCATCGCAGAAAATTCATTGCGGGGAAAATTCATCTCCATTTAATTTAGTGAAAATGAATTGCAGATTACTATGCGTGACGCTGGACTATAATACTCTGATAAATTTTAAAAAATTGACCAATAAATGGAAAGGAGCAACAACAAACTGACATTTTAGAAAATTTATACCCTACAGCAGGCGCATTATAATTTATCACGCGGTTAGGCGCATGGGTGACAGTGGTCACCCAATCCAATACTAAGTTTTACACGAACTATTTACTTCACAACATGTTTTAAATTCATTAAAATCATGTTTTTAATAGTTACATAATTATACAGGGTGTTCACGGAAAAACGGCCTAGCTCCTAGCGCTATTATTAGGAGTCCAATTGTAACAAACGATACGTCAAATTAAATGGTTTAAAAAGTACTACAAAGTGTAGCTCAAACATAATTTTTACCTGTTTCTCCATTCAAAGGCCAAAGGTCAACTTCATTTTTTCAAATTACAACCTTATATTTTTCTTGGTTGAGATTTCCATCAATGAAAATTGGTCCTATTATCCTGGCGCCTAATATCCCGCACCAAACGTTCAAATTTGACCTCGTCACCTTTCCGGAAGGTGTTGAAACCAATCTCAAAAATTTTACATTCCATGAATACGTGACAGCTTATGGGGCACAGAAGTGCAAAAATTTTTTGTTTTACTACTAATACCTTTGGACCAGTGCAGCTTTATTCCAAACGGGGCGCGGACTCAAAAATTACGAAGATATGAAAAAATGTTTCAAATGAAAATTTTGCGCGAATTAGTGTACATAAATGTATCATAAGTCATTTTTCCATTTGTAAATTAAAAATATTTCTGTTTCCCTAAACAAACAAAAACAACCAGTTATTTGTGATTAGCGCAAAAAGAAATGAAAATAGAAGATTGAAATATTTATTTTTTTATCTACACATACAACTTTTTCAACACCTTCCGGAAAGGTCACGAGGTCAAAAACTGGACATTAACATTAGGGGCATTTATAATAAAACATATCAAAAAACCAAACCTGACCGACCTTTTGCAAGGTAAAAATACATTTTTACTGGGCTAATGTGTTTTTAGTTTTTGGAAACGCAGAATGGGCTGGGAACGCACTACATTTGTTTATTTCAGAGTATCAAATGCCATTACAAGTTTTTATTTCAATCAAAACCACTTTACAGGTACGAATTGACATACAATAGAATAAAAATTTTCGGAAATAACAAACAAGCACACACAAAATACGACAAATTATAGATGCGCGATTAGGCGCGTGGTTGACCGGGGTCACCCAATGTACTCACCGATGCAGAGTATTGGTTTAAACTTTTAACAATTTTTGCAATACAAGCAAATAATTGCACAATACTGTTGGAGATGCTGTAAACGGAAGCTATTAAAATTTTTACAAGCATAAGTGTAGCTGATAAGAAATTAAGAGTGAAAACAAAACGATGGGTGACAGGTGTCAACCATGCGCCTAATGAAGGGTAAAAAATGAAGTGATAAAAATAAACAATATGCGGTAACACGTCGTTTACATGTTTCGATGTTCAAATTGCTCTGCGTATATTATTTTGTGCTTGTTATCGACACTAATATCGATTAATGCGACAAAACATAAACAATTAAATTTTTATCACTGAGAATTCCGTCACCGTGTTGACCAGTGTGGAGGTCTACCTGAACTCCGTTCATGTGATGGTCCCGGTGTCGTGTACATACGTAATATAAAAACGCTCTCATAAGCATCAATGGCCCACTGAAATTCACGCCCCCGGGCCGGCGATTAAAAAAACCGCGACATGGAAAAGGGGTCGTAAGGCACGGGATAAGAAGTTTCAAGAATCAAAGTTTAAAATAAATACTGACCGAGCCGTGTGGAGCTTGTACAGCTTCGCAATAAAAATAATAGAATTGTCAAAGTGCGACAACAACAAAGGGATAGAGCTAGACCATTGCTTCGTTCAGAGACGAAAATATTATAATGTTTAACAAGGTTTTTCCGCTGATTTTTGAAACTTTCTCAAATTTATCTTGAGGAATCGTTTTCCTAAAAGTACACGTGATGTGTAGACATAGGAGTTACTTTTTTAAAATAATGTTGTGTAATAAAATAATAACACTGAACAAAACAGTGTTTTTCGTAGTTTTATTTTAATCAGAATTCGCAATATCACATTAAAATTTGAATTTAAGAAATGTCAACACATTATACAATATAAGGTCAACTATTTTATGAAATCTGAAATGTGAAATGTTTGTTTATCGGCGTTAAAACGTTAACAAATTTCGTATGAATTCCGTATGAAATTTGCACTTGAGCCGAGCGTAGTCTTCCCCTTAATAGATAAGTAGCTACTTAGCTTAAGATCAAAATATACTAAATAGTTTGTCTATGAGATTAGGATTAATCACGGACACCACAGGTAAGAAAAAAGAAAAATGTGGTATAAACTAATTTTTTTATTGTTTAACAAAAATATAATTGAACACAATGTATAAAAAGTTAACAACATGATAAATGAAGAAAAGATACAGTGATACCTCGGATAACACACTTAATTTGTTCTTTAACTTCGTTCGAGAATCGAAATGTTCGTAAACCGAAACAATTTTTCCCATTGAAACTAATGCAAATCCAAATTAATCCGTTCGCTCGCTCAGAAACATATTGTGTTTTAACTTTTTATGGATTTATGTGTGTCCACTTGCACCATTACATTTGTGGAACGAAATTACAAGAAGTTTTGAGTTAATTTTGAAACTTCTAAATTTTTTTAAAGGAATAATCAATGGTTTAGTATAATGTTTGTGGGTTCGTAAACCGAGTCCAAATTTGTTAGGAAATTGTGTTCGTTAATCGAATTGTTCGTTAACAGGGCCGTTTGTTATCCGATGTACCACTGTATCGTTTAACACTAACTGAAATTGAAATGTTTAAATGTAAATATTTATAAGGAAGTTAAACGTTAATCTTTGAATACAAGTTGTTTAAAAATCAACGTTATAAATATTGATAGTAATAGTATTATTACAACAATTAATTAATGTCACTGGAGGTTTTGGGGCAAATGTATGATTAATTAAGTTGTAATTATTTTGTTGCTCTGGCATTGCAGAGGTTGATGGTTGACTGGTTAGGTTATTATTATTTTGCTGTTCTAGTTGAGAGGAGGTTGATTGGTCAAGAACTTCTGGGCATTCATTAAGTGTATTTGAAAGGATGCTTGACACTTTTAATTTGCTGGTAATTGACTCGTCAATATACCCTTCCCCACACTTGTCGATTTCCACCCCCCATGACGTTTTAAGGTCGTGATGTCCCCACCAGCATTCACCAACATTGTGGCTGATGAGCGCCGAAAACAATGGCCGGTGTACAATTTTGTATCTTTTAGGCCAAGAAAGTCTGCAATAAGTTTTGGTACAGCGGCAATTTTATGTATTCCTACAGGCTGTCTCGTGCACTTTGCATTTTGGTAATTAACCAATAAACGGAGTTCGTTGCAGGGTGACGGGCGAAGAGCAGCATATTTTTTATATAATTCGTAAAATTTGCCTGTCATGGCAAAACTTCGATCTTGCTTGGTTTTCGTATCTGCTATATTTATGATTGCTGCCGAATTTAAATCATTAATATCGTCTATTTTCATTTGCACTATTTCTTGTTTTCGGCAGGCTCCACTAATTCCAATTGCCAAAATTACCTGGGTAAAAGTAAAACGGGTAATTTAGCGGCTATTTAAAAATAATTTACTTCAAACTTACTGGGGCGTTGTTTAAAAATGTATTTATTTCTTCTGTTGTCAAAGTTTTTGATTTTTTCGGTTTACATCCGTCGGATTTTCGTTTTAATAAAGCTCTTAGTTTGGGGTATTAGGCGATGTCCACATTTTCATGAACACTGAGGGTGCATTTTAACATTGAATAATGTGTCCACAGTGTATTTGGCGCAACTTTTCCACTAAGTTCTCCAAAGTACGCCAACAGTATATTTTCGGAAAATAAACTGTTTACTTCTTTCATTTTACGCCAATCCATAAATCGCTTATACGACATTTCGTATCTTTGTTTCGATTTGGCAGGTAACAATTCAAGGGTAGTTTTTTGAGCACTTTCCCGAAGCTCTGGTGGCGTGCATTCTAAAATTTGGTCGACATCCGAAACGTCCATGTTGACAGTACTAACAGCACACTGACACTGCATTAACGAAATTTTCGACTACTTGATTTTTATATGATCAGACACTTTTCTTTCGCACCCATAGCGGAGTGACGAACCTTTTTTATCTAAATGACAAAATTGTTGGATCGTCTGAAAAATAGTGTTCGCAACTCGTTCGAAAGTGTTATATCGGAGCTCGTTGTGAATTTGACTTACTCGGCTTCGCTTCGCTCCGCCTCGTATCACCAAATTCACTCCTCGCACGATAAGTGCCACTTTCGCAACTTGTAACGAAAATAACTATAGTTTGTCATCATTTCTATCACTTTCCACTGTATGTTCCACTTTTCATTTCTAAACATAATCAATAATTGATTACGCGCCATTTATAATACAATATCCTGTATATACTAAGATGCACTTGTTTACAAAATTTGGTAGCTGCAGGACACGTCTTTATATGCGAAAATATGTTTCGGTGATATCCCCCTCCCACTAAGGTGTACTTGTGTACAAAATTTGTTGGCTGTAGGACACTTCTTTCTATGCGAAAATAAGTTTCAGTGATCCCCCCGTACGATTTTTGTTTAACCCCCCCCCGATCGGCATTAAATTAAGTCCCCCTTACTAAGATGCACTTGTGTACAAAATTTGGTGACTTTATGACACTTCGCCCCCCCCCCCTCCCGATCGGCACCAAACTTCACACGAACACTCTCCAGTTTATGTTAGAGTATTCCTGAAAATTTCATCAAAATTGGTTCAGCGGTTTCCGAGTCTATAAGCTACATACACACACACATACATCCAATTTTATGTACTTACTAGTGGAAAACCTCAGCCCTAAAACGGGCTGACAGTATTTATTGTGTATTTATGCATTTTATTTATCTATTTTATTTATTATTTAACTACCATTTTATTTATATACATTTGCATTGCAATATAATGTATTTTGCTTTACTTACCTATATGTATAAATAGCATTACTATAAACATAACGCAAGTAATTAATTAAATTCGTATTTCTCATTGGTATATTTTGTATTCATTCGGTCATCTTACATTTAAATAAAGTGCCATTTTTTAATCGTATATTTTGTAACCTAGATACCGAAATCATGCATTTATAAGAAATGATTCATGAAAATGGGTCATAAATGAATGATTTCCTATTCATTAAATTGACCCGTAAATTAACGATCACCGGAAAAGGATTTAAATAGATTCTTTTTTGTTTTTATTTCTAGATCTAGATAATTTAACAGCGCTCCTACAATTACACACAAAGTTAGAAATACTTTTGTAAATTGGTGTAATACTTTCAGTGGGCACAAAATTTAAGCCACATACTCACACCGAATTTCGTGTTGTTTTATGAATAACTGAAAGAAAACAGGAAGGTTTGGAGAATGTTTTTTTGCTACATGATTTTGGAGCGCTGTAACTTTGTAAATAGTAAATATACATTGTGACACTACATCAAAATAAATTCTCCAAGTTTAATGTAACTGGTCACAAGAAGAATTCAAAGCTTTGGCGTCATCGTTTTTTTTTTTTTTCGAAAGAGCTAATATATCACATTCCCAACGTTAGTAAACGATTGTTAAAAATTAAATTATTATTAGTTGTTTACATTTTAAAATCAGTTTTACATTGAAAAAATTTTATTTTAGCTTCCAACCGCTTCCGGCAGCATTGAGTAAATGAATTTGTTAGGTTATGTGGGTTTTTATTCGTTTTTAATTGCCATGTATTCGGCGGTTTTGCTAACCAAGCTAAAACAATTCGCGAGTCACTGTGTAGGTAAATTTTCTCTATTTTTACGTTTAAAATTTTCAATGTTTGATGACTCAACCTAGCTAGTAGTAACGCTGCAAATAGTTCTAACCGCGGTATGGTTACTACCTTTAACGGTGCTATTCTTGATTTGGCCACTAATAAACTAGAATAAACCTCGTTGTAATTTCTAAATGATTTTAAATACAAAGCTGCCCCGTACGCTTTTTCTGAAGCATCCGCGAATCCGTGGAGTTCAAATCTTTGCGCATTGGACAACGTTACTTTTCTTGGGACCTTCACCCGATTTAACATATCTAAGTCTGCGCATAATTCCTGCCAGGCATCTCTTAACTCTATCGGTACCGTTTCATCCCAACTCAAGTTCAATCGCCACAAACGTTGTAGGATCATTTTTGCGTGGATTATGACTGGCGATACTAACCCTAACGGGTCGAAGATTTTGCAAATCGCTGATAGGATTGTCCGTTTCGTTACCTTGGATGTGCATTTGATCGGTTCTAGGGAATAACCTAACGAATCGTCCTTGCAGTTCCAAAATAAACCCAGCGTTTTCGTAAACGGATCTTTGTCCATTGGAATTGAGTGAATCGTATCAGCTACATCGTGCGCAACCACGTCGTATCATTCGAGGCGAATTTCGATAGTTCGAACCCTCCGCCCCTCAAGATTTCCGTTACATCATTTTTTAATTTTAGCGCGTCCTCTTTTGAGTCGCACCCCGTTATCAGATCATCCATATAGAAATCTCTGAGAATCACTGTCGATGCTTGGGGGTTCTTATCTTTTGCCTCAAACGCTAACTGATGCAGGCAACGTACCGCCAGAAATGGTGAACTTTTTAACCCGTATGTTACCGTTAATAACCTATAACTCTGCAATGCTTGATTAGGATTATCACGCCATAAAATGCGCTGATAATCGGTCTCGGAATGATTCATTAAGATTTGTCGGTACATCTTGCAAATATCCGCCTTTAAAACTACATTAAACGTTCTGAATCTCGAAATTATTGAAATCAATTCCTGTTGAATTGTTTCTCCTGCTAACAGATTGTCGTTAAGACTTAGTTTGTTTGTTGTTTTTGCGCTACCGTCGAAAACTACGCGAATTTTGCCATCCTTGTACACCGCGTGGTGAGGGATATAATACGAATTTGGGTTGTTTATTTCACCCTCTGGTATTCGTTCTAAATGACCTAACCCTTCATATTCGTGAATAAATTCTAAGTAGTTCTCACGCAGCTGCGAATCGTTTTTAAATTTATTTTCTAAAGCTAAAAATCTTCGTTGCGCTATTTTGAATGACTCGCCGATGTTTATTGCACTGTCTTGCAGCGGGAATGATACCATAAAACGACCCTCGGCGCTTCTTACAAAGGTCTTTTGAAATTGGTCTTCGGTACGACTGTTTACAGTAGCCAATTCTTCTCGGTCACTGCCTTCAATTTTCCAAAACCGCTCGACTTGTCTTTCTAAGTCTGTGTGGTCTGACTTTATTGCTAAATTGCACACGGAAGCGCTCTCAGGTTTATTACCACAATATTCACCACCAATAATCCAGCCGAACACCGTGTTTTGCAAATACAAACTATGGGGGGCCAAGTGCATCTTACCAGCCGACAAAAGCTCCAGGAACAGTTTAGACCCTAATAAAATGTCGATTTTAGAATGGACATTGAACGTTTCGTCCGCTAACATGATGCTTTCGGGGATTTGTAAGGTATCTTTTGAAAATGAATTTAATGGCAAATAGTTTGTTATCTCTTTTAGGCAATAAAATTCCGTCGTGCCTTTATAACTGCAGGTTCCCGATTTTATGGTTGTCGTTACTACACTCGAAATATTGTTCGTTACCATGTTTACGCCTGTAATTTTTTGTTGTACGCGTTTTATTGGGAGATCTAGTTTTTTACAAAGGTCGGCATTTTTCAAAATTTCCGCGTTTTCCCTGCACGTAGATCATTGCCGTTGATAACAGATTTTCAGAATAACTTCCGTTTGCTTGGCAATGATTCACCATCGGGTTCTGCGAGTTTACGTGCAACAAGCTACTGTGTTTTGATTCGCAATGTCTACACACGTTATTTGATTTGCAGCTTTGTAGATCGTGATTGTTCTTTAAACAATTTGAGCATAATTTAAGAACATCAATTTGCTCTAATCTTTCTGACACCGTAAGTTTCAAGAACCTCGTACATTGCCCTAACGAATGATTTGATTTTTTGCATAAGGCGCAATAAAATTTTGTTGGTAGGGTTACAGCGCTATGACTTGTCGCGGTGACCCTATTGTTTCTGAATTGTCCCTTTTGCATTAAATTCGAATTGAAGCTGTTTGCTTCATAACTTAATGAGTCTAAATACTGACATCGTGTTTCTAAAACCGCTATTAATTCGCTGTATGTTGGAATCGCGGATGTCAGTTTAGTTTGCCATTCTCTTTTCGTTTGAAAGTCTAATTTATCCGAAAGGATGGGCACAAGAATTGCATCCCATTGTTCTACCGGAATCTCTAGTACCTTTATCGATTCAATATTATTTTTTATTAAATCTAGCAGCTTTCGTAGTGGTTCTGCGGTAGCTTTAGTGACGCGCGTTTAAAATGTTTCTGACGTGGCCGTGAACGATTAGTCGTTTGTTCTCATACCGTGTCTCTAACAATTCCCATGCCATAACGTAATTAGTCGCTGTTACCGAAATTGACTCTACTGCCCTTAGTGCATCTCCCTTTAAGGTCGATCTCAAATAATGTAATTTTTCGATAGGTGTCAAAGCGTCGTTTTCGTGAATAACAGCGTCCACAGCCAAATTTGACGTTGGCATTATGTTTTTATGTACCTAAATTTTCAAAATTATGAACTTTTTATGTACTAAATTTTCAAAATTATGAACTTTTTATGTACTAAATTTTAAAAATTATGAAACTCACCTTTTATTGAATATGAATGGAAATAAAACAATACAAATAATTAAGTCCGCTCGGTTAAATTAATTAATTAATTAATTTCAGATAATAGGGTATAAGAAAAAATCATTAAAATTGGTGCTGTTTCTGGGGATCACAAAGTTAAAAGCTTTATTGATTCTGCTATATCTAACGATTTTAAATTGTGACAAAAAATATTCCATGAGAATAACAAGAATATAATATACGTAAATACATTTAAAAATAATAAAATTTGAGAAACAAACAAAATATAATACTTAAAATTTGTATTCGGTCTTTCTTGTCTTACTGAAATAACTTAGAAGATCACTTTTTCTTTTGTTTATTTTCTTCGTTAACCCACATATTTCCATTTCACATTTGTTGCTTTCCTCTTGCAGTTTATGCACTCCCTCTAACAAGCCTTCCGTCACATTTGCATCAACCATATTAGATTTTCCAATAGCTTCCTTTAGTTTATTTTGGGCTTCTTCAAGCAAGTTTGTAGCTGCTTTGGTTTTTTCCGATTTCACTTTAGTAACTTCAATAAGTTTACTTTCCAACTCCTTGAGTTTCTTGCGTTGATCAGACTCTCTAGTACACCGCAGTCTTTCTTGTTCCTTTCTTTCGTCTTCTTCGCGGATTTTTCTTTTTTTCTCTTCTGCTTCTCGCTCTTTTTTAAGCATATAGGTATTGTGTGCCATTCGCGTTAAGTTAATTAGTTTTCTAGTTATACTGAAATTTGCGACATTTTTATTGCAGTACACCGCCATATAATCCAAAACACTCAAAATGGCGTTAAGCATATTTTCGGATAATTTATTTCGGTCAACTGTAACTATCCTCCCAGAATTGGAAAATCCTCTCTCAACATCAGCATTGCCGTGTGGAAGGCATAGTATACATTTGACAATAATTGATATTTGGCAATACTTGGGCGTGCCATCATTATTTTTTAATTGAAAAAGCTGTGACCAATATTGATCAATTTTTTGTCCGGCATGATATTCAAATAAATTAATGTCACATGTCAGAAGAAGCCACTCATTCAAAACAGTAATGGGGTTCAAAGCTAATGGCAATTGTTTTGATAAAAACATAATGTCCTTGGCACTATTGCTTTTTATGTTTTTCGGATTAATGCAAGATATAGCCCGCAATAAATTAATAGATGAAGAAAAAAATATTTTTTTAATGATATGGCTCCCAGCCGCAATTAAATGTTTTTTAGCATTGTGGCAGAAAATTAGACGTTCCGCTTCTGGCATATTTAATAGTTTAAATTCATGGCATATTTCTATTCCTAAAACTTGTAGGTACTCCTCGGATTTTTTTTTGTGGTTTATATGAAATATCCTTTCAGAGGATATATCCGCGAAGATTTCCGGTATAGAAATTTTATCGTTACATACTCTTTTAATAATGATTGTAATATTTCTAGTTCATCATACAGGACATGTATGAGAGGTTCGTTTCTTTGAAAAAATAACGTACATTTTGTAAATATCTGAGAACTGGATATGACAAACATGATTTGAAGTTACATATTAGATTTTGAAAGATATCTTTTTATAGTCTTGTAGGTGTTTGTTTTTTCAATTGTGCCACATTTTGTAGGAATATAATCCATAAAATAATCAATTATGGCAGGCCACTGTTCCATCAGCCGTTCTGAAGCTGCACCTACAGTAAGCCATGTCTTCACCAAACGCCTGTAAACCTTTCAAAAATGCATTGTGCATGATATGTATATTGCATGTGCCTATATCCAATAATGAAGATTTTCTTGAGGTTGTAACTTCTTCATTTAGAAGACGAAAATTTTTTTATTTATATTTGGTCCATCACTTCCAAGAGTCAGTAGCTGGTTTTGTGGCAAATTGAAATCAAGAAAGGCCTCATGTATTTTCGAAATGATATCTTCTGCTTTTGCATGCTCCAAATAAAAAGTATGCATGTGTGATGTTACCACTTGATTTTTTGTCTTAGACCAGAACTTAATTTTAATTTGAAGTTCTTTATTTGAACCTTTGTTAGTTGTCTCATCATATGTATAGTATTGAAAAGGGCCCTAAAACTTTCATGATTCAATATTGTAGCTTATTTGTGTAAATAAATTAATTCGGATCAGTGGTTAGATTCGAATTTATTTTACAATTTTTCGTCGTTTAATTAATTAATAATAATTGCAATTGTTTTATTTCATCTGTTTGTACCTACCTTGTATATCCTCTACTAACAGTGTCTTTGTGTAGGGTGCCAATGCCTCAGATAATATGTACCGTGCTTTTGAAGGGGACATGGTAAATTCGGATAGAAACGAGCAATCGGGAAACGTAACTACCAAAAACTGTTTTAAGTCATCTAATGACTTTAGTGATTGATTGTGTATTATTATTCGCAATAAACACAAAATTTCTGCTCTTGTAGCCTGGTCTTTTGAATTGTGCACTTTCACATCATTATGCGTATCGTCCTACAAAATTTTAATTAACTATGACAACAGTATCGCTCATAAATATCTAAACAAAATTTTAAAAATTTTAAGTTGATGTGGTAAATAAACTCAAAAATTTTTAAGTACTTTTGACAACAGTGAACAGGAATTTGGTTCGCCATTTAGCAACGACCTTATGATAATTCTACTTATTAGAAAAAATAATCAACCTTCCTACTTACTTTATGCAAATGCGTTTGAGACGCACCATATTTCAACTGAAAGTTTTCTTTATGCTTTTCCCCACTGGAATGTTGATGTACCGAAAAAATCCCACGGACTACAGTAAATTTCCTATCGCATGCTGTGCACATGGCTGTGGAATCATTTACTTTTTTCAGGTAGGATCCAATTAAATTATGGTTTTTATCCTTCTGGCTCAGCCAAGAAGAATTGAACTTGCACGGAGCCATCGCAATTTGTCACTTTCGAAACACTGAATCAAACACGCGATTTTCTTCTACTGCAGCAACGAAAGTTTAAAACTGCATCACCCCAACCACACCGCTTTTTAACAGAAGTGACTAAGAAAATACGATTCTTAGAATTCTCAACAAAAATAGAGTGTCGCACATGTGTACAATGAACAATTTGTTCTACCGGGCTAAGGGCTGCTGAGACGTGACCGATACAAAGCGCGCGTAGGCGCGGGCGGCGGTATAATCATTGTAAGACCGGGCTCAAGAATACGTAAATATGTACTTTTATGAAATTTCCCTAAATTTATGATGTTTTATGATCTTCTTCAAAAAATATGTACTAAATATGAGAATATGTACCGAGTGTGGACGCTGGAATAACCGCCTTATAGATATCGCGAAAGTTCAACCAGTCTGCGTAATTGCCGCTAAATTCGGGCAGTTGCAGGCTGGGTAAGTTTATCCTACTTCTCGCAGCTATAGGCGCAATACCGGGTGTTACCGCGACGACTTGAACCTTGCCTTTCCTATCCAATTCAATTAATTCCTCAACTTTTTCTACTGTGCCATAATAGAGGTTTTCGAACTCTATTCGATATTGGGTTTCCGATTCTAATTCTATAACCGAAACCTCTTCTTCAATTAGCGTTTGAATTGCCATGAATTTCGCGAAATCTTCTAGGACGATCGCCTGCCGCGTTTTAATTGCGCTAATTTTTTGTGTGTCAAAACTAAAATTGTTAGCAAAGTCGCGTACTCGTTCGATACGCCCTAACACTTCTTTCCGCTGATGTTGCAACAGTTCGATCGCTGACCGTTGACCTGGCATTTTTACAAATTTGCGTTAATTGACGTACCGGAAATGTACACTTTTACCGCAAGAATTAATGATTTGGAAGGAATAATGGGATTTTGACCTGACCTTTTGTTGATTGTTGATGACTTTTGTTCTTCTTTCGGAGGTTGCTCGATCGATTGGTCCTCGCTGAGTTCGGAGGTGTAGTTGATCTGGTAACTCTCGCTTCTTTCGATGATTTTGCTCTTCTCTACAACACTTGCTGATTTCTGATTTTAAACCGTCCGCGAAACGAAATTCTGTCGATACTTGTGACAACTCGGTTTAATTCAATAATCTGGCTCAATCGGACCAAAATGGTTTGTGTTTAGGAAAAGAAGTTACTTCGACTCGTTGGTTTAGTGGACTGCGTATTTTATTCACAATATTTACAGGAAATATACAATATTACCCTTAGTGGGGGTGAGGGCGCTCCCTTATTGGTTACAGGACGTACCAATAGTGATCCTGAAATTTGACGAAATTGGGAAATAATATTTTTATAAAAAATCTTTTTTTTTTCCAAAACTTTCAATTGAAGCTCAATTTTGGAGGTGGTCACAAGTGATGGGACACCCTGTACAAGGAAGATACCTATGAAAATTGGCTGAAATCTCCTACTGCAACCTCCCCAATTTAATAAAAAATACTCAAAATTTTCCTTATCAAAATATTATTCCACTGTTATTTCATAGTTTTAAGTCTTCACTTCTGTCGGCAGTCCTCAATAACTGCCAATTTTTTTATTGCCCTTAATTTACATTTTCCCTCCATTTACCTTTTTTTTTGTGGGTCCCTTCAAAAATGTAAAAACGGGGTTTCACTATATATTTTTCAGATAACCGCAACTTATCCTGTGCTAACCGACGCATAGCAACGCATACGCAAAATAATGATCAGCTTCGTAGTAAGGATTATTTCATTTAATTTTCAGACATTAAGATAATTTTTTAAGGTAACCGCGACCTATACCCCCATGTTATTATACTACATGCGAACGAAGAGAATGTTAGTTCCGGTAAGGATTATCTAACTTAAATTCCAGATATTGAAATATATTTTTCAGATAGCGACAGTTCATACATAACTACACATAATGAAGATCGGCAGCCTGGTAAGGATTATTTCATTTCATTTTCAGACATTAAGATAATTTTTTAAGGTAACCGCGACCTATATCCCCATGTTATTATACTACATGCGAACGAAGAGAATGTTAGTTCCGGTAAGGATTATCTAACTTAAATTCCAGATATTGAAATATATTTTTCAGATAGCGACAGTTCATACATAACTACACATAATGAAGATCGGCAGCCTGGTAAGGATTATTTCATTTCATTTTCAGACATTAAGATAATTTTTTAAGGTAACCGCAACCTATATCGCTTTGTTACTACACGATCAAGAAATGATATACCAACTACACAACTACAACTACATAATGAAGATCGGCAGCCTGGTAAGGATTATTTCATTTAATTTTCAGACATTAAGATAATTTTTTAAGGTAACCGCAACCTATATCGCTTTGTTACTACACGATCAAGAAATGATATACGAACTACACAACTACAACTACATAATGAAGATCAGCAGCCTGGTAAGGATTTAATATTTTTAATATAGTATTTGTATATAGCTCTGGGAACAAAAGAGTTATTTGAAGATCAAATAATATGCTATCTAATTGTAAGATCCAAACTACCCTAATCCTTTCAAATGGCAGTTTATCAAAAGGCGATAGAAAAAAATAGTCGCTGTCGTAAATAGAATTTTAAGTTTCATGTGACCTCATTAATTTTAGCGTACTTATATCATTCTGTTATATATCAATTTATTAAAAAAACAACAAATGTCACTTCCACTTATAGCGGAATCACTTTGAAAATAGGTCTAGTTTGAAGATATATGTGATAGATCAAATTTTGATTTTTAAAAATGACTGAGATACCGCACTGGCCATCTGGTGTAATACTTGTAAATTATTTAGTAAAGTATAAATTCTGGTATAGGTTTATCGGGATCAAAAGTAGATAGGGGAGATTCTGGGCGTAATGGTGTACCCGGCGTATTAGGGTATCCTAGCGACAACTTATCTTCTGATACTGACATAGCAACTACGCAAAATAAAGATCAGCTTCCTGGTAAGGATTATTTTACTTAAATTTCAGACATTAATATATTTTTGAAGTGAAAACTTCTTTAGGCGCGTTAGACGATTTTTGGATGGGGTAAATCTTACGAGTTCGCGTCACCTAGTTACATCACCTCGTTACCGCGTTACGGAGCCACTAATTTGATTAATTTATCCATAGATTAACCTTCAAAAACAATTGTAAGGCATGTTTCTAAATGTCAGAACTTCCATAATTCGCAAATTGCAAGCCCATCAACGCGTAATGTGCCATATGTTCCACCAACTCATACTGGGGGCCTATCAACACGGAATGAACCATACATTCCAGAGTCACATTCGGATTATGATGAATAGATTTCCATCATTAATAGTTATTTAACCAACAAGTGCGTTAATGAGAGCGATTAATAATCCAGACGGTTTAACGTGTGAGCGGAGCAAAAGTTGATTACAATATTTTTCCGTTGATCGAATCTTACGAAATTGACGAAAATGTAATTTCTTCCCGTGACAAAAATTCCAATAGATATTCGAATCAAGCATGTCAACCATCTTAAATCAATATTTATTCAAACCAACGGTGCCATGACTTACAATCTGCACTTTTTATCAATTTTACTGCCTGTACGGTTGGCAACTTCTATATGTATAAATAGCATTACTATAAACATAACGCAAGTAATTAATTAAATTCGTATTTCTCATTGGTATATTTTGTATTCATTCGGTCATCTTACATTTAAATAAAGTGCCATTTCAATTTAATCGTATATTTTGTAACCTAGATACCGAAATTATGCATTTATAAGAAATCATTCATGAAAATGGGTCATAAATGAATGATTTCCTATTCATTAAATTGACCCGTAAATTAAAGATCACCGGAAAAGGATTTAAATAGATTCTTTTTTGTTTTTATTTCTAGATCTAGATAATTTAACAGCGCTCCTACAATTACACACAAAGTTAGAAATACTTTTGTAAATTAGTGTAAACGCTCATTTACAACCACTTTCGTGCAGATGTACTGCATACGCCGCAATAGTGAGAAAGTTTGGGGTGGACGTTTCAAGCTGACCATTTACAATGACTTAATGCGTGTTCAGATGGTGACTTTAGTGCCTGCAAACTCCAAACATTTACAACGGCTTGAATGCACCAGAACACCAGCCAATGAAAAACCCGAATTCACAGTGCTTACGATTAGCTTAAAAATACGAATCGAAAGTCACGTGTAATTTAAATTTTCAAAATAATTTTGTTGATGTTATTAATACAAGCCTAATCAAGATACCAAATTAACTGAATTGATCGGTGACATAATGATGTCGAGATGTGTAAAAAAATAATAAAAATTGCCGCGTTAAATATCGTGGTACAATTCACCCTGTCGTGGTCATTTTTTACCAAGTAAAAAATAGTTTTATTTATTGTTTTAAATAAATTCCAATCGATATTTAAAATTTTCGCAATTGACAAAACCTTTGCGGATAATAATAAGATTTATGTGATAAGTAATATAAATTTGAAAATTAGTTTTTAGTTGAAATTTGCAAATGGAGAATGTTTACGTAAAAAAAAATTTACAATTATACTTTTAACAATAATAGGATTCTCGGTACTTAAATTCGAAAGATACTTGCATCCAGAAGATCTTTGTACATGCAGATAACACAAGAAAGGCTTCAAAGATTAAAAAAAAATTGTAACGTTCATTATTTACGTTGTCAATACATATAATAAGTTCGACTAGACATTTGGTGCGTTTACGACACCACACTTTAATTAGCTTACAATAGACCCTGAATACACAATGAAAAAATTTGCTGTGTAGCGTTACTTAAAGATTTGCAGGGAAATAAATTTTCGTTGTATGTGAAGGGCCCATTGTAAACTACTTAAAGCGGTCAGTCATAAACGCATTAAACTTATTTATTAATATAAAATTTTGAAGGAATGACTAAAGGGTCAGGTCAGTCCTGGTTGAGAAATTTTTATCAGTTGCCTTTGAAAATGGTTTTAAAAGCAATTATCGGGACAACTTCGCAAAAGAACGGGTGAATTTTATTACTTTTGTTGGAAAGGTCCGAAACAAAATTGGATCCGACAAAATATTCTTACAATAGTTATTGACTTCTTACTGTTGAGGGTTTTTTTTTAAGGGAACATAATAGATTCGTCAAGCACCTTTTTAACTACAAGAATTGAATAAAATATCAGTTGTTGCGAATTCAGATAGCGACTTTCGTGTCGAAAGTTTGGAACTTTCAAACATTTCCACCGAACTAGAATGCAACAGAACAACATCAAATGAAAACGCCGAATTCAGTGCGCTTGCTCTCCAGTGAAATTTAAATTTTAAAAACAGTTTTCTTGATATCATAAATACAAGCCTGATTAAAATATCAAAGTACCTGAATTCATTGCCGAGCTAAATATAGAGGTATATGGTTTTCGCTCTGTTCGTGGTTTGTTTTTACTAGGGAAAAATGATTTTATTTAATTTTTTTTTGTGTTATGTCGTATTACCATCTAACCATCTCTGACTAATCTCCGACCAATCGATTTTTAAAATTTTAGAAGTTTATAATATAAAGCCTTTGCGGATAGTAATAAGATTTATGTGATAAGTAATCAAAATTAGTTCTTAGTTGAAATTTGCAAATGGAGAATGTTTATGTAAATAAAATATGTAACATGTCTAATTGAAAAAATTACAAATAGGTATATTTTAACAATAATATGGTTCTCGGTACTTAAATTTGAAAGATCCTCGCATCTAGAAGATCTTTGTATAATTATTATTTACAATTATTTATTACAAGAAGTAATAACGTAATAGAAATAGCTCTCAAATTTCAGGTTAACAAAAAACATTTACATAATTATAATAGTTATTATTTTATCCAGAACAGAAAATGCGTGCTAAACACACATATTTGCTACTAAGAAAAAAAAGTAAATATAATCACTTTTCATGCTTTTGAATGAGTATATAAAATACATCTTTAACCGTAAGAATTGAATAGAATATCTTTAGATATCACGTCTAATAATAACAATCGGTCAGGTTTAATAATATTTTTATGAAAAACAATATAATAGACAAGATTGTAATGTAAATACAGAATGGAGGTGAAATGACAAAAATGTCTTTCAATGAACGTGAATTTCAAGATTGTGCGAATGACCGCTCTCTTGCGTTAATCTGATTGTAAACAGGAAAATATTCCTTTGACGCCAGTTTACCCTTACTAACGCCAAAGCAACTGCACCAAAGTCGTTGTAAATGAGCCGTAAGACTTTCAGTGGGCACAAAATTTAAGCCACATACTCACACCGAATTTCGTGTTTTTTTATGAATAAATGAAAGAAAACAGAAAGGTTTGGAGAATGTTTTTTTGCTACATGATTTTGGAAGGCTGTAACTTTGTAAATAGTACAGCTTGATTATCAATAAATTGGACTCGACAAGTATGGTGGGTTGCATTGGTTTCCCAAGATTTACATTGGAAGGTAGTCTAAAGCAGGTAACTCAACGGAATTCCTTTACGAGAAACGTCGAACTGAAAATGTGTTCTTTTGTAAGAAATGCATTTATACTGGAAGGTTTCAGGTAGTTTAAAAATTCGTTCGTCGTTCAATGCATATTGACATATTTTTAAATTTATATCTATTAACCACAATGTTATCGTTTGAGCGAGTTCTTCTAAGACAGTTATTTTAGTCGATATCTAAGGTTTTAATACATTTTAATAAAAGCGTGTTTTGAAAAAAAAAGTCTTACTATAAATTATTTTATTGGCTTTTTTTAGTCTTGGACCGGCGAATTCTAATAATCTTCCCTGACCGAGGAATGGTTCCGCACCGTATGGGGCTCTCGACCTACAATTGAAATAAATACTTGTAAAAATTCATTCATTTTCGGTGTTTAACTTGTTCCCATAATGTTACAATTTTAGAACGCGTCTCAACTGTGGAATCGGATTGTCCCGCAGAACGTCCCATTTTTACTAGGTTGCAATTAAAACACAAACGTTTCACCTTATTCAAGTTAAACACCGAAAATGGATTCCAAATCCAAAAATTTTCTATATTTGGTTAAATAGTCGTAAAGAAAGTGGGGAGAACAAAATAGAATTTAAGTTTATGACATTCCAATTTTTGCGAACAGAGAACAACACAACGAAAAAATAATTTACAGATATAATAGCGGCATCAATAAAATTTACGATACGTTTCTGTTAATAGTAAGACCGCGCCTGGTGCAATTTGCCACTTGGATTATTAGGAAATGTAAAATCAAATAATGACATTGAACAAACCAAACCATAAAAATTGCAATAAAAAGTGTCCAGATCTTTATATTTTTTTAAAGCTTTTCAAAACAACGCTTAAATATGTCCAAGTATAGATCATGCAATCGATATGTAACGTGTTTTTTATGGCTTGTGAGAATGTCAATTTGGCCGAGACCATTAGGTCCCGAGCGTAATATCGCCTCTGTCTGGACGAGCCCTAAAGCAGGTAACCGTAAACGGAGTTGAAGCTTTTAAAAATTCGTTCGTCGGTCAACGCATAATCATTTTTAAATTTATATGTATTAACCACAATATTATCGTTCAATAAAAAAGATTATTTTAATCAAATTTTTATTTCGTCAGAAAACTATTTTATAAATGAAATCAAGATATTTTCACCCCAATCTTTTACTTTTAATCATATGATGGAGTTTTGAGGTAATCGCATTTAAGAAAATTAATAGTTGTTTAAGGAAATTACGGATAATAATTGGCAAACTTAATTATTAATTTATGATTGACTTAACAGCACTTACGCTTTTGAAAATTTACACAAAAAATTGAGTTGTTACATTATTGAACTTTGTGCAAAATTTCGTTTTGAGGTCATCTACAAACGAATTTTGAAAATTCGACTTACTATACTCCTATACTCTTTTGAATTGAATAAAATACAATTTTTGCCTTTAAATGGTGTGCTTTACACAAAAATGATTATTTATTTTTTGACTTGTTACACTGTAAAACTGAGGTATCGATATAATTCATTATTCATTAAAAATAAATAAAAGCAAAACAATATTTTTTTAATTCATAATTATTTAGCAAATTCATTATTAAAACTCTCAATGTTTTTTGGTCGTACTGACGCCGATTTCGAATTCGGAATACAAACAAACAGTTTATATTTTTACAAGCATTTATTTCAATTGTAGGTCGAGAGCCCCATACGGTGCGGAACCATTCCTCGGCCAGGGAAGATTATTAGAATTCGCCGGTCCAAGACTAAAAAAAGCCAATAAAATAATTTATAGTAAGACATTTTTTTTTCAAAACACGCTTTTATTAAAATGTATTAAAACCTTAGATATCGACTAAAATAACTGTCTTAGAAGAACTCCCTCAAACGATAACATTGTGGTTAATAGATATAAATTTAAAAATATGTCAATATGCATTGAACAACGAACGAATTTATAAACTACCTGAAACCTTCCAGTATAAATGCATTTCTTACAAAAGAACACATTTCCAGTTCGACGTTTCTCGTAAAGGAATTCCGTTTAGAGTTACCTGCTTTAGACTACCTTCCAATGTAAATCTTGGGAAACCAATGCAACCCACCATACTTGTCGAGTCCAATTTATTGATAATCAAGCTGTACATATACATTGTCACACAACATCAAAATAAATTCTCCTAACTGGTCACAAGAAGAATTCAAAGCTTTGGCGTCATAGTTTTTTTGTTTTTTTTTTTCGAAAGAGCTAATATATCACATTCCCAACGTTAGTAAACGATTGTTAAACATTAAATTATTATTAGTTGTTTACATTTTAAAATCAGTTTTACATTGAAAAAATTTTATTTTAGCTTCCAACCGCTTCCGGCAGCATTGACTAAATGAATTTGTTAGGTTATGTGGGTTTTTATTCGTTTTTAATTGCAGAAAATGAGTTGGTTATTCGTAAACCGGCTTTGCCGTTTAAGAGGGGCCATTTTAGGCGTGGCGCGAAATGAACAATAAAACTGGTTCCGATGTTTCGGGTCTATCGCACTTAATTGTTAAAATTACAGCAAAATTTAGATAAAATGTAGATAGAAGTAGGTTGTAAGTCGGTCATAAACTAGTTTTAGTTGAGAAATAATGTCGGTTTATTATAAAACATGTATTTCAAAAAACACTAGTTTAAAAAAAAATCACGTATTTTTCCCTGAAACTTCGGTGTGACCCAGGTTAGGCTATTTGTAAACTACATTCGAACCTTTAAAGATCTTATATCTTACAACAACGCAGTTTGACTGGAAAAACTATTTTAAGTTAAACAGGGTAGGTGCCCCCCACCCCCTATAAGTCTTCATATCGTTCAAGCTTACTAGCACGATATGGAGACTTATAGGGGGTGGCGGGGTCGTCTGAAATATATATATCGAGTAAAAATGGCGTCTGTACTAGATACTGTCGACATCGAGTAGCCATTCAGAATTCCAAATTTAACGAACTCGACTCGAGACGAGTCGAGTTGAGCATTGGGTAGTATTTATGTTAAATTATGACATTTATTTTGCTCTGTTGCTTGGCCTACTATAATAATGTAAAAATTCATTGGTTATAACGAACCAATTTTGACGGTTCCTTGAGGTTCGTTATAACCAAAGTCAACTGTATTTTTACTCTTGGTTTATTACACGTTTTGTTTTTTGCAGAACCAACTTCTAACAGTACACAATACTTTGACTGTATTGACTACGTATGGCCCACAGCTTCCGAGGCGTCAGGTAAATTAAGAATTTTTCCTGTTCACACTGTACGATCCAAGTCTTTCACATTCTTCCGGTTTCAGGACAATGCGAAAGGTTTTAGTCAAAAACCACGCTGCCACACTCGAGACGCTAAAGGATCCAAAAGTACGGCAATTTGTAAAATTGTATCGGATGTATCAAAATAAGTCGGGGTTCTAATAAAACAATTTAGCATGTCTTGGAAAACAATAAGATCACGTGATAAATGTCATTTAAGTGTCAATATAAGTTTCATTGAAATTTTCAGCTATTTTATGATTCGAATTTATAATTTTTATGTGAAATAACAGTGACCGATTAATTTTGTATCATTTGTTTTCTGTAGAAAAACATCGAAAGCAGGTAAAGGCGTGTCGCGCTGCTGCCTTCCCCGGCGAACCCGCCCAGTCGCTACGCCGCAGCAATCGAACCCGGCAACCCCGCCGATCCCTCTACTCTGCCGCCCCCGCTGCCAACACTGGAAAATCAAATGGATCCAAAAGTACGGCAATTTGTAAAATGTATCGAATGTATCAAAATTAGTCGGGGTTCTAATGAAACAATTTAGCATGCCTTGGAAAACAATAAGATCACGTGATAAATGCCATTTAAGTGTCAATATAAGTTTCATTGAAATTTTCAGCCATTTTATGATTCGAATTTATAATTTTTATGTGAAATAACAGTGACCGGTTAATTTTGTATCATTTGTTTTCTGTAGAAAAACATCGAAAGCAGGGAAAGGCGTGTTGCGCCGCCTCCGCCCCCCCCCCCCCGCCGCCGCCCCCGGTCGCTATTCCGCCGCCGGTCGGCTTCGCAAACGGACATGTCCGGTTTGCGGAAAAGATTTCGTCCCAAGATGGTTCAAACGCCACATTAAATCATGTAGCAACTCGCGGGTAAAGAGGGCATGTTCTGTTGTTGTACCGGCGGCTCAACAGTCGATTTTATTACCGGGGGTCGAAGAAGAACTCCGGCGGAATGTGATGGTGGCCGCCTCCGTTCCCGCAAGAAGGTAGGCGATTGGCTTCATTGACTTTCTCCTCTCAAGTTGGGAGAATGCAGGGGGGCACAATGCAGGAAAAGAGTTTTCCGTTCTTCTTGCTTGTTTTTCTCGTGTTACCTTTTCGATTTCACGGTGGTGGATGGCTGAGGAGCTCGGCGGCCGCTTGAGATTTCAAATGTGGTCGCTTTTTTATTCGCGGATTTTACGCGTGGTTTTCTTGGAATTTCGTGGATTTTTTGCATTTTTTTTAATTTCGCGGATTGTTGCATTGTTAGAGTCGATTCCGCGGATTTTGATTGCGGATTGTTTAATCGATTTAGTTTCTCAAATGTATTCGCGTTTTTTCCCGCGAATTCTTGGAATTGCGCAAATTATTCGGATATTGATCTAATTACACTGAATTTACTGCAGATTACGCGAGATTGATCGCAAAATTAATTTGATTGTGTGGATCGATCTAGTTTGATTTGCTTTTTTTTAATTTGTTTTGATTGCACAAATTGATTTTACATAGGTTTCTTGGAATTTCGCGATTGTTTCCCATTTTTGGATATGATATAATACCACTCCAGCTAGACACGCAATCAGTTGAAGTTGTCTGGAATCAGTGGACTAAATTTGACAATCGTTATGTTATTGCTGTTGTATTTGAAACGCGTAAGAAATTGCTGTCGGCAATAAATCTACAAACGCCGAAATTTAAAAATCATGGCTTTCTGAAAGACCGACAACCCAAGTATTTTGAATACAGGAAACAAAAAACGTCTACATCTGAAATTGTCTTTCAAGTGGATTTTACAGAAAATTTTTCAATAATTTCCCAGGATGAAATTCAGAACGAACACTGGTCGCACCCTCAGACAACCATGTTCACAGGATGTTTGTGGGGAATGCAGGGCTAGATAAACATTCCCATGCAATACTTTGTAACGAGCTGAATCACGATAAATATGCAATTTGGGTGTTTATAAAGAAAATAATACAAGCGTTGAAGGAAAACTACCCAACGCTAAAAAAAAACATTCCTATTTTCGGACGGACCAATCTTCAAATGTTCACTAAATGTAAATGAACAACATACAGAATCTGGGAAAACTAAACTACCAACTAAAGCATCTGCAGCTGACGCTGCACTAAAGAACTACGTGCAGAGTAGACTAACAAATCTCAAATCAGATTTGTACATCGTCACTACAAGTCGAGAAATTATTCTCAAATTTCTAAGCGACAAAGTTAGACATGTGATGTATAGAAAAATTAGTTGGGAGCGTTACATCAACTCCAGAAAAATAACCCAATACCATAAGTGCCAACGTTGGGTTCATACAACCAATAATTGCAACCTAGAAATTAGAATGCGTGAGTGTTTATTCAGAAGTTTATGTATTAAACGTGAAAATGTTATCGCGGGGACAACATATTGTAAACCGACTATGAAATGGTTCAATTAAAAAAATGCAACTGTAATAATATAATTTGTATGTTGAAAAATGAATGAAACGAAATTATACAATGCTTTCGTAAAGTAAGGAATAAATTCGATAAAACATTTTAGAAGATTTTTCACAAAAGATCCTCGGACCCGTCAACTTTAGTTTTTAAACTTGCATCTTTTTTAATATTCATAATTTTACGATCGTTATTTGTTTTCGCACTATGACGTCATCAACAATTTTTTTAAATTGCACCCCATATTTTTGTTCACGAATTTGGATGCAGCACATTTTTCTGAGTACGGAAATGTCAAATTCATATGACCTTGAAGAGGAAAGTTTTTGAAATAATCAGTCCTAAAGTTTCACAAATGTATGATAAAATTATTAGAGTAAACCAATAATAATATCATCAAGGAAGCGCTGGAAACAAAAGAGGGATCGGCAGATTTGACACATTTTGATTACTTTTTGTGGGGATACTTAAAATGTAAAGTGTCTTTTTTATCACGTCGCTGTTCTGGCTAACACCTGCACGTGAAACGTCAGCCGAAGGGTTTACACGGTCAAAGGAACGTGCTCGACCAATGAGGTACAAGTGACCTTCCTATATAAGCAGAGGGTGCCCTTCTAAAAGTGTTGTTGTATGTACTCTTTAAAACGCCTATTGCATCTTTAAACATCATTGCATTAGTACACCTCAATCTACGAAATACAGTCCACTATAAGACAATAAAGGTAGGCGCAGCAAAAGAGGAAGCAGTGGACAGAATTTGAAGTGAACAGGATGGCCCTGACTGACTGACTGACTGACATCGTGCGGGATCTGCAGAAGGAGTAGTCTGCGACAGACAGAATAACATCCCTGCGACGGTGGTACCGCAACCGTATTTGGGCAGACCCTGCAGCTCTCAACAGTTTTAATCGATAAGCCAATCGATAAAAGGGTATTGCTAACATTTATTAAAATTGAATAATTGGATCTTCCATAAGTAATTTTATCAATATTATTTGGTGTTTTTTCTTAAACATGTAAAACGATATGTTTTGAAACTGGAAGGTTTTTAACACTAAAATGTATGACAAGGGTTACTCCTGCTGCATTAATTTCTTACGTTGATTCTACATTTGGAGGTTGAACCTCTGATACAAACTCGATATGTTTCAAGATTATATTATGGTCGATAAAGGGTTTTTCTTCGAGCATTAGATACCATAGGAACTGATGTAGACGATATTCAATGAGATCAAAACATTTCAAACATACAGTTGGGATTGAATGGAAACGTCAATTCGGCTGCAATTGTGTTAACCTAAGTGTGTTTCCGTGACAGAACTAATTAGATCGTTAACAACGGAAAGCTCACTGCGGTAGATGTCACGAAATTTCCGACTGAAATCGTGGGGAAGGTACAACAAAATCAAACTGACCAGAAAGTTAGATTTGACGCCCATAAAGTTGTGGCTCCAACATATTTGTTTGGCCAAAGAGCAGTTATCAAAAAGATTAAGCATAGAATTTAAAGTGTGTGTAATTGCCTCATTCCACGAGTGGAACACCGACCGTCAGGAAAGGCCGTGTAGGGGAATAGGGGGATCACACGAGGCGAACACTGATGTAGTTTAAACAAACCACTACGTTATCAGAGCTAACTGGGGACAAAGAGTCGATCACTTATTGTTAAACGGCGTAGTCGATATTATTGTAGTAAGCTCACTTATAGTCTGTTCAAAATAACAAAGCGTGTAATAAACAATTGTTTATTACAGTTACAGTTGATGTATTAAATAAAATCAAGACGTTTGTTTGATTTTTAACGAAAGACGGGAGATGCGGCAACATTTTTTGGCAATACTATTATAACAATGGTAGTACTTTCAAGTACTTATAATAAGCATGATGTGACTTTGGGACTGTTTGCTGGTGATGATTCTTTGCTCTACGACGTTGGCATTAACAAGATTTATAATAACAAATTGGCGTTGATGTACAATCTGGAAACAAAATTGCTTTCTTAAAACAATGCTTAGTTTTGTTCAAAATTTCTGTTATTGTCCGATAATAAAATCTATTTTGTACCTGATCCACTGAAAACTGAAAGGATATTATAAATTATGAACACTTAGAAGAATATACGATAGAAGGGAAAAGTGTCAAGGCTATCGGTGTATCTTTACAATAAACTCACTTCTATTTCAGATATTGCTCCATATATCCGAAAAACTTATAAGCAGTCTTGGAGTGAAAATAATATGGCAGAATCCATTAAAACCGTTGGTTATTGGCATCAAAGAAACATTCAACGTCCCATCCAGTACCTTGTGACGCAAAGCACGAATGGAAATAGGAGCCTTTAAGGGTTACTTAGGTGGCCACAAGGCAACGTTCAATTCAGTTGCACTGGAGAAAGAAATGTCTGATCATTTGAAGAGTTTGGACATTCGTTTCTTTTTTTGTATGACCGTTGCTGATACGAGACGCTTAGCATACCAAACAGCTGCCACAAAAAAATACCCTATAGATTTTCTATAGTAAAGCAAATGGTTGGTACAGATTTGTTGAAAGGATTTCAAACACATCTTTTCAATTACCAGAGGCAAGCTCAGCAGCTAGGGCGCGTGCATTCAACAAGCCACAGGTTCAAAAACAAAAAATTACACTTATCAGCAACTGAGGAGGTCCAGCGCAAAACCAACTTTATCCAATTTTTTTCAAAATCGAGATATCAGTTGGATATTGATCTTCATGTTGAGGGGCATTAGAAACATCAAACAGATTCATGCTAAAGCAACTAATGCCCGGTTTCTGAAAGCGTAGATATCGGTTCGATAGCGCTATATGTTTCACAAAGCACAAATAAGTGCCAAAACGCGTGTATGGTACGGCAAATTGACATATCGGCTCGATGCGGGCTCGTATAACTTATCCAAACTGCAGGCAGGGTTTAAATTAGTCGACGCAAGTGCAGTAAGTAAAAATACGAAGGAACATGAGCGATTCGTAACAGCTGTTACTGGCAAGTTGTTTGTTTTCGTGAGCGTTACGTATTTACAAAGAAAATTGATTATTATTCATCTTCTTCTGATGACAAAGTCATTGATAATGTGGCCGGCGTCGAAAGAATAAAAGTATTTAGAGAACGCATAAATCCATTCGAGAAATTCACAGACATCGAATTCCGCCAACGATATAGGTTAAAAAGGATACGGTGCAAGTTATTGTAAATTAATTAGAAGATGATATCAAACCAATGACTCAACGTAATCATTCGTTGTCGACTGCGGATCAAATACTAATAGCATTGCGCTTTTATGCTACAGGTAAAATAAGTACTGTGACGTGTTCTTTAACTTTAAAATATAGCTAAATCACCCGCCATATGTCGCGAATGGAGGGGAGTTTGAATGGCAAATCAAAGCGTGACAGCGGGCGACGGCCGATTTCGGCTTAGGGAAATCGATAACGCGCAGGAGAACGTGTCCAACAGCACTCGCGGAAACAATAACGGGTTAAAATTATTAGTAATCAGTTCGGTAATATTACCGATTAGTTTCCACGAGTGCGGAATAATTGCCCACTGGGTAATTCCGTCCAAGACGGATAAATTGTTGGATCAAACCCAATCGTTGAGGACCAACTAAATCAGTCGTAGCTCCGGGTCCACTCCAGAGCGAGCAACCCGAGCACATTCCGAACCTGTCAACCGCCAAAGATCCACACTTGAGAACTGCAACCGACTTTTATATTTATCTTGATAATTCTGTATCACCTGTGAATAATTCTTTGTTAATGTGACTGTAATAAACTTGTTAAACATCTTCTCTGTGCTGTTATTCGTTACTACCACTACGGCCGCCAAAAAGATCGTAATAGTACCTATATATTATAAGCCTACTACTGTGCTATAAGTTACTGTTATTGCTATACTATTGCTGCATAATAATTTGTAGGTGCTTTCCGAATTCTAATTGGCGACGATTACTGGGTACGTAAAAGTACCGTTTCCCGTGTAGTGGAAAAGGTGTCGCAGCATATTGCTGCACTGGGCCCTCATTTTATAAAAATGCCTCAATGATGGTGAAAGCTTAAAAATAAAATCAGGTTTCCATCGGATAAGTGGCTTTCCTAATGTTGTTGGCTGTGTTGATGGTAGTCATGTGCCAATATTGTCACCTGGGGGAGAAAACACGGAAATTTTTCGAAACCGAAAAGGGTATTTCTCAATAAATGTTCAGACTATCTGTGATGCCGATTTAATTATAAACAATATTGATGCCCGTTGGCCCGGATCAACGCATGACAGTACGAGGCGAATTATAATGAAGCACATGTTCGTACTCGGAACTGTATTGAAAGATGTTTTGGTATTTGGAAAAGGCGTTGGGTTCGTTGGGTTTGAGAACCAAAATCACAACAACATTAACAGTAATTGTTGCAAAGGCAGTGTTGCAACATATGCGTTTTGGCACAAGATACGGAAGATTTTGACGATGTCGCTGTGAATGAACCGATAGTACAGGACATTGCTGCAAATAACATTGGAGATGGAGGAAGGGCATTAATTGACGGCTTTTTTAGGTTTGTATATTTTTATTCAAGATTTGGAAACTAAAGAATGTTTACACAAAATTTCTTTTTCTACAGCTTCTAATTGTTTCAGTTTAATTTGAAGATCGATTTCAAACAACTTTTTACTATTTTCATTTTGTTGTATAATCCCTTCAAGTTGTTTTTCCTTAAATGCTTCTTCTAATAAATAAATTCTTCTTTTAATCTGAGCTACATCATCATCCCACTGGTCCTTTGAATTTTTTCTTTTCACAAATCGATTTGCTAATAGATCAATGCATTGTTGTTTGCTTTTAGGCAAAGGTAACTTACACGGAGTCTTTGGTATGTCCACTGCTTCGACAATGATTTTCTCCTCGACAGTACTTTCGATAACATGAATATAATAAACATTTTAATTTTTTTGCATTTAAAATTGACAAATTTACCAATATTATTACGAAAATTGCAGGCGCTTCCAGAAAAAAGAACCAGCAGCGCAGCAGCTCTGTCTGAAAAAAAATATCAAAAAATTGTTGAAGTTTTCGACGAAGATAGCCCTGATGGACTTCAAGAGAAAATTTTCTTGATTGTCTCCTATGAATTAGCTTGGCGAGGTGGAGAAGGAGCTCAATGTTAAACTTACTTCTTCAAGGAAGAAATTAACAATGAGGGTCTTCCTACAGCGCGTGTAGAATATAATTCTATTTTTTCCAAAATAGCTCAAGGCGGTCCAAAACATTTATCTGAAAATAAATGGTTGATACCCAATGAAAATGCGGAAATTTATCCTATAAGGTAAGTTCATAGTTCCTTCTTTTTAATTGATTTATAAATATTAGATAATTATAGACTGCAACACAAGCTGCTGTTGAATAGAGGCAGCAATGTCAAGACCGAGAGAATGTTTTTAACACCTAACCCATTTTGGAATTCTAATGGAAAGAACTATTGGTACAAAAATTCCCCTGTGGGAGAAAATGAAATTGGATAATGGATAAAAACAGCGGCAGTAAAATAGGGTTGGACATCAAAAAAAGAAAAATATCCAATCATTCGATTAGATCCACTAGCGTTTCGTCATTGGCCAAAGCAGGTGTTGGCGAGCATCAGTTAATAAAAATTACAGGCCACAATAATATTAATTCAATCAAGTCTTATTTGCAATTGGACAACGAACATCACAGGACAATTGTTGAAAAAATGAGAACTATTACGTCGACAACGACGGCGACTGATTTGCCCAACAGCAGGGCGGGTAAAATTTGTGATGTTAAACATTCGTTCAAAGAAAGAGGACTTTTTCAGAATTGCAACAATGTTTATTTTTCAAATTGTTCAGTTAATTTTGTGACAAAGTAATAATTTCCTTAAATAAAAATAATAATCAAGTTACTTTAAAATACTCACTGCACTAGTGGAATATCCAGTTATATTTTCACTAATGAAATATTCGCTGGAATTTTCTGTTGTTATGATACGAAAGTAAATATCTGCTATTTTATTGGTTAATATTTGAAAAATGATTTGGTGAATTGAATAGTCAAGGTTATTTTTGTGTTTCTGCTATGTGGTGTTGACAGTATTTTCAAGTTTTTTATTAAAATTAATAATTTTTAAGTAATACTTTTAATGCTTGGGAATGCTTGGGAATTCACGACCTTCGATACGCTTCCAAGAAGTGCCGATTGGGCGCCAGCCAGATCAAATACCTGGGGCATTTGATTCATGAGGACGGCAACAAACCCCAGCCCAAGCATTTGGAACAAGTTGCACAAGCCGAGCCCCCGACCAACCGAAAGCAATTGAAGAAGTTCCTGGGAATCTGCGGCTGAGTCCGCGAATACGTTCCCCGGTTCGCCGTCAAGGCCGCCCCCTTACGGACCTCCTGTCGACGAAGACGCGATGGTCCTGGGGCCCCAAACAGGAGGAGGCGTTTCGAACGGTTAAGGAAGCGGTTGCGGCCCCTCTGCACCTGTCAAGACCAGACCCCCGAAGGCCGTTCGTGCTACAAACGGACGCTAGCGGCGTAGGAATGGCCGCTGTATTGTATCAACCGACAGAAGACGGTCGGCGCAACATCGTCTCCTATGCCAGCGCCAGGTTCGACAAGACCCAGAAGCGATACCATATTAACGAACAAGAATGCCTCGCAATCGTCTGGGCGGCGAAGAAATACCGACCTTACGTGGAGGACCGACATTTCCGACTGATTACCGACAATCGGGCGTTACTATTGCTTGGGAACTCCAAGGACACCAACGCCAAGTTAACGAGGTGGTCTCTCCTCCTAACAACTGTTTCAACTTTTGTATTTTCCTTTTCACCTTCATCAGCAAACCTCACAGACCTTGAGAGGACAGATTTACACCTGCGATTTTTTAATATACTTCTATTAAGTAGTGCCTGAGGAGGTGAATGTTTTTAAATTTTCTGTTTTCAATCCTGAACTACGTCTTGGAGTTTGCTTTGCCTTTAAAACACACGAAGAACCAGCTTTTGCATTCGCTGGTTTTTTCTTCGTTGCCTCTGGTTCTGGCAAATTATCGAAACGTTTTTTCAAATTGTCGACCTGAATTAACCCTGGAGTCATGTTCTATATGTCCCACAGACCGACTTTTTTCTAAACTTTAAATAACTTTTTAGTATTTTAACAAATTGGGCAAATTCTTTGCGTAGCTGCTTAATTTGGTCATCGCTATCTACAGCCAGTCGCATGATAGCCACATGTGCCCATATTGAGTTGTTTTTGTGATTTTTGCACCGTCTCGGTCTGTGAGACCATATAACATGACTGGAGAAAGTAAATAAACCAACTACAGTTATTTTATACGGTATATTTTTAGACTTACTTATGCATTTTTTTGTTTATATTTATTTTTTGTGTTCTTACTATTGTTTTAACACAAATAATGAGTATTTATATTTTTTGTGTATTATCATAATTTTCAATCTAATGTTACTTGGAATATAGCTGGAGAAAAATACAAAAAAAAGAATATAATAAGTTTGTAAAAAATGCAATAAGACTGATTTATAATAGTTATTATTTTCGTAAAACCATTTTTTATAATTCTTTTTCATTTTGTTTGGTAGCTTATTATGCTAAAACTTAGTTACAAAGTTATTTTGGAAAGAAAGCGTAATGATCGGTGGTTTTTTTGGTATTACAAAAAGGGCAATAAGTTAAATAGTTGAATAAAAATAATGTTATGACGCATACATTCCACAGACCGGCCGTTTTGCATATGTAGACTAATTTTTTATTATTAGTATAACAAATTTGGTCGATTCCTCAGTCGGTCGCATGTTATCGACGTGTATTGTTTTTGTGATTTTGGCGTCATCACCGTCACCGTTTGTGAGCCCCTACGGCATAAATTAGGTAAGTACAATAAACCAACTAAAATTATTATTTTATGGCATATATCCTTCTTACAATTGTTTTGGCACAAATAATTTAACGAGTATTGATATTTTTGACGTATTATCATAATTTTGATTCTAATAAAATGGATTTTGAGAATGAACAACGCCGTCTTCAAGCTCTTTTGAATGAGACTTCAGAAATTGAAAATGATTCCTCGGATAGATCATCGGAAAGTGAAAGTGACAGCCAAACTTTTGTCGAGGAGCAATTCGAAAACACAGATAGCGAAGAGGATTTGAGCGATCATGATCTTACCGAGGAAACGGCAGGAACTTCGACATTTTATTTGGGAAAGGACAATATCACCCCATGGAACAAACTTCCTTTTCGACAGTCTGTTCGTGCTCGCCGCTGCAACATCGTGACTCGTTTGCCAGGACCTACAAGAGCTATTTCGCGTGAATATGACTCTCTTGCCATATGGAGACAATTTATTGATTATACCATACTTGAAATGATTGTCAAATATACCAACAGCTATATTGATTCCGTTAGACATAAATACGCAAGGCAAACGATTGCCAAACCAACATACCTAACAGAAGTTCAGTGCCTAATCGGATTATTATTATTGTCTGGTGTAAAAAAATCAAATCACCTGAATGCAAAAGAACTGTTTCGAACAGACGGTGGTTCTGTAGAAATATTTAGATTATCGATATGTTATGAAAGATTTCAATTTCTAGTACGTCATTTGAAATTTGATGATGGAGCTACTAGACAGCAAAGAAAAGATCTAGATAAATTATGTCCGGTGCGAGAAATGTTTGAAAGATTTGTCAAAAATTGCCGGGAAAATTACACGTTATCCGCTTTTGTGACTGTAGATGAAATGTTTGTAGCGTTTAAAGGAAGATGTTCATTTAGGCAATACATACCTAATAAACCAAATCCCTATGGTATCAAAATCCAAGCCCTCTGCGATGCAAAAATGTTTTATACGTACAATCTTGAAATATATGCAGGAAAACAACCTGATAATAGCCCATACGCAGTTGACAATTCTGGCCTTGCTGTGGTACAAAGGTTGTGCGAGCCGATTTTCAATACTGGTCGTAATGTTACTACAGACAACTGGTACACCAGTGTACCATTAGCTGAAGCCCTTATTGAGAAAAACTTGACAATGGTTGGAACGATTAGGAAAAACAAAAAAGAAATTCCTCCTGCCTTCAATCTGTTACGCGGTTGAAGTGTAAAGTCAAATATGTTTGGATTTTGTAAAACCATGGTTTTGGTTTCGCACGTCCCAAAAAAAAGGAAAAAATGTCCTTTTGTTGAGTACCTCACATAACGACGATAAAGTTGACTCTATTTCGCAAAAACCTGACATAATATTGAACTATAATGATACGAAAGGTGGTGTAGATGTCGTAGATCGATTGTGTGCCAATTATAACTGCGCTAGATATACAAAACGCTGGCCTATGGTTTTGTTTTATGCTATGTTGAACATCAGCACCATAAATAGTCAGGTGATATATACTGCTAATAATCAAACCAGAAACATTCAACGTCGTAAATTCATAGAAGATTTGGCAATGAAATTAATTGAGCCTCATCTAAAAGAACGGCAAATGAAATTGAACTTGCCTCGATCAACGAAGCTTAAACTTTCTGAAATCTTGAAGACTGATGAACCAACGTCGGCTGGTCCTGCAAGAAAAGGTCGTTGCTTCGAATGTGGTTCGAAAAAAAAATAGAAAAACCATGTCTCGAACATATTACGGTCATATGCAACGACTGTTGAACCGAGCAAGAAGACTGATTTGTAACCTTTATATTTTCGTAAAAAAATTTTTTTATAGTTCTGTTTTTATTTTCTTTGATACGTTATTATGTTGTTTCCTTAGAACCAAAGTTATTTTTAAAAGAAAGTTTAATGATTTGTTTTTTTCTAGAGATATTACAAAAAAGTGCTACAATTGCGGTACCAGTGAATAAACATCGATAAGTTCAATAAAAATAATGTTACAATAAATCCATTTGTGTTTTATTGTAGAGGAAGGACGAAGTTTCCAATATATTGATTTAGATTTATCCTAAAGTAATATTTTTCAATAATAATTAAATTAGAAAAATTCGGACTCGGAGACCGAAGACATGGACGGAGAAATTTTATTTCGGAACATGACTATAGGGTTAACAACATTTCCCAATATTCATGCAGCTCTTCACACGTGATTTTTCTCGTTTGCAATATATATTCATGGATTAAGGTTCTAAATTGCTTACATTTATAATTAATTAACCGATAGCATTGACCTATCGCCACATCAATCATATTGCTTGCTTCATCGGCTGTAGTCTCCTCTCGATGAAGACACCACTGATCACATAGCTTTTCTATGTCGGCAATTGTAGCATCCAAAAGTTTGGTAAAATGTCCAGCAGCAACTTTTGGTGCAGTTGAAAGCGAAGCAAACTCTTCATCAACCGTTTCATCTTTCGGTTTTGAATGTTTCGTTCGTGATCTTGTTGCCGGCCTGTTTGCTATGCTATCCATTTGTTTAATTCTTCTTCTATGCACCTATAATATCGAAATTAAACACTCTCACTTTCTGTCAACTGCACTCAATGGCAGAAAATAAGGCAATGGCAGAAAATAAGGCAATGGCAACTTCACGCCGTGTTCAGCCTTCAGGGAGGGGCGTGTTACCGGAACGGTCAGACAAGCTTGCCGCCTAACTGAGCACTGTAGAAAGTCGGCGATGTTTTTTTAGGGTTGCCTTGGTGACGGAAAAATAAATAGAGCGGTCACCTTTTCCCTACGAAAAGGCAGACACAAGTTCTTTTCTAATAAATTTACCCTAAAGAGTTAGTTTGTGTTGTGAACTTAATTTGTGAAACCTAGCATTGTAACACTGGGACGTCCGGGCGGGTTTTGATAGCTTGTCCGGATTTAAACAAGTGACTCAAGATAAGCGTTTCGATTCTGAGAATGCAACGTTTTCAAACACAACGACTGAGTTTGATCGTCGGGTGACTTGTGCGTTGTGCATTTAATAAATAGTTCGCTCGGGTGATACGTGCAAAAATCATTCTGCGATCTGCGTTCTGTGCTTCCCTTTATTTTGTCAGATCGACGCAAGATTCAATAAAAATGCCGAAACGTCTTTGTACAGTTTCAGAAGATTATTTTAAAGAATTTCCGTCAATAAAAAAGGGAGAACAAATAATGAAGTCTGTTACAAAATTTGCAATTGTTTTGTAAGCATTGCTCACAAGGGAAAAAAAGATCTCTTAGATTATAATAACACCCTTAAACATAAAAAGAATTTCTAAAGTCTGTCGGGCATTTCGGGTTTGGAAAAGTTTGTAAGTGTAACAAAAAATGAAGATAAATCAGTGAGGGCTGCTGAAGCTGCATTGGCTTATCATACAGTGGAGCAATTCTTTTAAGATAAAAATTTTGCAAATTTTTATTTTTGTTTTAGATTAACAAAAAAATATATCATGATTCTGATGTAGGAAGAAAATTAACTTGTGGTCGTACAAAATCAGAAGCAATAATCACTGGTATTCTAGGGCCCTATACGTTAAAATTGATTTATAATCGGCTGAAAGAAATTCCCTATGTTGGTGTTTCTACAAATGCAAGCAACCACAATTCAATTAAAATGTTTCCCATATTAATCAAATACTTTGACTGTCTCACCGGAATGCAAATAAAAGTTGTTGATTTGCAGAGCACAGATGGAGAAACTGCAGACATGGTTTCTGAAATGCTGGTATCCAACTTGGAAAAATTGGAGTTAACAAAAAAGTGCATTTCATTTTCGGGCGATAATTGCAATACAAACTTTGGAGGTATGAGGAGAGCGGGAAAAAACAATATTTTTTGTAAACTTAAGTCAAAGATTAATGAAAAGTTGGTGGTGATAGGCTGCCCAGCGCACATCCTTAATAACACGATTCACACCTGCTGTGATTCCTTGCCCTTCGCAGATCTCGAAAGTATTGTATTTATGATATTTAATTACTTCAATATTTACACTGTGCGAGTGACTTCTCTTACAATTAGAGAATTTGGCGAGTTTGTAGGCAGTAATTACGAACAACTTTTATATCATTCAAAAACAAGGTGGTTATCTTTATTTCCCGCAGTGGAGAGAATTTTGAAAATATTTCATGTTCTAAAGGCCTACTTTTTATCTGGAAAAAGTCCTCCATCATTTTTTACAAATCAATTTTCTGAGACTTATTTATATTTTGTACATTCTTTAATGATTGTTTTCCATTCAATTGAAGTCATGGATATTTTACACTCTGTTTTATATACCTTAAAGGAGAAACAAAAAATAATTTCTTACCGCTTAAAATTCGAGATTTTAAAAAGATTAACTTATGACGGTTTTGAAAATAAGAGCCTTGTTTTCAAGAGTAATGTTTTTGGGTTTTACGATACAGCAATTCAATATTTAAATGATTGGATTAAACCATTTGATGAGTTTAGAGTATTTAATTGGTTAAATCTCAAAGACCTAGAGAAACTTAAGTGGGAATCTGATATTATTCCATCAATTCACTACCTTCTTGAAAAAGGAGTAGAAATTGAGGATTCAAAACTTTTTGACCAGTTCACAGCATTAAAACATTATTTTGTCAATAATGAATTTGCAGACAAAACAGAACCTCCCTCTCACAAGAGGTGGGTCAAATACTTTTCATCCTGCAAAAATATTCTGAATTACTAAAAATATGCCAATTTTTTTATGCGCTTACAGCACATAATGCAAATGTCGAAAGAATATTCTCTCTAATAACTGCTCAGTGGACCAAAGAACGAAATAGACTGCAACTTGAAACTGTAAAACATTGATTTTTACAAAGTTTAACTTTAATTACACCTGTTTGGAATTTTGATTTTTTATTACAACCAGAGCAGTCAAAACTGTTCACAGAAGTCCAGTCTTTTTTATGTTGACATATACAGTCGAACTCCTCTATAATGATTTTTGTCAAGAACGTGCAGTTTTGCAGGTTTTGCATATAAAAATAGCTCTATATTATGATGTGAAGCCTCTTGTATAGTGATTATTCTTTAAGAAAGTACCAAAATTCTCGGAGAACGGAATTTTTGGAAATAGAAAATACAATGGATGTATTAAACATCTAGTTTTTTCCCAAATTTCGACTACCTGAAAAATCCTTAGAAGAATTTCTTGCAAATTCCATGCTTATGGGAATTTCCATTTTGAAAAGTACTGCTGTGCAATCAACTTGGACAGATTTTTTTCAACAATAAGTGCATGTTATGTATTGTTTATTAATAACTGTGTGTATTTCTAAATAAACAAATATTTTTTCAAACATAATAAATCTCAATTGTTTTGTTTTATATCATGTTTGAATATCGATTGGTTTTTAAAGTGACTGCCAAAAACTGTAAAATTATACATGAATTCTATACAGTAAAGTTTCTTTTTTTTCCATGGCTTTTCGAACATCACTATAGAGGAGTTCGACTGTAATTATTAATTTTTGAACTTTGCTTATTTGTTGAGAGTTTATTTTTCTGTTTTGATGAGATTTTTGTTTTTTTTTAGTTTGTGCATTATATGTGTCTGTATGAAAATATAAAATAAAAATAGTTATCATGTAAATAAGTGATTTTTTTAAATATCTTCGACGTCCGGATTTTGTCCAAATTTTTAAGTAGCCCTGTCCTGGTTTTTTAACTTAAAAGGATGCACCATTTTGCAAAACATATCAAACCTTCGGATCAAAATAAGGTATTGTTGCTCTTAAAACATTGCATCCATAAGAACTTAATCTATGACAACAGAATGTGTAGATATTTCTTCATTGATTTGGAAAAACAACAAATATGTCACTCTACTCTCAACAGATGCTGGGAAAAACCCATACAGACATTAATCGCTACGACAAAAAGATGGGAAAAATTGTATGGCCACATTGCCAAAACTTGACTAAAAGAAACTTTGGGATTCGAATGGGTTCGACGTTTGCAACATAGACAACTAAGTTTCTTTTTACTTAAATTGGGAAAATCACTCATTACTCCTTATGTAAAAAGGAGAGGTGGAAACACTGCAGGGTTGAGCAGAAGAATATTGAGTTACATAACAATGTTGGTTCGAGATTTACAGCAAAGAGAAAATCGTCGGAGTTCTGTAATTCAAGACTTAGGTGAGCACAAACAAGGAAGGTGCTTCGCTTGTGCACGTAAACGAGACAGAAAAGTTCATATCACTTGCAGTATATGTAAAAGGTTTGTCTGTGCAGAACACAGCACATCTATTACAAACAAAATGTGCAACCCATGTAAAGAACAATAGAAAAAATTTTCTCCCTACACAAGATAGTAACAATAGTTTTTAGAAGAAATTGTTATTTTCCAATCGTATCGTTGTCTAAAATGTTCACATGGTCTTTACTAGTAACAAATAACATAAGCCACCAGATTTTGTCCAAAAAATAATTTGGGGTAAAGGGGGGCCCATGACTTTCGCTATTTTGCAAATTTATAAAGATCTTCGCCAATAATACAAAAATTGCGGACTTCTCGGAATCATGACTTCACAAAGGCTCCGAGCTGCAGTTATTCTTGCACTAAGGTACGTGTTGTTACCTTGGGTGACATGAGTGAGAAACGGAAAAACTGCAGTATTGATGCGAACAAAAAGAAACTGAGGACTCGTAAACTTAATATGAGGCGTTCAGTGCAACAGTGGCCCAAGCCACACTTTTTCTAAATAGAGGATTAATGTACACAAATATTAAAGAATGATCATTCTATCAGTACAGCAATGCTCCAAGCCACCTTCACATTTTTAACACGAGATGTTACTAGTAACGGTAATCAGTACTAATGCGTTTTGACAATGATCACCAAACTTTAACATCGATTTACTCAAAGTAATGTCTCAAGAGGGTTAGGCCCCTGAAGGGGATAAATCTTTTGCTGCAATCGGCCGTTCGTACCACATAAACAGGTCAACGATTTGTTTAGTTTTGAAAAACAAGAACAAAGCTGGTGGAAATGTATCTTTAAAGTACACCAGGTCAAGTTGTTTTCATTGTTTCTTCTGGACTGAGAAATTTTACTGCAGTTCGAGATACTTTTATCATCATTCATCCATCCATCAGGTTGGTGGAGTTTATCGAGTCTCGGTTGGCACATTTTGTCAACTGATCTTAGCATTAACTGAAAAAAATAATAATGGTTAATTAGGATCACACAAAACATAATTAATTCTAGAAAACTGACTTTATTTGAAATAATTTGACTTAATTGTTTGTCGTTTACTCAGAACTGTAGACACCATGAATATTTATGTACAAATTTGAAAGTTAATCAACGTTTTGAATACAATAAAATAAATTAACGGAAACAAATTCGATCATTTCACAATGGCGTTCCGATTGAAAAATAATTTGCGACTTTTTTGTCTAAATTGAACCGTTCCGGTAATTAATTCACTACAATTACTTTCTAAATGCTATCTATCTATATTAAACATGGAAACTTACCATTAAAATACGTTATTATACACAATTTGAATTAAAAATCACAGAATCTTGCAGAACGCGTGCAACACGTCAAACAACATAAATAAAATGGTGACGCTCCGAATGCGACCAATTATGCGCACGTAAACTGTATACAGTTTCAATTGGCGCCGAGTCAAAAGTTTTAAAACTTTTACGAATCTATTATTAGAGAAAACCTACGCTTGACATTATAATAGCTACCTCCATTAGAATTCTTTGTTAATCGAATGAACGGGTTAACTTATCATACGACAACTAGCCAATGCAATTGAATAGGGGTTACCTGTCGATATCGCTTGTTAGTCAAAAACGTAGCTCGGACATCGAATAACGTACACTCTGCCGCACTTTAAATGCGACACGATGTTCGGCGCTTGCAGGCCACTTTACAAGGATGTTTGGATGGTTGTATACAAATTATCAGGTCCGTATACAAGATTTGATATTGAGGATCAGTGTTATGAAGTCAAAAATCAAAATAAGTAAGTGAAACGACAGATACAACGAATAAAATACGTTCGTGTAACAGTCGAACAGTTTCAAGAAAACAAGCTCAAATTTGTTACTAAACAGTATTTATTATTAATAAACGTAACAAATCATTAATTTGTTGTTATTAAATAGATAAGAAATATACACGCATTTAATAAAATGTTATTGTAACGCATCAAAAACCTTAATTGACATTCTTAGTGCTTCGTTTACGAGAAGATGGAAGATTTTGCCAATTTTTTACGGTGTTAATCGATACTTACATGTTTAAACTGATACGAAACAAATGCAATTAATTCATTTACTGGAATAATTAGTAGATATCAAATGAGGAGTGATCATTCAAAACGAAACGTCCGTTTTCTTTTGAAATTGAGATTTTATGCGTTTTAAATGAATATTTACGAAAAACATTTATTGTGTTCTATTATTATTATTATTACAAACAAGACATCCAAAATGGTTTAATTTTTTAGCGTGTTTTCTTTTCCTGTGTAAAAGGGTTGATTCTTGATTTTAAGTAAAAAAATGTTCATGGAATCGTAATTTAGAGTCGAATATTATTCCTAAATACTTAAATTTGGGTGAAATTTCCGAAATAATTTCATTAAATTTAATTAATGGTAATTCATATTTTAGTTTTCTAGTAAATAGTGTGGTTTCTGTTTTACTGGTATTGAATGTTAATTTATAGTGATCCCTTTTGTAAATAGATTTAATATTTGAAAGACGGGAAAAAGCATTGCGAAACCTGTCTCATAATTTTAATTCGAAGATGGTCAAATAATGGTTTCACTTTCTATAAGCAACGTTCGGCAGGTAAACAATTCTCAGCTTTTTGTGAAGTTTGTAAAATCGGAATAGTTAAATGTTTAAACTTGGACGGGCACATGTGCGGCATAGCCGGGTTCGAAAAGTACCTGAAGTGTCCCTCTCTCAAAAATACCCTTAAGTCTATATACAAAACATCTGTCGTTTCACTTACTTATTTTGATTTTTGACTTCATAACACTGATCCTCAATAACAAATCTTGTATACGGACCTGATAATTTGTATACAACCATCCAAACTTCCTTGTAAAGTGGCATGCAAGCGCCGAACATCGTGTCGCATTCAAAGTGCGGCAGAGTGTACATAGGACGGCTAACGCCTGTCGTAAAAACATCGCCAAGCGACGTACCAGCGCGACATCGCGCGACGTTCGGGCTCTACATGCGGGTGACGTCGCCTTGATACGTTTTTCGACATTTTTAATTAATCAATGAATTAAATTGATTTCTAAATTATTTTAATTAATCTAATCAATTATTTTTTAATAGACGTAATTAATCCATTTTTTAATTAAATTATTTCATTTCATTTTTTACGTAATTGCTTCAATTCAGAAATACAACAGTTAAAATCATAAATTTATTTATTTCAATGATTACATAAATAAAAGAAAGATAACAAACTTTAAAAAAAAAATTGTATTAACAATTTATTAAAAAAATTAAATTAAAAAAATTAGTTTAATGATATAATAATATATTAAAAAGTAACATGTATATAACAAACAAAGTAAAATAACATAACATAAGTAATAACTAGAATAAATAAAATAACTCATTAAGAGAAGAAGAAAGCGGGGCTGTGCCAAGAACACTAGCAACGTTACCTCTTTGTATAGCCAAACTTATTCGTTGCTTCAAATATGTTTTGGCTTGAGGAATTCCCGTTGTTTGCACAATACGCCTCCCCAAATCTTCAAGGAGAGAAAGGGCATCAGCACTCCAAGGACCCAAAGTTTCCACAGCGAAGGCGACAAAAAAATAATCATCAGAAATTGACTTATATTTCTTTTTCTTAAGATTTTCTGCCAAGTGGGCAGCAGATCTTGCAGAAAATGAAGAATCAGTTAAATGAGAAGGGGCAAGTGTATCCGTACAAGTAAAATCCCAAACTAAGGATTTACCTACTTTCCATGGAATAACTGTAATACCATCTGGACGTTTGCCATCATCCCTCAGAATACCATTAGGTTCAAGGATACAAGGAATGTTGGCAGAAGAGAAAGCACGTTTAATAATGTCATTAATACAGCTGTGACGAGAGAGTCTACCAGCACTTTTAATGCACGATAAACCATGATGACCCAACGAGTCTACAGAAGAACCGCACGAGCAGATATGAGGATGACAGAAATTGATCCCCAATCTAAGTGAAATAGCAATTTGTAAGATGTTTTTTTCTAAAAGAGTACCTAATTTACAAGATGGAAGAGCTTCAAGCCAAGCTCCAGATTCAAGTTCAGATCCAGCTAATAAGATAGCCTTTTCTGTAATATTTGAGGAAGACAATAAATTTTGAAATATTTTCTCACAGATAGGTAAGTCCCAATTTCTTTGAATAGAAAGTTCTTTTGGAAGTAAAGACGAATTAGAAATTTCCTTCCAATAATCAACAGCCTCGTTAAGGGATGTAATTTCAAAATTAGAGAAACTAGAAGGTAGAATGGACATAATAAGTTCAGAATTAGAAAATATAGAAGACAAAAAGGCAGGCGAGGAAATATCAATTATAGACCTTATACCTAATCCACCAAAACGGATTGGTAATTTGGCTTGAGTCCAAGATCGAATTGTAAATTTAATATTCAAAATTTTTTCCAAAGAAGAAATAACAATATTATCCAATTCAAGACACTCATCTTTAAATTTCCAAAAAGGACAACATCTGAGATTATAAGTGAAATTAGGTATCCAAAAACAATGGCGGAGTAAAAATAAACTAATATGAGGATTAATTTTACATAGATTTGAAGAAAGTAAAGAGAATGAATCAATTTTTTTAGAAATGAATGGAGGAATTGCTGCATCGAAAATAGGACAACCAAGAATAAAAAGGTCTTCAACATTACAAACGTGAATACAAGGAGCTAATAATTCGAATCTTTCCAAAATTGAAGACTTGTCTAATTCCGAAACATTATTAAGGAAGAAAAGTTCGCATTTATTGAAATTAAGAACTAAACCAATTTTCTTAAATTCAGAAATTATCGTTTCTAAGTCTTGTAAGACATCCAAAGCCTTACCACCTAAAGAACCATCATCCAAGTACCAAACATTCAATTCTGAAATCAAATTCTTAATAATTTGATGAATCGATAAACTAAAAATTGCAGGACCGAGAGGGTCACCTTGTTGACAACCTACTGAGGATTCAATAACATTTCCATTAAAGAATAATTTTGATTGATAAGCATAACATTGCCAGAGATAAGGATATATATCTGGAGTAACAGCCTTGACAACAGAAAGAAGGGAGTCTCTTTCGATAGAATTGAAAGCATTTTTAACATCGATTTTAAGGAAAACCTCAGCATCAGATTGATTATTAATATAAGTTCTAATTGAATGAACAGCTCCCTCACAACCACCCTTAATTCCAAAACCTAATTGAATAGGATGAAAAAAGGAAGATAACGAATCCTTAATGTGGAAACTGCATAATTTAGAAGATAAACGTCTAAAAGTTGAACCTATTGCAATAGGACGGATACCGCCATCTTTTTTAGAAAGGGCACAAAGAGAGGCACCATAAAGAATAGGTCTAATATCAGAAAGAACTTCACCAGCTAACATGAGATTGCAGAGACTACAGATGGCTTTCAATAAGTGACGACCAGAGTCACCTGTACCATTACCTAATAAATCTTTGAGATGTTGTGGTCTTATTCCATCCATTCCAGCAGCAGAACCATTAGGGAATGACATAATCGCTTTATAAACTTGATCTTCAGAGACAGTGAGATGTTCTACCATTTCTTCAGGTGGATCAGGAAACTGGAGTAATCTTGAAGGAATTGGATGTTTAGATTTCAACGATTCAAAAGTATCAGCATTATTGTTGGCAAATGAGTCATCAGAAGATAATAAGCGAACTGCACCCTTAATATCACCATCCGCAATTTTGTTCTCAACCGATTTATAAATTGAAAATTTTGAGAAATCGGTTTTGGAATAAAGTATGGAGTCCACGTTAGAGTCAGCATTCTTCTTAACTTTAGAAGTTAAAGATTCCTTTTCATAACCATTTTTAATAGGAACATGAAGAACACGAAAGGCAAAAAGAAAAAGGTCTTCCCAGGATGGTAAAGAATTAACGGAAACACATTCATTTATAATTTTGGCTAGTTTACTAGCCACGGATATTCTAGCTCCACGCGGAATTCTTCTAAGAATACAGACATTCGATTTTAGGTAACCAATTTTTTCTGTTAAATTGAGAAATTTAACAGGAAGTTCCGGAACAGGCACATTCTGTTTATGACATCTAGAAATGTGAATTTTGAGACCATGTAAACTCTTGAAAAATTTTGAATTTGGACAAATATGACATTTCATAAATAAACTGTCAAAAAAAAAAAACCGGACCAAACCAAAAAGTAGTCACAAGATAAGCTCAAGATAAAGCTCAAAGACCAATCCAGTATCCAATTACTCTCCAAAAAGAATCGGCAAGAATTTTTCAATGGGAAACGTCAGTACCAAAGTTCTCGATTTTCCAAATTTCTAAACGTGCCCTCACTTAGTCAACGACCCAAAGACAAAGAGTCCCAAATCTTCTCTTCACAGGCAAAAAAAAAAAAAAAAAAAAATCACAAAAGTTCAAAAAATCAAGAACACTTAAAAAATTAGAAAAATGTCAACGGAAAACGTCAAACCCAAAAATACAAATTTCTCCCCAGTTCCACACTGTAGATCGACGAAAACCAACAAATAACCAAACCAAAACAGTAATATAACGCGTCAAAACAACTCTACAAAATATTTCTCGAAAAAATAATCGAATTTGGTCAAACCTTCACGGACCGAAAAATTTTATTATTTAATATTAAAAAATTAGCGTATTGATAATGTTAACAATTTATAACTGCATAGCATATACAAGATATAAATGACATTTAGAAAATTAACTCCTAATATTAACAATTCACAACTATATCAACAACAAATATTATTTAAATAATTATACTAACAATTCATTATTACAAAAACGAAATTTAAAAAATGTACGTCTAGATAATATTAATAATTTACAATTTCACAATATACACAAAATATAAACGTAATTTAGAAAATTAACTCGCAATATTAACAATATCAACCATATCAAAGATAAAAACGTCATTTAAAAAATTAACGCATAGACAATATTAACAATTTATAACTGCATAACATAAATTACAAGATATAAACGAAGAATTGCAATTTATTCTTATGATAATTCAAGCAGAAATTTCGATAATTGATTACAAATACCTAAAATAAACTTAAAATACTCGAGATTCTTCTTAAATTGATGCGCCATATCTGTGAATAAAAATATGTAAAATAAATAATCTTATTAAAAATTATCATTAAAATCGATTACCTTCGAAGATTTCTATAATTTTTAAATCTTTGATTTTAATATTTTTCTTCGCACCTGACTTTTTCAGCTCCTCGAATACTTTTATCATTTCAATTTTCTAAATTGGTTTTACAAACGCTGCAAATAACAATAAATATAAAAACTGTGATTTTGTATCAAGGATTGATAATATACTTACTTGCTGCTTATTTTCTTCCATTTTTTCAGCTAATATACAATTTACCAATGCAACTAGAAACGGTGGAATATCTTCTTTCCAAAATTGAAATATTTGCAATAGAATAACCTTTTCCGATACAGATTTGACCGGTTTTATGTCACCAATTTAGTTAATTGCACTGCCTTTGTGTAAAAACCATTTGTACCGGCCTTTTATATTTCAAGGTTTCATTCAGGGACGGCTAGAAGTTTTGCAGGGGTTTGAAATTAAACTATTTTTTCATCAACAGCGCACCGAAGCGGTTATCAAATTATTTGAATTCCAACACTAAATCGTTGTATTATAATTTTTTTTAGAAATTTGAAAGTGAGGCGTCTCTTTCAGTGCTTTGCTTCTGTTTAGGGTTCCAAAAAGTCTGTTCCAGAGTCGGTCCTGTTCGAAATGTGTTTTTCTTTTTAAATTTAAATTGTGTAAATAAGTTTCACAGAACCTAAAGTATGCTATTCGAACAATGAAAACGTGTTATCATAAAATTGAGACGATTCCAACAAAAGAGACTTTAAAGTGAAAAACATATTTTCAAGGAATGCACGAGAAGTCAACGTAGAAGCCATCCATAATTTACGTAACGCAGAATTTGAACAATTTTCACCCCCTGCCTCCTTCATTGCCCACTTTATTGTCACTTACTTACATATGATTTTTGCTATAATTAATTGTTATAATTAATGACTTGTTGGTTAAATTCTTTATTCAAAAATTCTGCTATGAACAATGCCGGATTATAATTCTCCGGATTATTATTCTTCCAAATTTTAAGAAGTAAAGGTAAATTTGTAAATTTGATATGAATTAACCCCTTAATGCACTGCGACACGTAAGTATGTCAAGTCTAATGTATGGAAATTCAATTCTAATGTTAGAAAAATTGCCCGTGAAGGGGTTATTAACCTGTAAAAATATTGTTTTCAACTAAATAAATGATAAGCTTCGATTGTAATTTTTTTTTCGAAAAAAAAATTGTTTGATTTTGTTATCACATATTAATAAAGAAAATCGTTCATTAAATTAAATTAAATTTCGATACTGGGACTTGGCTAAATTATAATTATGGATGTGCTTTTTTTCATTGCCGTTGTTTATAACGTAATATTATAAGAAATTCTGAATGAATACAATAAACACATACATATTATAAATAGAAGTGTTTTAGGAAATTATATAAGCATACAATTTTTAATTCATTTATTAAAAAGCAAGAATATAAATCGTTGATTTGAATTTTGTTGATTTCATTAAAAAAAAAATGTGTTCCACGTCTCAATTTTACATCGCCGAACGATTTACGGACGTTGCTCAGATACGTCGCAGCGCGACATTATTCCAACGTCGCTCAACGTTTTTTAAACGTTATGTGTTTAGTGGGATGCTGAAACTGTTGTCAGTGCCACTGACGAAAATTCAAAGTTGGCTTTTTTAGTTTAATTCTATTTCCCTTCGTCATATCTCATGAGCTACCAATGTCTTGCACTTATACTCACCAATTGAGCAAATAATAAAAGTATTTGTTTGTAATTCCGAGTATTCACAATAGTCTAATTCTCCATTCATAGAGAATATTATGACAGCCGATACCGCCTTTGCAATGTTGTGTTCTCGAAATCCGTAAAAATTAAACGGTTTACAGCTTCTTGGTAGCATGCAAATATCTTGCTAGACTTGTTTTGAACATTGAAGTCGAATAATTAAGCTTCAGATAAATAAAAGTTTGGAAAATTTTTAAAATGCTCACGGAAACGACTTTATATAATCAATTAATAAATTGTTTTCCTATGTGGGTTTATCACTAATTAGAAATCAACTTACATTTATTCGTTGATCTAGGTGTTTTCCTTTTTTTTCCCCACAAATTCTTTTATATTTTTACTTATTTAAAATTTATTTTTCATTAGGATTTTTATATATTAAAATCACGTCACATACTATTACATAATTACATATTAAAAACTATTATATCAAACACAATTATTTTTCGTCAACAAGTGTCTAAAAACTATTAACACGTTGTGTAAACATTAGTTTTTCGCGGTGTCCCGCATCTTCAGTAGACATTTTAACACTGGAGCTTGCTACGTCGAATATTTCTTCCCACGTTCACAGATATATCAATTCGGTTTTTATATTATTTTCCCCCCCTTTATGAAATAATGCTTATTTATTTAATTTATTTATCATTTTTATTAAACCATCATTATTAAAAAATACCTGTTCATTTATGATGTTATTTTCTGCTTTATTCTTATAAATCTGTATGTTCTCGGCTATATTCATTCTGAACCCTTTGTTTATGATCCTTTCTACTTTCATAGTATCTTCTATGGGTCCAAATTGGTGTTTTTCATTATGCAAATGTTTCGCATAATTAGAAGTAGTATTATTTTTACTTATGTGTTCTTTATATCTTACATAAAAACTTCTACCTGTTTGTCCCACGTATTTTTTGTCACACGTATTACATTTAATTGAATAAATACCATTTAGTTTATATTTGTCCTCACTTTCAATTCTTGGATTAAATACTTTATCAAATTTATTATTTGCTTTCAGACCTACTTTTAACTTTTGATTTTTAAAAATTTTTAAAAAATTTTTTTTTTCTTTTAAAAATTTTAAAAATTTTTTTTAAAAATTTTAGTCAATTTGTTAGTTTCCGGTCCATAGTAATTAAATTTTACCCAGTTAGCATTATATTTTATGCTGTCACAAATTGAATCTTGGCTACTTTGTTGATTGTCTTTTTTATATCTACTTCTGTTAAATTTAAATTTGTTTATTATCTTATAAATAATTTTGGGATTATAACCATTATTGGCTGCTATTTGTTTGATTGTTCTTAATTCTTGTTCAAAATTTCCTTTACTAAGTGGTATGTTATATAATCTACAAATTAAATGTCTAAAAGCAGCCATTTTATGTTGGTGTGGATGGTTAGATTCATTATGGATGACATGGTCAGTTACTGTACTTTTCCGGTATATATTATAATTCAGCTTATTATCATTTTTTGTAATATTCAAATCTAAAAAATTGTGTATGTATTAAAAACTTAGTACAAAAACTGGAAAGGAACATCATAAAAATCAATATCAACATTCTATATAAACAAAAAGAGCAGATAAACGTTAAATTATATCGAGCACATATTGATAAATCTAATCAAGTTAGTAAACTAGAATGGGAAGCATATTACGAGAAATGTACGGGAAAAATTGACAACATTATCAATAAGAAATATGAAAGTTTAAATAAAAAGATTCAAAATTTGGTAATGCAAAAAAACCGTGCAGAAAAACTTAATGATAATACTTGTATAAAATGGTACCCAAGAATTGTTAATTTATCGAATACAGTGTTAAACAAAAACGAAGAAGAGATATTAAATTTAGGATTCAATTATAACATGCGTGGAAACATAAATAACAATAAAAATAAGATTGAAAATATGATTATTGATTGTGAAGCGGCTATACTAAAGGTCGAAAAAGAACAACAAGATGTGGTAAGATCACATTGTGTAAGTGTAATGGATAAAATAATTGTTAATTACAACAGGGAAACAACAAAAAAACACAATGAAAATAACAATAAAACACGAAATAATAATAATAATATACAGCATAAATTGGTAAAAACATTAAAACGTAAACTAAATATTGACAATACTATTATTGTGAAAGCGGATAAATCCAAAACTATGATACTAATAAATAAACAAGAATATATTGAGAAAACTTTAAAATTTATTAACGATAACAACTTTGACATAATTAATAAAGATCCAACGGCTATATTTCAAACTCAGATAAAAAATATTGTAAAAAATTCAGACAGAATTTTCCCAAAGCAGAGTCAATGGCTCAACATTAATATGAATCCTATGGCACCAAAACTGACAGCACTACCCAAATTACATAAAATAGATAGACCTATTAGACCATTAATTAATTACACAACGGCACCAGCATATAATATGTCAAAAACTATAGCAAATGAATTAAAAAACGCAATGAAATTGGAAAATAAATATACAATCAAGAATAGCTGCGACTTAATAAGTAAACTTAAAAATATAAAACTAAACAAAAAGTCAATATTTATATCATTTGATATCAATAATATGTATACTAATATTCCAATTAAGGAAACATTAAATATAATAAAAAATAATTTGCGCAACAAAAATTACAAAGAAGAATACATCCAACAGCTTATAAACAATGTTGAAGTAATAACCAACCAAAATTACTTCCAGTTTAATAACAAATATTATAAACAGAAGGATGGTTTAGCGATGGGATCGCCGATTTCTGCAACCTTATCAGAAATATTCTTACAAGATTTAGAGGAAAAAATTATGAAAACACTTATAGATAAATTCAAGATTATAATTTGGTATAGATATGTGGATGACACATTTATCATTACGGAGAACAACAATCCTAAGGAAATTCTACAATACTTAAATGCAATAAGTGAAAAAATAAAATTTACAATGGAACTTGGAATAAATGACTCGATTAATTTTTTAGATTTGAATATTACAAAAAATGATAATAAGCTGAATTATAATATATACCGGAAAAGTACAGTAACTGACCATGTCATCCATAATGAATCTAACCATCCACACCAACATAAAATGGCTGCTTTTAGACATTTAATTTGTAGATTATATAACATACCACTTAGTAAAGGAAATTTTGAACAAGAATTAAGAACAATCAAACAAATAGCAGCCAATAATGGTTATAATCCCAAAATTATTTATAAGATAATAAACAAATTTAAATTTAACAGAAGTAGATATAAAAAAGACAATCAACAAAGTAGCCAAGATTCAATTAATGACAGCATAAAATATAATGCTAACTGGGTAAAATTTAATTACTATGGACCGGAAACTAACAAATTGACTAAAATTTTAAAAAATCAAAAGTTAAAAGTAGGTCTGAAAGCAAATAATAAATTTGATAAAGTATTTAATCCAAGAATTGAAAGTGAGGACAAATATAAACTAAATGGTATTTATTCAATTAAATGTAATACGTGTGACAAAAAATACGTGGGACAAACAGGTAGAAGTTTTTATGTAAGATATAAAGAACACATAAGTAAAAATAATACTACTTCTAATTATGCGAAACATTTGCATAATGAAAAACACCAATTTGGACCCATAGAAGATACTATGAAAGTAGAAAGGATCATAAACAAAGGGTTCAGAATGAATATAGCCGAGAACATACAGATTTATAAGAATAAAGCAGAAAATAACATCATAAATGAACAGGTATTTTTTAATAATGATGGTTTAATAAAAATGATAAATAAATTAAATAAATAAGCATTATTTCATAAAGGGGGGGAAAATAATATAAAAACCGAATTGATATATCTGTGAACGTGGGAAGAAATATTCGACGTAGCAAGCTCCAGTGTTAAAATGTCTACTGAAGATGCGGGACACCGCGAAAAACTAATGTTTACACAACGTGTTAATAGTTTTTAGACACTTGTTGACGAAAAATAATTGTGTTTGATATAATAGTTTTTAATATGTAATTATGTAATAGTATGTGACGTGATTTTAATATATAAAAATCCTAATGAAAAATAAATTTTAAATAAGTAAAAATATAAAAGAATTTGTGGGGAAAAAAAGGAAAACACCTAGATCAACGAATAAATGACTTTATATAAGTAGTTATTATACAAAGTTTATACATAAAAATGTTTTAAACAAATTTTCATCAACTTTAAAAAATAATTTTTAATTTCGTAAATTTTTGTTGGTGATATAAATAAAATTGTAATCACGTGTTTGTTTACTAGAAACATTGTATTTATATTCTAAGCATTGTTTTCTAATTCTGTAAAGTTTAATGAAAAGATGTGCCTCTGTTTTTATTAGTATAGCAAACAAACTGTTTGAAACAGATATCGCTGGCGTTAATAATGTTTTCATTTGTTGTGAGTATATCTTGGAACTGGTCCGAATTTGAATACGAAATATGTTTGAATTTTTTAAAAAAGGTGAAATTTCAACTTTTTTTTCTTCGTTTACCTTTCCAAGTTTGGTCAAAAAATTCGCATCTCTTGGCGTTGCAATTTTTTTGTCATTGGTATAATATAAAAGTTAAAAAAGTTACGATGCATTACTAACTAGAGTACTTACGCGGTACTAAACAGAAGGGTACTATCAATTTCTTAGTCAACAAAGTGATTGTATCATTGTGCATACATTTGTATGGATTTATATTATGTTTTAGAATATCTCACAACTACTGATATGGAGTAGAACAACTACAATAGCATTCAAGGCTGACTATGGAAGTAAGACGATTGATTTAAACTTTAAATATGCTGGACATTGGATAAATTAAGTTGAATGGACAGGAATAGGTAAATTAAAATTATCGCATTCTTTAACATATTTGTTTTTTAAATAAAGCAGACAGAAATTAATTATTTGTCAAACCAAAAATTAAGCGGCGTTTTACATGAAATTCATTTCTATTATCTGATTTGTACTTTGCACGTCGTTATTTAAGGGATCTGGTACATCATTAATCGAAATTATTAAAATCAGTCGATACTGATACTGATACTGATACTGATACTGAAACTGGTTAAAATTTGGCTTAATTCAAATGTGCAGATGAATCTTAAAAATTAAATTCTTTAGTAACATTCAAAAATGGTAAAGTTAAACATTCGCACGAAAAAAAAATGAATGTAAAAGAGAGCCCAGTTTGAGGTACATCTTGTCAGTCAATATGCGGTAAGAAATATTTGTAATATTAATACAGGTGTTCCATATTAATTGCATAATACTTGGTTAAAATTAACATGGGACGTTTGTATGTATTTATTGTTGCATTAAGTGTTGGTAATTTTGTTGGCATTGGAGTTGCAAAATCAATTCAATTAGCTAAGATTTTTTGAGATATTAGCGAAAATACCATTTTTTTAAAATGGATTGCCCTACACATTTTATATATTTCGAAGAAATGTTTAATTCTGAATTAAACAGCACTTAATTTTTGTAGTTAACTTACATTGTGTAATAAAGGGTCCGTCAATGAAACGGGATGATTTGAGGTGGAGTTTAGAGCTCATAAGGTGGTGGTAGGGACGAAGTTCGACAACTCCTCACCATCAACATGAGTTACCATTTAGTTTACAATGGTCACGTTCAGCGCACTCAGTTGTTTAGAAAGAAATTTAATTATTTCTTAAAGAATGAATTTTTTATTAATTTATGCAACAAGAATAGCCATTTAGAGGTACCTAAAAACAAAAGTTGTTTGAGGGTTCGGATAGTTTTGGGTCGATCACCTCAAACACTTTTGCTTTTAGATACCCCCATAAAAAATGATGCGAAAGGTCATGTAAAGCTTCCAGGTTCAACTCCAAGAATGCATAGATTTCAATGGAGAACATTTGGCGAAAGTAGTGTTTAGAAATTAGCTCCTTTTGTTCATTTGTTCATTCTATAAAAAATAATAAAATTTGTCTCTAAATAGTCAAGTGCGCCGATCGCTACCATTGTACACTAAATGGTGACTCATGCTGATGGTGGGGGGTTGTCGACCTTCGTCCCTACCACCACCTTACAAGCTCTAAACCCCATCTCAAATCATCCGGTTTGATTGCCGGACCCTTTATATTAAAACAATTTAATTAAGAATTCGAAATTTACAGAGATCAGACAGTCAATTTCCAGATTATCCTTTTTTCTCCTTTTTTCCTCCTATTTTTATTGTAGGAAATCTTTCCTCCTTCATTCTTTTCCTCCACTCTCTCATTACCTTCTCCAACACATAGTTAAAGAGCAGTGGGGAAAGCCCATCTTCCTGTCTTACTCCTGTTTTGACCTTAAAGGTCGTAAGGTTCTTTTGAAGTCCACAAATGTCACATCTATGTCCTTGGCTCTCAATCTCTTGTACTTGGACCTGTGACTTTTGTATAGTTAATTTAACCGACTTTTTAGTTACCAATGGTCAACGCTGAATATAAGTTACTCTATCCGGATTTTATTTTAACAGGAATACAAAGCACATACAAGAACATAAGCTCCTTTTTTGTTGGCTGCTCAGGACGGTGATGTAAACAAACTAAAATATCTAGTTTCGATCGGCGCAGATGTTGAAGAACATAATCTCGAAGAGTACAACGCTATCCACCAAGCTGATGCTATCGGGCATGACAAAGCAGTTGCATATTTGGCATCAATCGGTTTCGACTGCAATGCGAAAACTTCTGAAAGTGAGACTCCATTATTGGTAGCTACCAAGGTTGATAAAATAGATACCATCAAATTGTTGGTTCAATTGGGTGCTGATGTTAATGCAACAAGAAATGATGGATTTACTGCCTTCCACCAAGCCGTTGCCATCGCTGATATTGAGACAATTAAATACTTAGTCTCCATTGACACGAAATTTCTTTTCGCAGTTGAGCGTGGTGACTTAAACTTATTAAAATATTTGGTTTAAATTGGCGCAAATTTCGAAAAACCTGACTTCAAAGGATTCAACGCTATTCACCAAGTTGTTCACCAATAAATATTGACAATTTACTAATTTTTTAGGTTGATTATTAAAAAAAAAATAAAAGGAGAATAGACCACGAGCACTTTCTCCATTTACAATACTGCACATATTCACACGAGAATTCCGACAGCGCGAGCAGGTCCTCGGTACCGGCGAACTTTTACTTTGGGCCTGGATTCAAACCCAGATGCAAATTTTGTGACTCAACTTTTCAGGATACGTGGTGTTTTTCCAAGAAGTCCTCAGAGGTAAGGACAGAAAGAAAATATAAAACCAGACATCAGTGGCCTGGAACTCTTATCAGACACCATAGTTGAATTTGAAAAATCTCAGGAGAGAGTGCAAATAAAGTGCGAAAAAGAATATGGGCAAGTAGAAAAACAATAGGACCAAGGAAATGAAGTTCTTAAGCAAATCCCTCACATGACTCGAAGATTTAGATACGGAAACGGTGGTTACAAGAACTGGTGAGATCAAAACGGGACACCACCGGACTCCTCAAACCACCCACGCTGTGCACGGTTATGAACTAAGACACCCTCCCGAAAGTAACACCATAGGCATAACCGATCGAATTGAGCAAAAGGCGTCACTCATGCGATTTCACTCCCGAGAAGACTTCTCATCCAAAAAGCGAACGGACGGCCTAAATAGCACATGTCGACCCCGGCAAATCAACGGAAATAATAGTGGCCGAGAAACCGAAGAAAGGAAGCCTCGTTGAGTGTTCATTGATCGCGAAACAAAACCTGCTTCGAAGTAAACATAATGTAATGTATTCGAGTCCTCCGCGTTTCATCGAAGAAATACTCAAACCCAAACCAAAATCTTAGAAACACAAAACGAACAAAAGCAATATGCATCTTTCGCTCATCCACGAGAAGAGTGAAATTTTCAAAATTAGGCCTCACTTGAAAGCTGAGCCTACAGCGAAGGCTTGGTTTCAGAAGAAGGATTGGGACCAAGATGACGAACCAGCGGAGATTGTTGAAGACCCTGTGGAACCGGCTCAACAAGAACCGATTGATGAGGTGCGAATTGAGCCAACGAGTGTGACCAAACCAATAGACCGTAGATGCATTTTAACAGCGCAACATTTGGAAACTGACAAGTTGGGAGTTTTTACGTCAAAAAATGTTTTATTTGTTTCCATAAGTTTCAGAGAATTACTCAAAGTTTGTCAAAAATATAAGTTTTGATAACTTCAATGCTTTATGTAATTTTGCCAATTTAAATGATCAATTCTTAAATATGATTTTGGATGAAAAAGTTAACTTTCAAAATAGAGGACCTTTCACGTTTGGATCGATTACTGAAGATGGCGTGTCCAAAGTAGGGGAATGAATTACCACCAATGGTATTATTTGTGTACTAAACGGTACTTTTTTGGTGGGTGATATTTTACCAGCTCTTCCACACGTTTATATTTCACGTACATTGCCGATAGTTATCTTAAATTTTAATGTATTTAAAATTAATAATAATATATTTGTGGTCGCGCTTGTAAAAATAAAAAGTTATTTCAAAATTATATTAAATCAAATTTGTAAAATATTTGACACTTTGGGTGATATTGAAAATAAGGATTTACAATCCAAAAAATGTTTAATTGTATTGAAGTCGTATGTTAGTAATTTCAGTTCATCATCAAAAGTATTAAATAAAGATATTCATTATTTCAAGTTTCTGGAGCAACAACAACAAATTGAGTTTATTTGTGGTTTCTGCTGGAATAAATTTTCACGAGAATAGTGTGTTTTTAAAGTAATTAACTAAAAAACAACAACGAACTGTAATTTTAAAGTGATTGTTTTACAGTGTATGAAGACGGAACTACGACAATTTTACGATCCGCATTATTTGAAAAATGTGTTCTGCCTCCACAACATATATTCTGAAAATACATTGATACTTATGATAATGAAAAATATACCGTAAAACAGCTTCTGGGAGCTTTGCAGGAGAATCAAGAGCAAGTCATGATCATTGCTGATGCAGCAGGGATGGGGAAAGTACTGTATTGACTTATTAATCCAAAAAAATAAAAAGGAAAAACCCATCTAATTGGGTGGCTAGGATTAACTTAAATCACCACATGAGCACATTGCTTAATCAAAATAATAATGAGTTTACTTTCAAAGAAGCTATTGACTTTGTGGTGAATAAACTGTTAGGTACTAAAGAAGGAAGTTTTGATCAATATATATTCGAGCATAGAAAGAAGTTTTAATGAAAAGCTATTCGAGTATCTTCTAAGAAAAAAAAGTCGTTTTAATGTTGGATGATTTTGATGAAATCTGTCCAGACTATGAAGACTTTATCATTGACTTACTGCGAGCATTGACGGAACAGAGTTTAGTAAAGCAGCTATGGAGTGAGGCAAGGATGTATTTTGCCTCCACTTCTCTTCAACATATATTCTGAAAAAATAATCGATGAAGTGCTTAACGAAAAAGTAAAAGGAGTCTTTGTAAATGGTACGGTCATCAACAGTTTAAGATATGCTGATGATAATAGTAATAATAGCTCGCTAGGTTACTTTACATCCAATTCGTGTTGCTGAAAACGAAGACAAAGAGCACATCTACGACGGCTCAAAAAACAGAAATTCCACAGTTTCAATCGGAAGATTCTTAATCAACAAAAATATTGTTTCCAAAAATGATGCACTTGACTTAGATCCTTATAAGTACACAACATAAAGCAACACCATCCAATGTACTGAATGAAATTGTGACTAAGTATAATTGTTTCTACTGGGGGGATATAAACACACAAACGCATGTTTGTACTACATTGTAAAGTATAGTTATTCACATTTAATAAAGAAAATGTTCTCAACAAATTATAATTGGAAAGACACAATTGTCAACCATGCAAATGATCTTGTATTTTTAGCCGTAAGAAAGTTTAGTGAGCGTGAAATTATGTGAGGTTTAATTGAGGTGGATGCCGATGTTACGAAGGTAAATATTGGCGGACGCAAGACCTTACATGAACCTGCTTGCATTCAAAAACAAAAACAATTCAATATATAATATCCGCTGGAATAGCCGCGGCGTGTTAGAATAGATACATTGAAATATTTATTTAGCATAAATACAGATGTCAATGCAAAACTTAATAATGGTTACACCGCTCTTCATTTATGTCTAAATGATTTCCACGGGTTGCTAGACGAGGTAGTTGTAAAAAATAAACCCATGGGTCTGCGACTAAACGTCAAAAAGACGAAATGGATGATAATGGAAAAAAAAGTAAATTCAACACACGGCATTGTAAATAGTCAACAACGACATCATTGAAACGGTTTTATCGCACAAATACCTGGGGAGCTGGTGAAACAAAGGCAGTCATAATTTACTAGCAACTCGATGTAGAATCGAGCAACCACCTGGATGATGGATCAATAATAATGTCCAAATGCAGAATCTTCGAGTGTGGAACATGTGGCAGGATCTCGCCCTGTTCGGCTATTTTACGATTCAAGAAATCATGAAGCACTTATCGGCTGACAGAATTCGCGAGCGTTTCGAATTTTTGTAAGACTTTTTAATGTTACCGGGTGGCGACCAGCACATCAAAACATTGAGCATCGAATATTATTGTCTATGGGTACGTCAGGCAAAAACGATCCCAATAAAAACACTAGCAGACCGAGTAATGATGGGAATGATGATGATGATGAACAAACTGCTTCTAAAGTTAAAAGAGTAAGGCGTTTATCAGCGAGTGCAAAAAAATACAATTATGAAAGATCCAAATTCCTTGATGGGAGATTTGGTGAAGATTGATACCGGTATTTTTCAAACTCAGATTACTGGCGATATCAGTTCAATTTCACAACCACCACAACCATCACTCACCAACCAGAACTTCTGATTCTCGACAAACCTTCGGTGAGGGTCGATTTGGAAATATCTTGTAAACATAACGAAAAGCAGCAACACAACTATCATCATCTCGACTCACTGTATTGAAGAAGCGCGATGTGAGGATAAAGTGAGACATTATTTTTCATTCACTTCACCGTTTTACAGTAATTTGGTGAAAATGGCCATCTTTAGTGGTGGTTCTGATTCCCAAATATTAGATACAGGATATTCGTTGTCAAGCTAGTTCTTACAAAACGTCCATTTTGGTTAAACAAATATGCGAAAACGTAATTCCATCGGAAGTGTCTCTATGGCGTGAAATATCGGATTATAAACACAACAGCTTGTAAAATATAGAAAATACCGTCATGTAAAAATGGAGAATTAACAAAATATGTTATTTCATACACTCAAATGAATAATAATGTCATTGGAAAATTGCTATTTTGTAAAATTACTGCTCATTGAACTCATTGAAATTTACTAAATGTAGCAATTAGCATTAGAGGGTGCTAAGTATTCACCCGTCAAATATAAACACATACAAAATGCAGATATAACGTAAAACAATACGGATTGGACTGGACAACCCGCCAACGTGGAAGCAGAAATGAACAGACTACGAATCAAAATATTAGGTCTAAGCACAATTCGATGGCCAAGATCTGGAAAACAAAACACCAAACATGGAGTCATATACTAATCTGGTGACGACGACCATTATGGGATAGTTGTTATCATCTCACCCGACTTGGAAAAATCAGTCATATTAAAATATCAGTATCAAGGCAGTGGTTGTCGTAACAGTTCTCAAGTTTATCAAATTTACGTTTGTGAAACACACAGAACTATTTCCTTTCGAAGTGAATGGTTTTACGCCAAGAGAAATAGCAACGAAAACGCCTCAGCGACCGTTACGGGACACTGTTGTAGATTTCCTTACAAAAAAATTTCAAATTTCTTCGACCTTTCGAAAATTGGGTAAGGCTGTTGGTCTTCCGAGAGATTTAGAGTCAGGGTTACTAGAACGGGGAAATGTAATGAATGTAAAAAAGACACAGTTATAATTGAGACGGTTGTAGACAAACAAATTTCAAATTTCCGTCTAAATAAGAATTATCACAAAATTATTTTTAAGTCTACATCCTCGGGAAGACTGACAATTTTGCGTTTTGTCAGTGATTTCTTTCAAAGATAAATAACGATCTCAATTACTATATTTAAACTATTTTATGGACCAGGAAATCACTGTTTAGCAGCGGTGGAATTACAAACTTTCGAAACCTGCACTATTATTCGTTTGGCAACCCCCATGTAACAAACGAAAGAAAGTTGATTGAGTAATGGAAACAAGATGAAGACCAAGGAGAGGGTTCATCTTCCACTCCTAGCGGCAAAAGAAAAAAACGAAGTACATCAGATATGCAAAGGACCAGGTTAAAGTCGATGAAGTGAATCGAAAACTTACAAATCAAAATCAAACGTTATTTAAATATCGGGATGTGCTAAGCCAAAAACTAAAGAAGCCCGAATTAATACAGCTTCTTAAAGAAAACGATCACAAATAGGCCTTACGACATTGTTTATTTTTTAATTTAACGTTTGTATATTGGGGTCAAACATTCTAAAAGTTATGTACAAATTATCAACGCCCCAGAAAATAATTTGAAAAGAAAAGATTACAAAACGAGAATAAATTAAATATGCAGATTAAATTGAGCAATTGATACTAGAGAACTTGAATAAAAGGCATAGATATACAATAATAATTATGGTAATACTCTAAGCCTTCGGTGTTAAAAAATATGTGCAATAATTAATGCAAAACCCGACACTAAACAGCTTACGACCAGTCAGTCGTACAGCAACTTTAATTGTGAGTTCTGCTACGCCAAGATTTGTATTTCGTTACATTCTTGCGCTAAAAAGTGAACACGTGGTGATAAGTTTTCCATAAATAACTCGCCTTCGAGATAAAATTGCGATAATATGAAAGTTTTGCTTTTTACATCGATACGAAATTTGAACGGAAAAATTTATGAATAAGTTAAAATTAAATTAAGTACGCTACAATGTATCTGTACTTGAATAATTGCGATAGTACCCTCTTCGAGAGGTATTACTTTACAATCAAGCATTTAACCACTTGCGGTTGTTGCTTTGAACGAGTTCACTCATTGTCAGTTATTATTAACCCGTAACCGGTGAGGTGGAATTTTAGGGGCAAATTCATAGTCGTCACTCAATCTCAATTCACCCTCATCTCATCCTCATCTCACTTTCTACTCATTTGTTACTCACTCAAGCTAGACTCATACTCACCTCACTTTTGGCATTCATAAACATGAGGAAGCGTCTTGCTAAGTTGAGTTAAAAGTGAGGAACTACGTCATTATTTACGTCACGTATCTATGACGTTTTACGTCCTACCGGCGTTGATAGGTTATGTTGTGATTGTTTATTTTAAAACTTCAAAGTTAAGTTACAAGTTCTACGTATGTCTTTATATTATCATTAATAATTTACAACCTATTGTTGTACATCCCTTTTTGGCCGAAAATGAGCTACTGATTATTTTTACTTAAAAAGGATATAAAACTACCTAATCAATTTAATGATATTTATCACAAATAGGTTATTCAGATTCATTGAGCAAATGTTCATTAAATAGCTAAAGTACACTACTACATTTTGGCTTCTGAAAAATTGACAACAATGATAGAGAACTGCATAATCCTTAGGAGACGATCTGTTTTTACGTTTAGGTAATTTAATGGTAAGAAATGAATAAATTTTACAAGAAGAGTGAATTGGAATCGACAACTTTAGTTTCAATTAAATTCCAATGGGAAACGTTTTAGTAGACAATTGTGGAACTTTATGTGAAATTTGTACAATGTTTTATTTCTAAAAAGGTTCGTTTGTGAAAGTGTGAACTTGAATTTTTAGTGCATTTATGCTGTTAACATGAGAGTAATCAAAGAACTTGTTGATTTGGCTCAAATTGTTTAAACTTAAATTGTAACTTTTAGAAATATAAATGTAATATTAATTTCGGTCACCTTTATTGACAAAGGAAATAGGTAGGTGTTGAGGAGCAACAAGTAAAATTGGAGATAGTTGAATATCAATTTGATTTATTAAAAAAACAATAAAATATTATAAAAATAATGAAATAAATTTTATTAACACAATGTACAATGCATGCTAGTTATAAGAAACCTCAATTTTCCGTTTTCATTACATCCCGAATGGGAGATCTTTAAAAAGGCGTCAGATTGGAGAATGTTATCGGGTCCTTACCAACTAAAAACCCCTCTCAATTGACGATGGGGAATCTCGTGGCAAAGTTTATCTGAAAAAAGATCCAAGTTCACTGCTCTTCTACTAGCTGGTGTTCAAATAGTCGTGACATCCTGAGTGACTATGGATTGCAAAATGTGTGTTTTTAAGTTACTATAATTATTAAAATATGAAGAAAACTGTTTTACACGATGTCATGACTTTTTGAACACCAATACAAAGTCGTGTGGGGATGGCATATGTAGAAGTTTATTGGATTCAATATTAATCGCATTAATGCATTAATTAAAAATTTAATTAATTAAAATTTTAATTTATTAATTAAAATACCTCTCAATAAACGCAGCTCGAATAACATTTCCCCTTTGTTGCACAGGTGCAGGCGGAACATCTACTATTCGGTCTACAAAACCATCCTCCTCCACATTAGGCATTTTTTTGGATATTGCAATATTGTGCAAAATAGCAGTTGCAGCAATTATCCGAACAGTGCTCCTTAATTGGTACTGTAAACATGTTGTTAAACATCGAAATCTGGATTGCCAGATTCCAAATGAACGTTCAACAACATTTCTGGTCCTAATGTGAGAACTGTTATATAATTGCTGAGCTCTTGTTGCTGGGTTTAGTTTTTTTTTTTTTTTTTATAATCTACTCAAATGTAGAGTAATGAGTAAATGTGTTGACATGATTGCTAATGGACATGATTTACTCGACAAGGTCTTCCGGCCACTGCCTTTTGAGTCTTCTATTCACGATCTGGTGGGAATAGAGGTCTGCAATGAGCTGATTGGTGTGGTTTAAGGAGCGATCACGACTTTTCATGGCAGAGTTCTTGATGACGTCGGAGATGAAGGGAATTCGGAGATCGTTGTGAAGGGTCTGATTGCTGATATACCACGGAGCGTTGGCCAGAGAGCGCAGTGTCTTCGATTGGTAGGATTGTAAGATCTTGGTGTTAGAGGGTTTGCTACATCCCCATAGCTGGATCCCATAAGCCCATATGGGTATTAAGATGACTTTGTACAGTAACAATTTGCTTTCAAGATTTAATTGAGATTTACGTCCAATTAGCCAATACATGTTTTTTGTCTTCAGATTTAACTGTTGCCGTTTGGCCTTAATATGTGCTTTCCAATTCAGCTTTTGGTCCAGGTGGAGTCCTAGGTATCTAACCTCAGTTTTCATTGGAATAGGTTGATTAGAGATGTAAACTTGTGGACAAACAACACGTCTGGTGGTGAATGTGATTTGTGTAGATTTACTGCTATTTACTTTGATCCTCCAACGATTTAGCCAGGTTTGAAGGAGGTTAAGGTAAAGTTGTAATTTATTAGATGCATTGTTGGGGTTAACATCTGACGAGATTATTGCAGTGTCGTCTGCGAAGGTAGCAATTAGGATATTGTTGTTTTACGTTATATCTGCATTTTGTATGTGTTTATATTTGACGGGTGAATACTTAGCACCCTCTAATGCTAATTGCTACATTTAGTAAATTTCAATGAGTTCAATGAGCAGTAATTTTACAAAATAGCAATTTTCCAATGACATTATTATTCATTTGAGTGTATGAAATAACATATTTTGTTAATTCTCCATTTTTACATGACGGTATTTTCTATATTTTACAAGCTGTTGTGTTTATAATCCGATATTTCACGCCATAGAGACACTTCCGATGGAATTACGTTTTCGCATATTTGTTTAACCAAAATGGACGTTTTGTAAGAACTAGCTTGACAACGAATATCCTGTATCTAATATTTGGGAATCAGAACCACCACTAAAGATGGCCATTTTCACCAAATTACTGTAAAACGGTGAAGTGAATGAAAAATAATGTCTCACTTTATCCTCACATCGCGCTTCTTCAATACAGTGAGTCGAGATGATGATAGTTGTGTTGCTGCTTTTCGTTATGTTTACAAGATATTTCCAAATCGACCCTCACCGAAGGTTTGTCGAGAATCAGAAGTTCTGGTTGGTGAGTGATGGTTGTGGTGGTTGTGAAATTGAACTGATATCGCCAGTAATCTGAGTTTGAAAAATACCGGTATCAATCTTCACCAAATCTCCCATCAAGGAATTTGGATCTTTCATAATTGTATTTTTTTGCACTCGCTGATAAACGCCTTACTCTTTTAACTTTAGAAGCAGTTTGTTCATCATCATCATCATTCCCATCATTACTCGGTCTGCTAGTGTTTTTATTGGGATCGTTTTTGCCTGACGTACCCATAGACAATAATATTCGATGCTCAATGTTTTGATGTGCTGGTCGCCACCCGGTAACATTAAAAAGTCTTACAAAAATTCGAAACGCTCGCGAATTCTGTCAGCCGATAAGTGCTTCATGATTTCTTGAATCGTAAAATAGCCGAACAGGGCGAGATCCTGCCACATGTTCCACACTCGAAGATTCTGCATTTGGACATTATTATTGATCCATCATCCAGGTGGTTGCTCGATTCTACATCGAGTTGCTAGTAAATTATGACTGCCTTTGTTTCACCAGCTCCCCAGGTATTTGTGCGATAAAACCGTTTCAATGATGTCGTTGTTGACTATTTACAATGCCGTGTGTTGAATTTACTTTTTTTTCCATTATCATCCATTTCGTCTTTTTGACGTTTAGTCGCAGACCCATGGGTTTATTTTTTACAACTACCTCGTCTAGCAACCCGTGGAAATCATTTAGACATAAATGAAGAGCGGTGTAACCATTATTAAGTTTTGCATTGACATCTGTATTTATGCTAAATAAATATTTCAATGTATCTATTCTAACACGCCGCGGCTATTCCAGCGGATATTATATATTGAATTGTTTTTGTTTTTGAATGCAAGCAGGTTCATGTAAGGTCTTGCGTCCGCCAATATTTACCTTCGTAACATCGGCATCCACCTCAATTAAACCTCACATAATTTCACGCTCACTAAACTTTCTTACGGCTAAAAATACAAGATCATTTGCATGGTTGACAATTGTGTCTTTCCAATTATAATTTGTTGAGAACATTTTCTTTATTAAATGTGAATAACTATACTTTACAATGTAGTACAAACATGCGTTTGTGTGTTTATATCCCCCCAGTAGAAACAATTATACTTAGTCACAATTTCATTCAGTACATTGGATGGTGTTGCTTTATGTTGTGTACTTATAAGGATCTAAGTCAAGTGCATCATTTTTGGAAACAATATTTTTGTTGATTAAGAATCTTCCGATTGAAACTGTGGAATTTCTGTTTTTTGAGCCGTCGTAGATGTGCTCTTTGTCTTCGTTTTCAGCAACACGAATTGGATGTAAAGTAACCTAGCGAGCTATTATTACTATTATCATCAGCATATCTTAAACTGTTGATGACCGTACCATTTACAAAGACTCCTTTTACTTTTTCGTTAAGCACTTCATCGATTATTTTTTCAGAATATATGTTGAAGAGAAGTGGAGGCAAAATACATCCTTGCCTCACTCCATAGCTGCTTTACTAAACTCTGTTCCGTCAATGCTCGCAGTAAGTCAATGATAAAGTCTTCATAGTCTGGACAGATTTCATCAAAATCATCCAACATTAAAACGACTTTTTTTTCTTAGAAGATACTCGAATAGCTTTTCATTAAAACTTCTTTCTATGCTCGAATATATATTGATCAAAACTTCCTTCTTTAGTACCTAACAGTTTATTCACCACAAAGTCAATAGCTTCTTTGAAAGTAAACTCATTATTATTTTGATTAAGCAATGTGCTCATGTGGTGATTTAAGTTAATCCTAGCCACCCAATTAGATGGGTTTTTCCTTTTTATTTTTTTGGATTAATAAGTCAATACAGTACTTTCCCCATCCCTGCTGCATCAGCAATGATCATGACTTGCTCTTGATTCTCCTGCAAAGCTCCCAGAAGCTGTTTTACGGTATATTTTTCATTATCATAAGTATCAATGTATTTTCAGAATATATGTTGTGGAGGCAGAACACATTTTTCAAATAATGCGGATCGTAAAATTGTCGTAGTTCCGTCTTCATACACTGTAAAACAATCACTTTAAAATTACAGTTCGTTGTTGTTTTTTAGTTAATTACTTTAAAAACACACTATTCTCGTGAAAATTTATTCCAGCAGAAACCACAAATAAACTCAATTTGTTGTTGTTGCTCCAGAAACTTGAAATAATGAATATCTTTATTTAATACTTTTGATGATGAACTGAAATTACTAACATACGACTTCAATACAATTAAACATTTTTTGGATTGTAAATCCTTATTTTCAATATCACCCAAAGTGTCAAATATTTTACAAATTTGATTTAATATAATTTTGAAATAACTTTTTATTTTTACAAGCGCGACCACAAATATATTATTATTAATTTTAAATACATTAAAATTTAAGATAACTATCGGCAATGTACGTGAAATATAAACGTGTGGAAGAGCTGGTAAAATATCACCCACCAAAAAAGTACCGTTTAGTACACAAATAATACCATTGGTGGTAATTCATTCCCCTACTTTGGACACGCCATCTTCAGTAATCGATCCAAACGTGAAAGGTCCTCTATTTTGAAAGTTAACTTTTTCATCCAAAATCATATTTAAGAATTGATCATTTAAATTGGCAAAATTACATAAAGCATTGAAGTTATCAAAACTTATATTTTTGACAAACTTTGAGTAATTCTCTGAAACTTATGGAAACAAATAAAACATTTTTTGACGTAAAAACTCCCAACTTGTCAGTTTCCAAATGTTGCGCTGTTAAAATGCATCTACGGTCTATTGGTTTGGTCACACTCGTTGGCTCAATTCGCACCTCATCAATCGGTTCTTGTTGAGCCGGTTCCACAGGGTCTTCAACAATCTCCGCTGGTTCGTCATCTTGGTCCCAATCCTTCTTCTGAAACCAAGCCTTCGCTGTAGGCTCAGCTTTCAAGTGAGGCCTAATTTTGAAAATTTCACTCTTCTCGTGGATGAGCGAAAGATGCATATTGCTTTTGTTCGTTTTGTGTTTCTAAGATTTTGGTTTGGGTTTGAGTATTTCTTCGATGAAACGCGGAGGACTCGAATACATTACATTATGTTTACTTCGAAGCAGGTTTTGTTTCGCGATCAATGAACACTCAACGAGGCTTCCTTTCTTCGGTTTCTCGGCCACTATTATTTCCGTTGATTTGCCGGGGTCGACATGTGCTATTTAGGCCGTCCGTTCGCTTTTTGGATGAGAAGTCTTCTCGGGAGTGAAATCGCATGAGTGACGCCTTTTGCTCAATTCGATCGGTTATGCCTATGGTGTTACTTTCGGGAGGGTGTCTTAGTTCATAACCGTGCACAGCGTGGGTGGTTTGAGGAGTCCGGTGGTGTCCCGTTTTGATCTCACCAGTTCTTGTAACCACCGTTTCCGTATCTAAATCTTCGAGTCATGTGAGGGATTTGCTTAAGAACTTCATTTCCTTGGTCCTATTGTTTTTCTACTTGCCCATATTCTTTTTCGCACTTTATTTGCACTCTCTCCTGAGATTTTTCAAATTCAACTATGGTGTCTGATAAGAGTTCCAGGCCACTGATGTCTGGTTTTATATTTTCTTTCTGTCCTTACCTCTGAGGACTTCTTGGAAAAACACCACGTATCCTGAAAAGTTGAGTCACAAAATTTGCATCTGGGTTTGAATCCAGGCCCAAAGTAAAAGTTCGCCGGTACCGAGGACCTGCTCGCGCTGTCGGAATTCTCGTGTGAATATGTGCAGTATTGTAAATGGAGAAAGTGCTCGTGGTCTATTCTCCTTTTATTTTTTTTTTAATAATCAACCTAAAAAATTAGTAAATTGTCAATATTTATTGGTGAACAACTTGGTGAATAGCGTTGAATCCTTTGAAGTCAGGTTTTTCGAAATTTGCGCCAATTTAAACCAAATATTTTAATAAGTTTAAGTCACCACGCTCAACTGCGAAAAGAAATTTCGTGTCAATGGAGACTAAGTATTTAATTGTCTCAATATCAGCGATGGCAACGGCTTGGTGGAAGGCAGTAAATCCATCATTTCTTGTTGCATTAACATCAGCACCCAATTGAACCAACAATTTGATGGTATCTATTTTATCAACCTTGGTAGCTACCAATAATGGAGTCTCACTTTCAGAAGTTTTCGCATTGCAGTCGAAACCGATTGATGCCAAATATGCAACTGCTTTGTCATGCCCGATAGCATCAGCTTGGTGGATAGCGTTGTACTCTTCGAGATTATGTTCTTCAACATCTGCGCCGATCGAAACTAGATATTTTAGTTTGTTTACATCACCGTCCTGAGCAGCCAACGTATTGTATTTTCGATCTTTTTAATTTAAGGTGGAATCAGCATCAATATAATTCTGTAAATTTATGTCTTCTATTTTAAATTGGTGCGTTGTAAATATTTAAAAATATGTAATGATGCTCAGTATAACAATTACCTGTTAAACTGATTTAAAAAACTTACGTCTGTCAAATACATTAAGCTAACAATTAATTTTTGAGATGGCAAGTTTTGATCAAGGATTTCAATATTACTTTTATCAGGAAAAAAACTTTCGTTAGGAGTAGTCACGCTTCGATGTTCTGTTATACTGAATTCCTTTAACAATATTGATCTAAAGATTGAAGTAATAAATACTTCTTTGTAGTCCTTTTAATTCGTACTCCAAGACAATGTTTAGCCTCACCTAGATCTTTCATTTTGAACTCAAAACTGTCATAATCTTAGAAAATTTGAATTTTTTGACATTAGAAAAACTAAAGAAATCATCTGCATATAATGGTACTACAGTTAAGGGTGTAATGCTGGAATATTTTTGTAGACCATTCGGAGGATAAATATATCTGCTTTATTATTAAAGATATCGCAAATCTAAAAACACAATTTTGAAGAATAAGCATTGTGTGAAGGGGGGACAGGAAGAATTTTTACTTGATAGTGAAAAAAAGTATGTTCAAAAGTACATCAAATATGGTCAACTATTTTATTTTATACTGAATCAATCTTGAATATTAATAAATGTTTCGGCCTGTCCCCCCATAGACACAGCTCTTATAAAGCTAAAGTTGTAAAAAACTGTGTAATTGACTTAGAAATGAATCAGTGGCAACGATCCCCGTTACCGTTGTTTTAAGAAATAGTATGATACAATTGCCTATCTAGCAGGCGCAAAATGAATGCGAATAGGCAGGAACACATAAATTATTTTGATGAAAGCAGAGTACACTGCAAAATGCATTTTTTTTGTAACAAAGGCGCCTTTCTTGTTAATTTTAAATTTGTCTTATGTTTATACTGCTTGACGAATCTATTATGTTAGTTGTAAAATACCCTTTAATTGTAAAAAAAACCCTGTAACTGTAAAAAAGATCAATAACTGTAAAAAGTCAATTGCCAGATCAATTGCCAGAATCCGAATTCGTTTCAACGGAAGTCATAAACCCTTTCAAAATGTCAAGGCTTTGTTCCTTTGGGAAGATGTCCCGACAATTGCTTAAAAACCATTTTAAAACGGTAGTTGATAAAAATCACTCGACCAGAATTGACCCTTCAGTCGTTCCTCAACTCATTAAACGATATTAAATCAAAGTACGTTAAACAAAGCGGGGTTCGCAACATTTATTATTTCCGCTTTATTGATAGTAGACACCACCTGTTCATCTACTGAATGCAATTTTTGACGAAGTTGTCGAGTTTAACCAATCTCTCAATTTTACATTTTACAAGTGATTTTGAAGTTGTGAAAAGTTGTTCAAAATTACAATTAGCGTCTCGAACGATCAGTGTCTGTTCAAAACATCATAGTGAAACATTTTGTGAAAAATGCCTAGTAATAAATATTCTGGACATAAAAAAAAATTATGTGCTCCTAGAAAAAGTGCGAGAAATCGTATGAAATAAGTCCGCCAAACATTCAAGTAAGTACATCTTGTTTACGTGAAGTGAGATACATAAGGGGCCGTTCATTTATTACGTCTCGGCAGTTGAACAGCTTTTTATGGGCCCATTTTATCACTTTCGAAAAAACGAAATCTGGATGATAATGGAGCTGTTAAACTAACCTGTAGCAATTTAAACCGTTTTACCCCAATTCGATTTTTTTAAAAGGCCACTGAATACCACTTTCAAAAAAGTGAACTCTCGGTGATTATTTTATTCTACTAACATTTTGCTATTTCAAGAATAAACACGGATTATAGCGATAATTCTGAAATTTTTTTTTTTTCATTAATTAATTCAATCGTACAAATCGTAGTGCGTCACTTTTTTACAATGAGTTACTATTTTCACCTAGTTTTGAAATTTTTATATTTATATTATATTTATTTTCATAAACGATACAACTTATAAAATATCAAAATTAAAGTTTGGCATATGTAGTCACTTTTTTGTCACTAATTTTTGAAATATAAGCCACTTTTTTACTATTTTTTAAGCCATTTTTCGCTTTTCAGACAAATAAAAGCACCTGAACCTACTATTTCAGGTAGAAGGGTAGTCAATATATGGAATTTTCTTAATGATATAATCAACTTTCCTCATTTGGATTTGTTTCAATGCAGAAACGAAAATTTGAAAATTATAAATGAAAATAAACAAGGATGTATAAGCAGATTTACCGTAAAATGTCAACTATGCCAAGAAGTCAAAAAAATAACCGATAAAAATACTTCAACTATCGGAATAGTTATTCCCAAATGCAGGAAATTTTTGCCCGCCCATATACCGTCCGTCCGTCGTCGCACGGACCCTTTTCATCGCTAAGTCGTGTCGGTCTCTAACGGTTTACCGATTTCGATGTCGGAACTCGGAATTGTCTGTATAAGATTGCATTTTTGCCAAAGTGATCATCATAAAGTTATGTATGAAATAATTATTATCGATTTAAATTTTCATTTATGACTGTTTATTGTAATCGTATAGTATTTAATATTAAAAATTAATAATTTATTTGATTTGCTCTTCGTTTTTTACTTTTACCACCTTCAAAACTTTCAGATAAATTTAGACTACCAAATTTACGTTTCTTGGTTTTTGCTTCTTCTTTTATAAATCTTTCTTGTACTTCATTGACTTTTTCTGGTAATAAATTTTCTTCATTGCATTTAAAAATACTTCCTTTTGATTTTCCTTTCTTTAATTTTACCATGGACCCACCAAGATCAAAAGTGAAGTTGTCTAATTTTGTTGATGTGACCACTTCTGAACCAAAATAGAATGTGTCATCATTTTCTTCCTCATGATGCACAGTGGGGTCAGCTGGATGCAACTGAAAAATTTATTCAAAAGTATATTTCTTAGAAGTTTTACTGATGGTTTCCAGATAGCAAACATTGCTTAAAACAAGCTGGAATTAAACTTGCCATGAAAACAATGGCAGCTTACTTCCAGCTTGACACGGAAAGCTGTCAAGCTTATATCCAACTTGAATTAAGCATGCTACTTTACAAGTGACAAGCTTAAAGTATACTTGCTTTGCAAGCTTATAATAAGCTTGTCTTATTAATCAGCAAACTTACAGAAAGGTTGAATTAAGCTTGTTTGTCCAGCTTGTTTTAACCTTCACTTATCAACTATGCTTTTCTTATTTAGCGACAAACTTGAATTATGCTTAATTTGATAGCTTATGTACAGCTTACTTTACCAGCTTGTAAAATGTTTGTTGTTCAAGCTTATTATTATTATATTTAAATCTAGGTACCATATCAAAAACAAAGAAACAAATTTAGCAAATTTTTTGTTTTATTTTCTTAAAATTAAAATTCGCTTGTTGGGAGAAAAGTGATCTAAGTATTAAATGATCGTTTTAACAGAACAAGCAATTTAACATCTTTAAAAAATTGGAAAATTTTCCCCATTGTGCTCTAATAAAAAAAAAAGTTATTAGGAACCATTTAGCACAAAGAATTGACAATCAAAAATTTAACACTTAGGCACTTGTAATGCTAAATAATAGTGACTTTAGTGACTTACCAGAAGAAAAAAAGTGACTAAATAGTGACTTTTTGCCATTGATCATCTTGAAATATAGAAAATAAATTTAACACATTTTTAATAGTAGACATTTACATTGAAAAATAATTTATAATAAATTCCAAAATAAAATTAAAATAAATATTTTTTAATAAACATAAACAAAACAAAAAGAAATGACTATGATAATTAGATCATTTTTTACATTTCTTTGTAACAAAATTATTTAATATGAGTCTTTCTTTTAAGAATATCTTAATTTAATAAGTCAACTTCTTTGGTTTTCTCTTCTTCTTTTTTTCTCCCCGTCACCAACCCTTCAAGTAAGACTTGAGCAACACCTGCTTCCGTGATATCATTATTTTCTAATGCTTATTTCAATTTTCTATGACTTTCGTCCAGTAGCTTTTGATTTTGAAACATGTTTAAATAATTTTAAAATCTGCAACAGAACTTACACAAGAGAAGCTCTTATATAAGGAAGCCGGGAATCATAATTTGTATAAATTACACGAACAAGAAGCTCTTGACCAATTTCAACTGAGTTACCAATCCAATTTTCTTCTTCTTCCGGCTGTGAAATGGATACATTAAAAAGACCATGTACTAAGCACCCAACATGATCAGAACTTTTTTTGTTCGCGATTCCTTGCAATAACTTTCCAACATTTGGTTTGAATAAAAAAAATTCAGCTTCAACATCTACATGTATAAAATGCGCATCGTCATTTATTCCTCCTGAATTGCTCAACAGCTTCATATTTCGATAACTTAATAAAATGCCATCCAGACTAAAACCACCAACGATTCAATATAAATAAACAGTCTCTAATTTTTAACTTACTGTTTGTTATATTGTGCAACTCCTTCATATAATATCTCTTTTACAGAATTGTTAATGTCGTTTAAATGAAAAGGATGTAAGGCTATGTGATATAGGGGAAGGCGGGGTAAGATGACGAAGTTAAGCTGCTACGATTTTTCCTGGCCACTGTAAATGGATTTAAGAACTGAATTTTTTATGAGAACTTCTTCCATATCTTTTCTAATACTAGGAATTTATTCAATTGCCTCTTTCATCTTCAAAGGGACGAAACAAGGGTTTTCTCAAAAAATGTAACTTTCGTCATCTTACCCCATAGCTGGGGTAAGATGACGAACAAAACCTGGGATTTTAAAACATAGTAAAAAACCTTTATTAACAAGTAACTGCAATAAAAACTTTTATAAAACTTTGAAACTTTAATATTAAATGTAAGGTAAAAGGTATTTAAGTGCAGAAGTCGCATTTATAGGGCCTATGGCTGGCTTCTTTCTGATCCCATCCGGAACACTCAGAATGAGCCCACTTCAAGCACTTGTAGCACTGGTACCACAGTTCATCCTTGCCTTCTTCCAAGCATATGATGCACAATTTATCTTCGTCGCAATTCGGCGGGTCCATATCATCATCAGTGTCGATGTAAGGTACGGTATGAGATGACTCATCGTTAGAAGATGAAGGGAAGTTCAATTGACGTCGTGGTTTCTTTTTGTTCGCCTTATCAGTCAATCTTTTCTGTCTTTTCAGTTCCTTCTCTTCTTGCTCGTTTTTTTTCTGTGGCGATCAGCATCGTCAGGCTCATTTCTGGGGTCATCAACCTCGCTGTTTTCTCCTGCGACTACTGGAAGGTTGCTGTTGACGCAGCTACTGGCGTGACGTGTTCTGCGTTCATCCCTCGTCGGACGATTTAGGATCAGACGTCGGCGTAGGCGTACTTACAGGACGGTTGGAACTGGAGACAACGCACTGGCTCAGCCCCGAATCAGCAGGTTTAAGCACATCTTTGAAAAGGGTTATACACCGAATTGGACGACCGAAATATTCAACATTACAGCGGTTAAACATACCACCCCGCCAACGTTCAATCTAAATGACTACCAAGCTCGAAATATCGAGGGCGCCTTTTACGCGGAGGAACTTCAGAAGGTCCAACATCCCGACGTATATCTGGTTGAAAAGATTCTCCGAAAACGTGGCGACAAAGTTTTTGTCAAGTGGCTAGGGTTTAATCATAACCACGACTCATGGGTTAATAGGGCCGATGTATTATAAAAATAACCTTATGGAAAAAGTATGTATTTCAGTGAGGCTGGATTGACTCACTTATTTTTACAAAATAATACAATTGTACAGTTATTGAGCTGCATAAATATACAAATATTGAAAAATGTGTTTTTTCTTTTCTACGCCCAAAAATTATATAAAAATATGTGTACAGCGATATAATTTAAAAAATATGAATATAAAAAAAATTACATGTACAAAATGGCATACAAAAGTCACATTTAATAATTACATTTTAAAGCTATAATATAAAAATTATGAACAATATACATCCTAAAATTATATACAACACTTCAGTCAACTTCCATCGCGATATCACCCCGTAATGTAAAGTGTCCCCAGGGTAATGTATCGGTAGAATTGGGTTGTAGATATCGCTTGTCATCATATGGACTTAATGCCAATTTGCACTGCCGTACCGTTTGAATTTAGTGTTGCACTGTTCTAAAAAGGTGCTGATGGCGACTAATTGCAGTATTTTCGCGTAGACACTTCACATAATCGTCGAATTCGATGGTGTTTTTCACAACTGACGCCTTAACGCCTTTCGCCTTCTTCATACGATACGTAAACCGACAAATTCGGTCATAATTTCACCGGCGCACTCGTCTTTCATAAGACCCACAACTTTTTTATTTTTTAGCGGCATCCCATACGGATTATTGGGATCATAGTCCGACGTGTCAAAATGACGAATATCCCGCTTAATTATCGCATAAATGTCTGGGCACTGCACTTCGTAAATTAGGCTGTCGGTGTCGGTATATAGTAGCTTGCAATTAGTTCCAAATACGCGGAGCATGTAGTCGATGTGGAAATTATAGACGCACGTTTTCGCCAAGTCCAACACACAAAATCCCGCATAGATCGGTTTATTCATGAAGACCTCGGTTCTTGCCAGTTGTATCGCGACGAGTTTTTCGTTAAACACTATGCGACTGTGAAAGTTCGGTTTTGCGATGAGTGCCTCAGCGCCATATCGGCCGGCCCATTTGGTGACCAATTTTACGTCGACCCGATTACGCACATTCTCCATTGTCTTCCCGAAAACTGCATTGTTCATTAATTTGAACAGATTTTTTTCAAAGTCGTTGGAGGCGTGCTTCCGTTTATCAGTGTTGAGGTCGATGTAGCCCTTTAACCAGGGCGACTGATTGAAGCTGATGACTCGATGAATGTTGGTAATTTGCATCCCATACTTCACCGCCTGCTGCAAATTACGGTAGTGGATTATGTAGCGGAATTTCGATGATAATGTGGCGAGAAGTTTGTTTTCGCGGAATCCGGGCGGTTTCGTCTGTTCGGGGCACAGGGGTAGATCTTTGTGCGCGTCGTGCAGCTCGTCAGGGTACTCCAAATCCACCTCCAGGATGTATCCGCGAGGCGAATCGTCGGCGATGTCCCAATTGATGCCGAGGTCCTCCCATCGAAAGTCGCCAGTTGGGAGATGTTGCATCATGGCCCACCCATACAAGTTGTTGACGTCGAAGTACATCAGATAGCTTGAGGGTTCATTCGGATCATAATCGGGCATGTATTTGTTATTTGCTCGGGCATAGCGATTGCTACACTGGCTCAGTCCGCCCCTAATTCCACGCTCGATGAACATCACCATATCGATGTCTGTAAGAAGCTCTAACTCAATCTTGGTATGCTTCAACATGGCGTCCCAAGCGAGACCGGGCAGCGTATGGTAATGAGCCGGATCAAGCTGATACGTTTGCATACAGTTCTGACGAAAATTCTCGAAAACGTCGGCCAGCAGCAACACGTCCGTTTTCAAATATAGATCCGAATATTCCCCCAGGCATCGGATGTCGAATTGCGTCCAGATCATTTTTGCGTGCTCGTAATCGACATCGGAGATGTCACTCCCAGTCAATGAGCTGAAAAATTGCTTCTTCTCGGGCAGCTCGCGCACTTCCAGCTTCTCCACGCAATCGAGAAACTCGTATGGGAAGACCCCCTTCCGTCTCAGCAGCGTCAGATGTCTGTCACTCAAGTCGCTGAATTGATGTCGAACAATTTTCACTTCAGGCAAATATGACGCCAACTTGTCTAAGGATGACGCCATCAATTTGAATGAGTCGATAAAGCGAAATGATATGTCGCTGCCGTCGATGTGTTTGACGAATGATATGTAGCGCTCCTTGTTTTGGGCTAGAAGTTCAATTCGCCCCGCGAAACAGGTTGCGACGTCTGCGATTAGTAGGTGGGCGTCATAGCCGCTGAGGTTGTGGAATACGACGGGAATCACGCGTGAATGTTGGTAATTCAAATTGCATGAGTTGTGGGCTGCACCTCGATAACGTCCCGTCAGATGGCAGTGATCGTGAACTCGATCTGATTGCAGCGGCTTCTCACAGATGTGGCAGTGGCTCGCATTCTGGAAGGCGGTGATTTGGGCGGTGGTGAGGGGCTCCATCGGTACCGGTGACTTGTACGCGTCCTCCAGATCTTTCGCCAACTTCTGAAGTTCGGTCACAAACCATTTGGCTGGCTCCACTCCTCGATAACTGCGGTAATACGAACGGCCCTCATCATAACTGCATGCCAAGTAATACCCCACGCTGAATGCCTCATGAGTAGTGAGACTATGGGACTTCTGCCCCACCGCGAATTAAATTGATTCGCGGATTTGATTCTCGGATTTATTGACGCCATCTTTAATCACAACTCTTTAATCACGGATGTAATTATCCTAATTACCGCGCAATTGATCTGATTATAACCCTTTAATCACGGATGTAATTGTCCTAATTACCGCGTAATTGATCTGATTGCAATTGATTTGATTACAACCCTTTAATCAAAGGATTATCCTAATTACGATGTCAGGCGTCTGCACTCCTGCGCATCATCTATCTCCCTCTTACACACGGTTGAACACTCCATCTCCCTCCTACACATGGTTGAACACTCCATCTCTCTCATACACATTGCATAAGCGTACGGACAGGAATTTTCTTGTCTGGCTTGTTTGGCGCCACACACCCGAGGCGTCTGCACTCCTGCGCATCATCTATCTCCCTCTTACACATGGTTGAACACTCCATCTCTCTCATACACATTGCATAAGCGTACGGACAGGAATTTTCTTGTCTGGCTTGTCTGACGTCACACACCCGAGGCGTCTGCACTCCCCGCCCAAGTTGTGAAATTTTTAAGTGAAAAAAATGTTTTGCCATAAGCGAGTTTCGATCCCAAATCTTCGAGTCGAAAACCGGGCCCAATACCACCGAGTCAGCTTGGGGGTCTTAGGTAAATACGCAACCAGATGTTATATAAGGGGCGAGGACACTTTGTAAAAGTAGAAATCTTTAAACTGATAGATTGCTGGATACGAATAGAAATCTGTAAACCAATAGGGTGTAATTTTTACAGAGCACGTTTTGTAAAAGTAATGCGATTGGGAGGTATGTGAAAAAATAAACAGGAATAATTTTACAATGTTTTTATTCATACATACATAAAAATAATTAAACTTATTTAAATACATGCTTTTCCATACAAGTGTTTTATAATACGTCAGTCTTATCAACCCACGAATTAAATGATTCAGCAAATCCCAGCCACTTGACAAATACTTTATCACCACGTCTGCGTATAATCTTTTCAACCAGGTATACATCGGGGTATTGCACTTTCACAAGTTCCTCTTCATAGAATCCACCCTTAATAGGTCTGTCTTGATAATCACTTAGATTGTATGTTGGCGGGTTGGTATTTTTAATTGTAGTAACGGTGAATATTTCAGTTGTCCAATTTGGAGTATAACCCTTTTCAAAGATGTGTTTAAATTTGCTTACACGAACTTTATCGCCGGCTTTAAATTTCAACTTTTTCACAGGCAGCGTGCGAAAAGACCTGTACACACGCAGTAAAATTTCTTCGGCATTTCCACTGTTGACATCCATAGGCTTCATACCGATTGTTCGATGTTTGCTGGCGTTGTAAGTTGATACTAATTCTTGCAGAATATCCAACCATTTATAATTACCACGCAGGCTGAATTGCAACCACATTTTACTTTTTAGCGTTCGATTGAATCGCTCACAAATTGATGCTTTCAAATTGCTGAATGTTGAATACATATGGATATCGTGTTGCTGCATGAGCGACTTAAATTTTGAATTATAAAATTCTTTGCCGCCATCAACATGTAAATTTTTCGGTGTGCGCCCCCTTGTGAGTATCGACCCCATTGCAGCAGCAATATCTTCTCCATTCTTACTTCTAGAGGGCGCTGCCCAAGCAAATTTTGAAAATATGTCAATAACTGTAAGCATGAACTTGTAACCATTATTGACATCGGCGTAAGCGGTCATGTCAACAAGATCAGCCTGCCATGTTTCATCCAAGCCGCGAATGTCAAATTTACGACGTTTATAATTTCTTCGAGCCGGTTTATGAAGTTCCTCAACAACTGCTAATTTCTGCATTGTCACTCTAATGCTTTCAGTCTTCGATCAAAACTCATGCATGTAAGGGGTTATATTTGTTAATATTCACCATTAAGCTGTTTATAGCACGCAATGTCCATCCAGAATCCTTCATCGAGAATTCATCCATTTGAAGCAACAGCGGACGCGTAATTTCGTCTGCAAACCACTCGAGGATATTTGTGGTTACACATAAAACGCTATTCTTCGTATTGAATTGCTTGACTGATAGCACTTCATCACCATCCTTAATGATTGCGTACTCGGCGCTTAATATGACGTTAACTTTAATATTCCCACTCTTTTTTATGGCGTTCGTTAGACGAGTTTTAATTAGCGCGGCCGCATCATTCAGAAATCCCTTGATATCGAGATGACGCAAATTAATAATCAGACCTGTACGCAGGCGTGAGTCTAATGCTGGATTAATATCATGCCAAACAAGACGTTCACTGCGAACTCGATCACCGCGCCCGACGCGATTCAAATTTTTAAACTTCGCAATTAGACATTTGATTTGCCCAATTGCCGATAACGCACTCTGTTTTTGCGCCACCGTCGTACCGGCTACACGTAATATTTTATTTATCACCCGCGTATGGCGATGGCCCTCGCGAATAAAGAATGCAATACTTTCGTCATCGTCGCGACGTATCACTGCGAGAGCTTTTGTGAATATTTTCGTTACTTCACCAACATACTGTGCGACATCCATCACATATGAATATTAGATGCAACTTTAGGATAACACACACGAAAAGTATTTACGCGTACGAACTGACCGATATAAGTCACAGATTCGGACGGACTTCATGAAACTGATTGAAAATTTCATATTTATGTAAGCGAGTTTGGGTGGGGTTTAGCGGGTTGATTCCTGTAATGCTCAATATATCACCCCACATGTGTCACTGATGTACACTCATGCTGCGCAGGTTGTAATTTTTGCGCCAAGATTTGTTTAGACTAAAAAATCACGGGGGGGGGTTGGAAAAAAAGATTATTGGACCACCGTCGATGACTGCCATCACACAAATGATTGAATTCATATCGCGCAAACTGTTTTGAGGACGTATTGTCCACATTAACTCCTTCAACCAATCCCGTTAACCTGCCTGTGCAATACATTGGGGCTCGTAAATCTGGAGAATAAAGAGACATCGCACTTCAAAGCTCACAGTGGGTGACGCTAATTTAGATGCTTTCACCCGCGCACGTGTACCCATGTTGCAGGTGGCTTTAGAAATTTTTAAGGCGCGGACGATTGTTCGAATTGCGTATTGTTCACGTTTTTTCGACCCCTATCGCGCACGCTACGACTGCTTCAACATTAAAATTTATCCACATACAAAAATGTAGAAAACATATTTATTTCATATGCGTTTCCGACTGTAAAAATTCATTCAGCAGTCGAAATAATTTGAATCTCCAGTCGAAAGAATTTTAGGCTCGATATTTATTAAAACTTATTCAAATTAAGTGCTGCAAATTTCAACAGACATTTGTTTAATCAGAGCTGCTTAAAAAATTATTTCACGCGCGTTTCCGACTGTAAAAATTCAACCGGCAGCCGAAATAATTTGAATCTCCAGTCGAAAGAATTTTAGGCTCGATATTTATCACAACTTGGAGATATGCTTATTCAAATTAAGTGCTGCAAATTTCATCAGACATTTGTTTAATCAGAGCTGCTTAAAAAATTATTTCACGTGCGTTTCCGACTGTAAAAATTCAACCGACAGCCGAAATAATTTGAATCTCCAGTCGAAAGAATTTTAAGCTCGATATTTATTGCAACTTGGGGAGGTATGCTTATTCAAATTAAGTGCTGCAAATTTCATCAGACATTTGTTTAATCAGAGCTGTTTAGGCTCGATATTTATTACAACTTGGAGATATGCTTATTCAAATTAAGTGCTGCAAATTTCAACAGACATTTGTTTAATCGGGGGTGTTTAAAAAAATCTTAGTTTTAAAATTTCTCAGTGACCCATTGTTCTTTTAACGTGGGCCGCAGACAAAATTCAGCGTGCGCAAATTACTTTGGGATGTTCTGGGTTAAGAATGTGCCGGTTGTTTCAACATTAAAATTTATTCACACACAAAAAATACAGAAAACATATTTATTTAACATGCGTTTCAGGTCGTAAAAATTCCACCATATTATAAGGTCCGCCAATATACTTTAGAAGTAGCCCTCCATTCGTACAATTTAAAATGGATTAATCCGCTTCAATGATTTCAGCTACTCGCCCCGGCAAATATATTGTACAATCCGATAGGTCCGCCATAATACGAATTCCATACTTAGTCTTCACCTTTCTCAACTTCATGATTGGATATACTGCCCCAACTTCCAACTGATTAAGCCTCCTTAATTCAAGCATGTTCGCCTAATAAGAAAACACAATGTAAAATTTGTTGATTGACTGAAAAAATTAACTCACCAACAGGCCTGCATCATTTAATTTCGTTAAATTCATATTGGAACTCATTATTATCGATGTTGAGGTAACACAATTAATGAATAGTATTTATGCGTACGAATCGGCTAACTTGAGTCACAGATTCAAGCGGACTTCATGAAACTGATTGGAAATTTTGTATTTATGTGAGCTTCGGAGGTGGTGGGGTAATGTCTGACGAGTTGATTCACGTAACTTTCGGTGTGGTCCACGTACATTTATCACACGGCGTGTGATATGCGTCAAGATTTGTTTAGACCAAAAAAATCGCGGGTGGCTAAAAATATCTCGGGGTGCGAGGCGCACTATTGTTCGCCCATAACTCTTTCCAAACACGTGCAGGCACAATAGATCCCATAAATTTGTGAAGAACCCATGAATTTTACGCGCAATCAATGGTTGGAAGAATTCAATATTTACCACACTCATGTAATTATTCAAATTTCCTCATGCAGGCGATGCTTAAAACATTATAACACTGACGATCGAATTGAAAACGGTGGTCCACCTCCAATGATTAGGGACTGTGTAAATTGTCAATATGATATGTAATTTTTTTAAATTAGTATTAAAATATTTCTCAATAAAAACTTAGTGTGTATTCGCCTTTGTTCTTTTTTCGGCGCACATCCCGCAGATTCAACCCAAATTACTTTGGGTTAAGAATGCGGTGGTTTCAAAATCATTTTACAATTCTACAGTCATGTTCAAATTTCTCCATCGGTTTAAAAATATTTACCGCACTCATGTAATTATCCAAATTTCTCCCATTTAATCTTTAAAAATCTCAGACAACAAAATTCGACAGCTGACGATTTAAATTATATGAGAATTCTCACATAATTTTACGCATAATGAATTTTAAATTTCAACGGAGGTGTCTAATTATTCAAAAAACAAAAAATCTCAATCAAAATTCCGCAACGGCTGAGTTTAAATTATCCGAAACATATCCCAAAGCATGTGCAGGGCGCTGGAGTATAGGTTTTTTGTAACGCTAGAACCTTCAAGACTTGCGTTCGAAACTCGAGCGAGGCATCGGAAAAAAAAAGACAGAGAACGGGGATAAGATGGAGATAGCAGCGTGTGAAGCGGACCGTTAGAGAGAGAAGGCGGATGAGATGGAGATAGCAGCGTGTGACGTGGGCCGTATGACGTCAGACGTGAGATGACCACACCCCCTGACCAATGACGGATGAGCAATGGCAGATGACCACACCCCCAAAGATGGCGGACAGATCAAAGATGGCGGATGACAGGCGTCAATCAAAGATGACTAATTACCTAATTGCGCTAGTCTAATTGCGCAATTGAATAATTATAAAACTCGCGGAATAATTACAATTGCGCGATAAAACTCGCGGAATTCGCGGAAATCCTTTGTTCTCTATCAAACCGCGAATCAAACCGCGGATTAATTTGATATGCAAAGTGGCTTCGAATCACTGTTGCCTATCTACTCACAACTTGGTTTAAATTGCACCCACGCTTGTTTATCATAGTGAGTAGCATTTTCAATCACTGGGGGCTCTTATGCGCGCTGGGACATCCTGCTATCTATGATAAAATCTGAGAAATACTGAATTCGTCATCTTTCCCCATTCGTCATCTTACCCCGCCTTACCCTACATCGTTGCGTAATTCAACACAAGTATTTTTTTCATTAACCAGTTTAGTCAAACCATCTTGATCAAAATAATTCAGAGATCTTTTAAACTTTCCCATTTTCAATAATTCATTAACCACCCTCGCAAACCATGTGTATACAAACTAGCTTTTAATGAGGTTAGGATTACATTATTTTCATCTTTTTAGGTTTTTTACTTGATCTTCTTTCGCTAAATGCAATTTTACATCTTGTTTGTTCCTCTGTATCTTGTATTGCTTGCAGGGTGGTTTCACCATCATCATTATCAAATTTAATTTTTTTAGCTTTTATTTTATTTATTTTTTAGGATTACATTATTTTCATCTTTTTAGGTTTTTTACTTGATCTTCTTTCGCTAACTGCAATTTTACATCTTGTTTGTTCCTCTGTATCTTGTATTGATTGCAGGGTGGTTTCACCATCATCACTATCAAATTTAATTTTTTTAGCTTTTATTTTATTTATTTTTTAGGATTACATTATTTTCATCTTTTTAGGTTTTTTACTTGATCTTCTTTCGCTAAATGCAATTTTACATCTTGTTTGTTCCTCTGTATCTTGTATTGCTTGCAGGGTGGTTTCACCATCATCACTATCAAATTTAATTTTTTTAGCTTTTATTTTACCGACATGAGTGTTCAATTGACATTTGATTTCATCACTTGTGCCGATACCGCTATCAGGTTCTGATATAATTGACCTAAAAATTTTGAAACATGTTTAAATAATTTTAAAATCTGCAACAGAACTTACACAAGAGAAGCTCTTATATAAGGAAGCCGGGAATCATAATTTGTATAAATTACACGAACAAGAAGCTCTTGACCAATTTCAACTCAGTTACCAATCCAATTTTCTTCTTCTTCCGGCTGCGGAATGGATACATTAAAAAGACCATGTACTAAGCACCCAACATGATCAGAACTTTTTTTGTTCGCGATTCCTTGCAATAACTTTTAAACATTTGGTTTGAATAAAAACAATTCAGCTTCAACATCTACATGTATAAAATGCGCATCGTCATTTATTTCTCCTGAAGTGCTCAACAGCTTCATATTTCGATAACTTAATAAAATGCCATCCAGACTAAAACCACCAACGATTCAATATAAATAAACAGTCTCTAATTTTTAACTTACTGTTTGTTATATTGTGCAACTCCTTCATATAATATCTCTTTTACAGAATTGTTAATGTCGTTTAAATGAAAAGGATGTAAGGCTATGTGATATACATCCTTGCGTAATTCAACACAAGTATTTTTTTCATTAACCAGTTTAGTCAAACCATCTTGATCAAAATAATTCAGAGATCTTTTAAACTTTCCCATTTTCACTAATTCATTAACCACCCTCACAAACCATGTGTATACAAACTAGCTTTTAATGAGGTTAGGATTACATTATTTTCATCTTTTTAGGTTTTTTACTTGATCTTCTTTCGCTAAATGCAATTTTACATCTAGTTTGTTCCTCTGTATCTTGTATTGCTTGCAGGGTGGTTTCACCATCATCACTATCAAATTTAATTTTTTTAGCTTTTATTTTATTTATTTTTTAGAATTACATTATTTTCATCTTTTTAGGTTTTTTACTTGATCTTCTTTCGCTAAATGCAATTTTACATCTAGTTTGTTCCTCTGTATCTTGTATTGCTTGCAGGGTGGTTTCACCATCATCACTATCAAATTTAATTTTTTTAGCTTTTATTTTATTTATTTTTTAGAATTACATTATTTTCATCTTTTTAGGTTTTTTACTTGATCTTCTTTCGCTAAATGCAATTTTACATCTAGTTTGTTCCTCTGTATCTTGTATTGCTTGCAGGGTGGTTTCACCATCATCACTATCAAATTTAATTTTTTTAGCTTTTATTTTATTTATTTTTTAGAATTACATTATTTTCATCTTTTTAGGTTTTTTACTTGATCTTCTTTCGCTAAATGCAATTTTACTTCTCGTTTGTTCCTCTGTATCTTGTATTGCTTGCAGGGTGGTTTCACCATCCACACTATCAAATTTAATTTTTTTAGCTTTTATTTTATTTATTTTTTAGAATTACATTATTTTCATCTTTTTAGGTTTTTTACTTGATCTTCTTTCGCTAAATGCAATTTTACATCTAGTTTGTTCCTCTGTATCTTGTATTGCTTGCAGGGTGGTTTCACCATCCATACTATCAAATTTAATTTTTTTAGCTTTTATTTTATTTATTTTTTAGAATTACATTATTTTCATCTTTTTAGGTTTTTTACTTGATCTTCTTTCGCTAAATGCAATTTTACTTCTCGTTTGTTCCTCTGTATCTTGTATTGCTTGCAGGGTGGTTTCACCATCCACACTATCAAATTTAATTTTTTTAGCTTTTATTTTATTTATTTTTTAGAATTACATTATTTTCATCTTTTTAGGTTTTTTACTTGATCTTCTTTCGCTAAATGCAATTTTACATCTAGTTTGTTCCTCTGTATCTTGTATTGCTTGCAGGGTGGTTTCACCATCATCACTATCAAATTTAATTTTTTTAGCTTTTATTTTACCGACATGAGTGTTCAATTGACATTTGATTTCATCACTTGTGCCGATACCGCTATCAGGTTCTGATAAAATTGACCTAAAAATTTTGAAACATGTTTAAATAATTTTAAAATCTGCAACAGAACTTACACAAGAGAAGCTCTTATATAAGGAAGCCGGGAATCATAATTTGTATAAATTACACGAACAAGAAGCTCTTGACCAATTTCAACTGAGTTACCAATCCAATTTTCTTCTTCTTCCGGCTGTGGAATGGATACATTAAAAAGACCATATACTAAGCACCCAACATGATCAGAACTTTTTTTGTTCGCGATTCCTTGCAATAACTTTCCAACATTTGGTTTGAATAAAAAAAATTCAGCTTCAACATCTACATGTATAAAATGCGCATCGTCATTTATTCCTCCTGAATTGCTCAACAGCTTCATATTTCGATAACTTAATAAAATGCCATCCAGACTAAAACCACCAATGATTCAATATAAATAAACAGTCTCTAATTTTTACTTACTGTTTGTTATATTGTGCAACTCCTTCATATAATATCTCTTTTACAGAATTGTTAATGTCGTTTAAATGAAAAGGATGTAAGACTATGTGATATACATCCTTGCGTAATTCAACACAAGTATTTTTTTCATTAACCAGTTTAGTCAAACCATCTTGATCATAATAATTCAGAGATCTTTTAAACTTTCCCATTTTCAATAATTCATTAACCACCGTCACAAACCATGTGTATACAAACTAGCTTTTAATGAGGTTAGGATTACATTATTTTCATCTTTTTAGGTTTTTTACTTGATCTTCTTTCGCTAAATGCAATTTTACATCTAGTTTGTTCCTCTGTATCTTGTATTGCTTGCAGGGTGGTTTCACCATCATCACTATCAAATTTAATTTTTTTAGCTTTTATTTTACCGACATGAGTGTTCAATTGACATTTGATTTCATCACTTGTGCCGATACCGCTATCAGGTTCTGATATAATTGACCTAAAAATTTTGAAACATGTTTAAATAATTTTAAAATCTGCAACAGAACTTACACAAGAGAAGCTCTTATATAAGGAAGCCGGGAATCATAATTTGTATAAATTACACGAACAAGAAGCTCTTGACCAATTTCAACTGAGTTACCAATCCAATTTTCTTCTTCTTCCGGCTGCGGAATGGATACATTAAAAAGACCATGTACTAAGCACCCAACATGACCAGAACTTTTTTTGTTCGCGATTCCTTGCAATAACTTTCCAACATTTGGTTTGAATAAAAAAAATTCAGCTTCAACATCTACATGTATAAAATGCGCATCGTCATTTATTTCTCCTGAAGTGCTCAACAGCTTCATATTTCGATAACTTAATAAAATGCCATCCAGTCATTCTTTTATCTTTGTCTAGGATTATGCCTATATATTTCATATACGGGCTGCTATCTATTATTACTCCTGCCACCTCGATTTGCATCTATCGCACTCTCCTCCTTCCGGAAAGGAGTACGACTTCGGTTTTTTCCGTCGCCAGCTTTATCCTCATGTCGTGCAGCTTAGACTCGATACTTGCCACCGCGTACTGAGCTTTGTTTACGAGTGCCTCCTTACTCTTACCCTCGATCACCACCGCCAAATCGTCGGCGTAGGCAATTGTGGTTATACCTGGTCCTAGGCCCATCTCCAGGAGGGCGCTCCATCCTGTTGGAACCATATCGAAACTGCCGGTATATTTGGGTTCTCATTATTCAGGTAAAGTGCACTTACACTGGGTATTATGTCATTTTGTAGTAAGTCTAAATATTTTTCAGAATTAAATGTTCCCTCAATAAAAAAGGGACCCACAATTCTGGCCCAAACGTTTACTTTCTGAGGGAATTGTGTATGACTTTTCATTCTCCAATGTGGGTTTTCTGGTGTCTAATATCGAAAATTTTGCCTGTTTACCGAACCATTCAAACAAAATGTTGCCTCGTCGGACAAAACTATCTTACGTAAAAATTCCGGGTTGGCATTGCAAAATTCTAATCTGCGGTCGAGATCGTCTTCAATAAGTTCCTCTACAAAATGTACTCTGTATGGGTGCCATTTGTTCTTGTGTAATTATTTTAGAACAGAAGATTTACTTACTGACTGTTCTGCAGCTACTTGTCGACTTGATTTGTGAGGATTTTCTTGTAAATCGAGCAGAACATTCAATTGTGTGTTTTCTGGAAATGTAACATGGTTGGTTTTGTAATTGTCTCTTACTTGGTGAAAGTCTCTAAACTTTTTCTCCATCTTACTAACTACTGATTGTGTAATAGGCCTATTGGTTGTTTTTCAGTTAAACCCGCCACTCTTCAAACTTTGCAACTGTACTTGACAAGTGTCAACAATCAAAAAAACAAAATAAACACATAATTGAATATTTTGCTCGATTTCCAGCGCTTCATTGATGATATTATTAGTGGTCTACTCTAATAATTTTATCATAAAGTTTTGAAACTTTAGGACTGTTTATTTCGAAAACTTTCCTCTTCAAGGTCATACGAATTTTACATTTCTGTACTCAGAAAGATGTGCTGCATCCAAATTTTCCAACCATAAATGACACAACAATTAAAACCTCACTCACTACACATCGCGTTTTGGAATTCGAACGGGCTACACACGCGAAGAGACGAGTTGGAGGAATTCGCCGTCCGCCTCCAACTGGATTTAATCCTACTCGGCGAAACTCGGTTGACCCTTAAGGTAAAAGATCCTAAATTACGTAACTACACTCTTTACCGCGACAACCGTGCCGGTGGTCGCGGGGGCGGCGGCACCGCGATATACATTAGAAACATCAGACATTACAGACACACAACACCCGCTCTCACTTCCATGGAAGCCGCCATCGTGGTGGTCGACACTGCCGCTGCCGGCCAAATTATGGTGGTCTCGGCGTACAAACCACCAATTCCAGGAGACCTTGATGTCGGCGACTTCGACTCCCTTCTGCAAGCCCCCATGCGCGTGATCATTGCCGGCGACCTAAATTCAAAACATCACACCTGACACTGCCAAAGGCCGAATCCCGCAGGGAACATCCTCTTTAACTACGCTGAGGGCACGAACGGCGTCTCTGTTCACGGACCCCTACAGCCGACGTTTTACTCGACAATAGGTCTGCCGAGCGTGGTAGATATCGCGATCTTCAAGGAAGTTCCCTTCCAATTTGAAATATTCCGAAAAGCCGATCTCAGCTCTGATCACGATCCGGTAATGTTGCTTCTCGGGCGTCTCGACGACGGCAACGCGCGTATCGAAAGAAAACATATCGCGTGGTCTCGCTTCACGAACCACCTAAAGCAGTCTATCGGTCCGGTCCCCCGCATCACAACCGTTTCCTGTCTCGAAAAGTCCATGGCCGCCCTCGAGACCAGCATTAAACAGCTACTTGTCGCATCCACGCGCACTTGCAAATGAAAAATATCATTCACGGCTATCCCTTTTGACATTCGCGACCTGATGAGAGAGAAAAATCGAGCGCGTCACCGAGCTCAACGGTCTGCTTATCCCCCCGACAAAGGTCGGGCAAATTAACTCGCGCGCGAAGTAAGAACGGCTCTCAGTTCTTTTCGTAACGACCGTTGGAACGATCGCGTTTCCTCTGTGACCACGGAAGACTGCTCCCTTTGGATAATGATTCACGCCCTCCGTTCCGACCGCAAGTCGACCCCCGCTATTCAAGGATTAAACGGCATAGTTCACACCCCAGCTGAGAAAGCAGAGGCCTTCGCGAACCATTTCGAAAAACAATTTAGCCCGAACTATGCCAACGCGAACCTGGATCACATCGATCGTGTTCATAGGGAACTTCGCCGCTCCCTCAGAGCACCTGACGAAGGAATCATCCGTTTTGCCACCTTCAAAGAAGTCGTTGACATAATCACATCCGTTCGGCCCCGGAAAGCTCCAGGTTACGACGGGATAACTAACCGAGCTCTCAAAAAGCTGCCACGGAGGGCAATAGCGCACCTCCTTGCTATCATCACGCAATGCTCCGGCTTCGGCATTTCCCTTCCAAATGGAAACTCGCGGAAGTCATTACCATTCCAAAACAAGGTCTGCACCGTAAGTTCCCTCAGAACTACAGACCTATCAGTCTCCTCTCTTCTTTTGCCAAAGTAGCAGAGCATGATACAATAACTAAAAGATATGACGCTGCGCATGCTTCCCCCACTAGTCATTTGGTTGGTGACGTCAGGTGGTGACCTGATCGTTGTTTTGATGCTTGTTTTAAGCGCGATTTAAACTATCAATTTTATATTATAGAAGGATTACTAAAGCATATAGAACGGTATCAAGTTATGAACTGAACATTATTGCTTGTATTAAGTCAATACAGATTAGGATAAAAGAAATAGCAGTCATCCAGTCCATAAGAAAAAATACAAACAAACCTCTGGTACACCTTACTTGGATATAATGAAATTAAACATAAATCAAATAGAAAAATATATAAATTACTACAAAATAAAAGATTTTAAAATTTTGAGTAATTTCACAAAAACTAAACAAATTATTACAAATAAATTTAAATTTACATCAAAATATATAGATTTTACCCAAGAAATTTTGTGGTTTTGGCACATAAAGAGTGAATTTGCTCTTCAAAAAAAATGTAACGTTGCAATACAAGTGAAACCACAAATTTACTTCTTAAAAATTAAATACAATTAAGCAACAAAAAATTAAAAACATTCTTTCGTGCCGATTAGATGCCCTTCTAATTATTTAACTTCATAGCTTTGCATTGTCGAAGAATTTTTTGAGTCTATTGTAAAAATGCGTACGGTCCAGACTTTCGCTTTCTTGTAAGTATTCATTTAATGTGACTTTCGAAAAAACGAAATCTCAGTAACAATTGATAAAAGACCATTTTAGAGGAAACTAGAGATAGTCAGTCATAAAATGTTAAGGGAAAGAATTAAGGTAAACGCATTAGTACTTGACACCGTGTTAGTAGTTGACATTCGCGATTTTAATAATTCAAAATAAGAAATTAAAAAATATTTCTAACATTCTGTGAACGCCATGACTAAATAGCGACAGCTGTGAGGCGACTGTCCAATTTTGGAATCATTCTGACTCACCACCGTAGTTTGGCGCCATTTTTGTGTTACATGGTCGCATCCAGGTTCGTTTGTCGCGAATTTACTTAATATAAGTGATAAGAAGGTAAGTTTATAAAACAATTTTTTTCTAAATTGAACTTTGCGTGATTGTGATTATAGTTGTACTGTTTTGATGTGCAGATATAGGAGAAATGAATGATCTTTAAGTAAAAACGAAATTTAACCTCTAAATGAGGAATAAGCTTGGTGTCAAACACTAAAACAAGAAACCTAAGTTTTCTAGTAATTGACATTGATGTCAACTTCTAGTGTTAAGCACAGACTTTCGATTTTAACACTTTTTCTACTGCACTTTTTCATTGTTTAAAAAAATAATTTCCTCTATCAATAATATTGCTCTAGGTTCATTGGATCTAGTAGTTGACACTAATGTCATTTACTAGAATTTTAGGATGTCATCTACTGAAGCATGAAATTTTAGATTAAATATGCCGCCTATAAAGGGACAAATGTTCAAGTACAGTGAAGAGGATATGGAGAAGGCGATTGAAGAAGTCCTACGAGGACAAGCAGTTTCCAATCCAATCAAAAACATCTGCAGGAGAACAAGATGCAACAAATTTAATATCTGAAGATGAAGAGGTCAATAATAATGGCATCAACCAAGCCGCTCCGTGCGCCCTGGAGAATTCAATACAAGACTTAAATACTGAAATAAATGCCCAACAAATACCCATATCTGAAGCAGATACTTTCAACAAGGTATTGGTACAAGTAGATGTACATAAATCGATGACTTATGAGCCCCATGTAACGCCAACAAAGGAAAACAAAAATGCTGACCGATCGCCAAAATCTCCTCAAAAATCCGACCTTGACTCGACAAAAACAAGTCTACCAGGCCCCTCTGTTACAAGTGTCACAACCACTCATCGCCCTGGTTCTGATTTAGAAGAAATTATCCCGTCCCCTTTCAAGCGTGTGCTTTTCTGGCCTGAACCTAAGCCCGCAACCTCAAAAAAACGAAAAGTAGAGAAGATACCAGCAGTTGTAACATCAAAAGAATGGCAAGGCTACCATGAAAATAAAGAGAATAAAAAGCTACGTTTACTAGAGGAAAAAAAGAAAAGAGCTGAAGAGAGGCAGAAGAAAAAACAAGAAAATGATATTTTCAAAAAAGCTGGAGCAACGCAACGCAAAAAACAGAAGACTATTGTGAAGAAACGAAAATATTCCAATATTCAAGTACTGATGATGAGTCGTGGGTTGAATCTGGAAGTAGTATGTATAGATGACTTACCTTCTGAAGAACAGAATGATGAAGAGTCTGAATATACATTAATCAAATTCCCCGGTAGTGTACAGATATAAGTTTTATAAAATTGAACCAAATATTGAGGAAATTGCCAAACCCTAAAATTATTATTGCTGGAGAGAGACTTAATACCAATTTCTGACACCCATTGAAGTTGATGGTTAAAAATAATAGCCCCTCTTATCAGGTTTATATTTAGTTTTTTGTGTGTTGTGGATTAAAATTCTTTCCAATTAGCATTTCCATGTCAACTACTAATAGTTATTATATGTCAACTACTAGATTTTTAAAATTTTTGAGTGTCAAATACTAACAAATTTTAATGATTTTAAAAAAATTCCTTTAAAAAAAAACTGTATTTCCACTTTTAAAATACTTCATTTTATATCATTTACAAGGAAATGAATTACAGAACTATACTACATTATCTAAAAAAATAATTAAAATATAGATATAAAAGCAAAGAAGCCTTCTTTTACTCCATTATAATGTCAACTACTAGTGCGTTTACCTTAAATAACGTTCACCTTTTCAACTTATTTCGTTTTTGAAAAGTGAAATTTCAGTGTCAATAAATTGTAAACTACCCTTTCAGCAAAAAATAGACACATTTAGGTTCCAATCGGCTGGTTTAAAAAACGAATTGTAAAGTAATAACTGAACTGGGTCCTTTTATTTACGAGACAGGCGAAAACTTTTTCGAATTGTTCTTCTAAAATGTTGTTTTTGGGAAATACATATTATTGTCCCATTTGACAAGAAAAAGAATTCTAGTATAAATATTTAACTTGGGCCTTATTGACGTGAGTCAAAATCGAATCGAACGTGAGTGAGAGTGTTTTGCTCTTGTGTTAGTTTTGATTGATTTGACAATTAATTTACAAACAATGCGGTGTGCAGTGTTTAGTTGCTGCGTCAATACTAAACTAAAAAGTATTGGACCAAATATACAGTTATTTCGCTTCCCCAAAGAGGAACCAACGCGTAGTGTTTGGGTGACATGTTGTTGTGGTGCTGACTACTTCAACGCTGATAATTCTCGAATTTGTTCTACCCATTTCAAAGAAGAATATTATTTTCGAAATTTAAAACACGAGTTATTGAACTATAATCCAAAAAATTATCCCCAACTAAGAAAAAATGCTGTACCTAGTGTAAATATCCCGAAGTCAAAAACTTCGTCTTCAGAATGCAACTCAAACTTTAGTCAGCAAAGGAGAGAAGTTAGAGAACGGAAAAGAATTGTTGATCGGGTGTAAACAGGTAATGTTGTACTATTTTATATCCACAATTAGACAATTTTAGCAATATCTGGTTCTGGGTTTTTGTAGTTTTACAAATACAGTTAATACTGCTTCTTTGGAAAGTGATGGTATCCATAATAATCACTCGCTACCGGGTTCTTCTTCAAATACTTTTTCTTTAGAAGCTGGTAGTAATAATAGCATGCTTCTAGATACACGTGTTAGCAAGGGGTATGTCTTATTGTTATTGTAATATTGTTTCAACTAATTTAATAGGTACATACCTCCTTATCGAATTGTTACATTTTATTTTAGAGTAAATACAGAGTATGACGACAGGAATACAATAATAACTGATATCAAAGCAAAATTAGAAGTGATCGAAAACGAACAACACCTGTCGAAAAATATATTTAGCCCTCAGCGGAAAAGTAAAATACAAAATCCTAATAAACGATTGACATGGTCAGTTAAGGATATTTTAAATGCTATTGCTATTCATGCTGCAGGACTTAAAGTTTATAGACTTATGTTAAAACGTTGATTTCCAATCCCAGCAGTTTAAATATCGTTTAATAAAATACATCTTAGGCAAAAATGATGGGTCGCTGTCACTAAGTGGTAACACGGAAGAAGATCAAACTCCAGATTTGAATCTTCAATTAGAAGAAAATGTGAGAAGCAGTGAATTATGTTCGAAATTATTGAGTGGTAAGTACTGCAGAGATTTTAAAATGAGATGTATTTTAATGTTTTTGTAATGCCCATATTGAACCCACTGTTGAGGATGATTTAATCTACGATGGTCTTGAAAATTTAGGTGGCTATATCTGTCATAGGTTAAAACATGCTACTCATTCTCAATGTACAGTAGGATCCCGATTATCCGAGCTAATGTGGACCAGCCCCTGCTCGGATAAGAAAAAACTCGGATAATACGGAGACTTACGGAAAAAATAAATGTTACACGAATACATACATAAGTCGACATTATTCATACAACTACTACATACATATGTACATACGTATACGTAAGTTTATTAATTTGACAGATACAATGTTATTTTGGATTGTTTTGCACAATTACACCTTTTTCTTGCTGCAATATTTCGCCACCGCTTAATGAGCAGAACATCAGAAGGAGTAGCTTCTTGTTGTTGTTCAACATATCGTAAAGCAGTCTCTAATGCCATCAGGCCTTCTCCATGAGATACCAGCTGCTCGTTATCTTCATCATTACCTTCATCTTCTTTGCTGGAGTCATTTTCATCATTTTGATTTAATACTTGAGAAACTATTTCTTGATCGTCCAAACTTTCCTCAGGATCATCAGCTACAATCCATGCTTGCACTTCGGTTGGTGACACTTCCTCGCATCCTCTTAGACGTGTCATCAATTCATATAAACTGATGTCTTCTTCATCATCGTCCTCCTCTTCAAGTGCTCGAGCAGTCAAAATCTTCGACCAAGATTTTGCAAGAGTCGATCGCTTCACAGCATTCCAAGCTTCAGCCAACCAATAAACGACATGTTTTAGGTTAATATCTTTCAAAACTTTTATTAGATCTTCAGTTTCGCTCTTTTCCAACACATGTTGTAGAAGAGAGCGTCTGTAGTTCCCCTTCAGATTTTCCAGAACCCCTTGATCCATCGGTTGAATTAAAGCTGTAACATTTGTTGGAAGAAATTTAACCGTAATGTTTCCACTTTTTAGCGTTGCTTCTTCTGGATGTGATGGTGCATTATCTAAAACTAACACTGCTTTAATAGGAAGATCGTTGGCTCTCATAAATGTCTTTACACTGGGCACAAACTCATCATAAAACCAAATTTTAAACAGTGTTCTGTCCATCCAGGCAGCTTTCTGGTTTTTATAGTAAACAGGTAAAGCTCATTGGGCTATGTTTTTGAAAGCTCGTGGCTTTGCAGATTTTCCAATGCACATTAAAGGAAGCTTGTGCCTCCCAGATGCATTGCTACAAGCCATCACAGTCAGTCTTTCTTTGCTGCGCTTATACCCAGGGGCCGAAGCTTCTTGTTTAGCAGCCAAAGTCTTTGCTGGCATCAATTTAAAATTTACGCCAGTTTCATCACAATTGTAGATCTGATCGGTTGAGTAACCTTCTTCTGCTAGCAGTTTGTGGATATCGTCTTTGAATTTTTGAATGCCTGCTGTATCTGAAGAAAGTTTTTCACCACAGATTTTTAGTTGTCGAATTCCATGGCGTTTCTTCCAGCGATCGAGTCAACCATCACTTGCACTGAACGTGTCTGTTGTCAAGTTTGGAGTAACATCATTAATATGTTTATTAAGCAATAGGGCTTTTTCTTTTAATATAGGGCCAGACACAGGGATTCCCTTGCCTCTCTGTTGTGTGAACCATAAATATAAGCTATCACCAACCTTTTCGTAGTCACCTGTTTTCATACATTTTCGTTTACCAGATCCCGAAGCTTGTAGACTATGCCATTGCTTAATTTTATCTCCATTTCTGCGCCAATCACCTACTGTGACTTTGCCGACACCATATTCTCTAGCAATAACTGTAATTGATTCACCCCTATCTAGACGTTCTAATGCTTCAATTTTTTGTGCTAGAGTAACTACCACTTTCTTACGCTTCTTCGAAGCTAACATTTCAGACATTTCTATGGACATGTACCTATGATGGTAGTGTATATGTAACTGACTTCATATAGTGCCCTAAATCAAATAAACGGAAGTGGAATTCTAAGTAATGAAAATAATCACAACGTCAGCCGATTTTTTGCCTCATGCAACTTTTTTATTGAATTTCTCCGAATTTTCTTGAATAACTCGGATAAAATTCAGGATCAGCTCGAATAACACGGAACAATTAAAAAACAGGGGTCGCTCGGATAACGCGGAGACTCGGATAACCGAGACTCGGATAATCCGGATTGTACTGTACTTTCACATCAACTTCATCATCAAGTTTTACATGGACTGATCATTTATCCGAAGGAAGATTGACAAAAGCGTCTCCAGAAATTATGGAAAAACTGGAGAAAATCTTTCAAGGCATTAATGAAGATACATTATTAATAGCCAAACATTACCTTCAGTATTTGATAAATGCAAGCAAACATGTAGATTGTCATGTGGATGTAAAAAAAATATTTTTTAGAAGTCGAATGTTTTTTTACATCCGATTATTTTGTACGATTTTCTATTCGAGTTTGTCTCGAATGAAATATATATTTACCTTTACACTATCCGAGAAAATTACCTCTTTACACATGCGTCAACTTAAAAAATATGGCGCATTTCGTAATATCATATGGGACTAGATTATAACCTAAACTTCTGAGCTGGATTAGTGTTTGAAAGTTTACCGTTGTTTTGTTTTAATTCGACGTGCTGAAAAAGGTTTGAGAATGTCATCGAGGAGCATGTTAAGAAGAAAGCTTCTGGAAGTAGAGATTCATTTGAACTTGATAGTTTTAATTCAAAAGCAAATGAAATTAAAACAAAAAAGAAAGCAACGGTCGTCGTGGGCTCGAAAATGGTTGTTGCGTAGGGACGAAGGTCGTGGTGCTTCAAGTTTTGTATTTGATGAATTGAAAATTGAAGATCCGGCTACCTTTAGGAATTTTACTCGTATGAGTTGCGAAACATTTGAATTGTTATTGGGTAAAATAGACGGATCCATTGTGAGGCAAAATACTCAGTTTTGTCAATCTATAGCTCCGCAAACTAGGTATACGTTACTATATATTTTGTGAATTTATAATATATAACTAGTGGTGTTAATGCAGGTTACTTGTGACCCTAAGATTCCTAAGTACTGGTGAGACATACCAAAGTCTCAGCTACAGTTTTCGGATATCTGTACCAGTACCTCAATGAGCCTGGAACCCCTCCGACATTTGAGTCAAGGAATGGCAGCAGCTACATTGACTTGTCGCTGTGCACTCCGAATCTGACTGTCCACACCAGGGATTGGATCGTCGCCGAGGGCGTAAACTGTGCGGACCACCGTGTAATATGTTTCAGGTATCTAGACAGGAGAACCAATCCAGAACGCTCCCCACCGCCATCTTACCGCCTGGACCAGTCGTCCATCCAACTGGAGGACATCGCTGTGCCCCTGCAGACCCTCGTTGATGAAGTCAGCAGCGCCTGGCCTGTATTGGCCTCCCCGGCTGCGGTGGACGCGTGCCTGGCCTCCCTCAGTGTCATCATCGAGGCCTATGCCCGACGAAGGAGGAGGTTTCCACACCGACCGGATTGGTGGACGGACAAGGTGGAGCGCTTCCGCCTGGTCTACCTATATCGGAAGCGGTGCTTGTACCGCAATCGAATCTACGCGGAAAGGGACAGGCTTGCTGAACATATGGCAATGGCGAAACAGAAGTACAACGCGGTTATGGACCATGCCAAGGAAGTTTCTTGGAGGAAATTCCTCGAGGATGACCTGGCCAGGAATCCTTGGGGCGTGGCGTACCGTCTGGCCACGGATAAAATCCACACACGTGGGATACTGGCCTCGATCTGTACCCCGGAGAGAGACCACACCCTCAATGTCCGCAGCACCCTTACCTGCATCCTGCACTCCCTCCTCCCCGACGACGACCCGACGATAAATACTAATCATCAACAAATTCTGCACGGCAATTTCAGGGCTATCGTGGCCATCCCCGACTATGCCGAGGAGGATTTCCCTGAGGAGGAGTTGGCGGCTATTATTACCCGTATCCATGGTAAGAAGGCGCCTGGATTGGACAACGTCAAGGGCCGTTTGGTCAAAACCATCCACCCTGTGATTGGATCGCTTTTGACCCGCCTGATGTCCTCGTGCCTCCGGCTCCGATATTTTCCCACGGCCTGGAAGCATGGCAACCTGTATTCACTGATGAAGGACCCCTATGGAGACCCGTCATCGATTAAAAGTTACAGGCCGGTAACCTTACTCCCGGAGTATGGAAACGTCCTGGAAAAGTTAATCCGTTCCCGCCTACTCGATGCCGTCCGCCCTTTCATGCTCGGAACCAGTACGGCTTCGTCGGAGGCCGGTCAACTACAGAAGTCCTATTGGCCTACAAACGACTGGCCACCTCGTCAGACATGACGTATGTGCTCTCCATCTTTGTGGACATATCTGGGGCCTTCAATGACCTGTGGTGGCCTGGATTCGCTCAGGCACTGAGGGACAAGGGTGTTGGGGGCGCGCTCATTGCCACCGTAGCCAGCTACCTGAGTGGAACTCTCATCAACCAACACAACAGTAGAAAAGATGTGCACAAAAGGTTGCCCCAGGGGTCTGTTTTAGGTCCGACCCTCTGGAATTGCGTGGTAGATGTGCTGCTTCAGATGCCCCTCCCAGATGGCTGCAACGTCATAGCCTACGCCGACGACCTAACCTTTGTGGTTACATCTCCCACCAGGTCCGGTCTGCTACTTCGTTCCCAACAATGCCTCGACATCTTGCTACGCTGGGCGGAGTCGCAGACACTTACCATTTCAACGACCAAGACTACCTACATGGTCAACCAGTCCTCGCCGCGTCTCCACCATCGAGACCTTAGGCTTCAGCTGGGCAACACCCGACTCCGCCTTTCGGAATGCGTGAAATACCTGGGAGTCATGGTGGATCACAGCTTGAACTTTCAGAAGCATGCTGAGTATGTGCATGCCAAGATCCGAGCCCTCATTGGCGCCCTGAGGCGCAAATGCCGTTCCTCATGGGACCTTGATGTTACCTCGTCCCTCCATGCGATCTACAGGACTGCAGTGGTTCCGATCGTCAGCCACGGCGCAGAGATGTGGCAGCACAGGCTGCGGATGGTAAAGGTGCGGAGAAAAATTAGCTCCATTCTGGGGCTCTGTGACAGAGCAATCTGCAAAGGATACAGTTCCATCTCCACGGATGCGGCGGGAGTACTGGCTGGAATCCCTCCTCTTGACCTAGAAATACAGAGGAGAACTGCCCTTACAGGCCTCCGAAAGAATGGCCATGCCCCATTTGAGGACGATATTCTTCGAATGGAGGACTTTCCTAGCCTTGCCCATGCCAAGGAATACCTGACCCTTTGGGTGTGGGACCGTTGGCAGGAGAGTTGGGAGGCGTCCACCAAGGGACGGGTGACGTTTGGCTTTTCCCCCGGGTGCCTGATCGTCCATGCCAGAAGCCGAGCTTCACAACCACACAGCTACTGTCAGGACACGTGAACTTTGGCATCCACCTGCATTGGCTGGGGAAGCGTGATCTCCGGTGCTGTCCCGCATGCCCGGATGCTGACGATGATACCGCCCACCGTCTCCTTGTCTGTCCACTGTTTGACGACGCCCGCTCTGACCTGCAAGCCCAAGTGCAGCCCTGGCCTCCGCCATTAGAGCTTGTGCCTTACATGGACCCGGAACTGTTGCGTCCATTCACTGTGGCCACCGACTGATCCACCGCCCACAAGTAACTCTGGCTGGCCCCAACTGCCCTGATGGCACCACCCTGCAGATGTTCTTGTTTGCAACGCTAGCCACCGCCTTCCCACGAAGCCCTGGTGCCATCAGCATAGAAAACCGACCCACAGAGGACCGCTCTCCCCCGACAAGTCAGGCAATCCTTCGGCAACTAGTGCAAAGACAACAAAATATTTTTAAACTACCCAATAGTCTTAAGTCTCTTATTATTACAATTTGTAAATAATTTAAGTTGAAATACTGCCGCTGTAACCGACTGTAACTGTGCGTTCTATTTGGCGCTATAATTTGCTTAAAATACATGCGCCGCTTGGCGTCTTTTGTTGTTGTTGTGATGAAACATGAATTACAACGGTCCATATACCACCAAAAATTTTGCCTACCAAAGGTAAAAAACAAGTAGGTGGAATGACTTCAGGAGAACGTGGTGTCAATGTAACAATGTTCGCTGCTGTAAGTGCTACAGGAAGCAGTATACCACCGCTATTTGTTTTTCCACGTGTTAACTTCAAACCATTTATGCTTAATGGTACTCCTCCAGGCAGTATAGTAGCTGCAAATACACCTGGCTGGTAGAACGAAACTATTTTCATAGATTTCTTCAAGCATTTCATAAAGAATGTTCGCCCAAGTCTTGTAGCAGAATAAGACTATATTAATTTCTTTTCGTTTGTAAGAGTATAATTAGTAATAATTAAATTGTTGTTTTTTGGATCACCCAAGTAATGACTGATAGAAATAAGTTTTTCGATCTGACAAATCCTGATGAAATATCTGAAATACACCGTATACTCTGTGATTCCGATTCCGAGGGTTCTCAGAACGAGAGTGACGAGGACGATGCCATTATACCAGATTTTAGAGAGAACCTAGTAGAGGATGATGTACCGTTGGCACAGATACGGCTTGCGGACCAAGATACGGTTAAAACATGTTATTAAAGAAAGATACTAATTAGGTTTGGGACAAATAATAAAACGTGTCCTTACGTCAGAACCAGTGATAAAATTATTTAATTTCGAGTTAGAAACCCGTGTGTATACCGACGCGTGTCATATGGATCTGGCGGGCATTTTAACGCAGATTTCCGGTAAAACAGAGCACGTGGTAGAATATTTTAGTCGCAATACGCGACCTAGCGAAAAACGTTACCATTCATTTGAGCTTGAGGCATTAGCTATCGTGGAATCAGTCAAAAAGTTTCGATATTATTTATTAGGGATTAAATTTACCATTATTACTGACTGTGCTGCTGTAAGACAGGCGTTCGTAAAGAAAGAATTGAGTACTCGAACTGGCAAGTCGGTGTTGGAGCTAAATGAGTATACGTTTACAATACTCCATCATGGGGGCGATAGGATGCGTCATGCAGATGCTCTTAGCCGGAATTTAGCTCCGGAAGAAGGTGTTTATTCGGTCCTAATAGCCGAGGACGATTGGTTGTTGGCAGCGCAACAATCGGTATCAGAAATTGTATCGATTAAAGAGATTCTCGAGTCAGCAGATCAGACGAATAACCGAGATATTTTTTTGAATTATGCACTCAAAGGTGGAAAAGTATATAGAGTAACTGATCGTACCCAAGAGTTTGCGATTTCAGTTACTTAGAATGAACCATGATGATGTCGGTCAACTTTTACGAGTAAATCGTTTCGGAGTTATTGCGAAGGAATTAGTACCACACAACATCTGAATGCTACTGGAATGCCAAGAGGAAATGGCTAGGTAGAACGGTATCATCGAACTATTCTAAGCGCATTAGGTACTATGGGAGCCGATGTAGACGATGCTGAATGGGATCAGAACATCGCGAACATACAGCTGGGTTTAAACGGAAGCGTCAATTCGGCAACAGGTATTACGCCAAGTGAAGCTTTGATGGGTTTCCGTGTCAGGGCTAACAGGACTATTGGCAACGGAGAGCTCACTGCGGTCGACGCGACGTCACAAAACTTAGAGCTGAAATCGTGGCGAAGATACAGATAAACCAAGCCCACCAGAAGGCTCGATTCGACGCTCACAGGACTGTGGCTCCAACATAACAATTTTGTGATTTAGTCAAGTTGAAAGTGCAGTGTAATCTAGCTACCGGTTCAAGCCAAAAGTTGGTGCCGAAATGGAGAGGCCCGTTTCGGGTGATTAAAGTACTAGACAATGATAGGTATGAGGTAAACGACATCCCTGGAGCGTTGAGGGCTCGGGTAAAATATGTCGGTGTGGCGGCGGTGGAAAATTTGAAGCCGTGGATTACGCTTGCTTAAGTTGCGAGTCGCAATATCTTACATTTGTGTCTAACAAGTTGTAAGGACCTTGTACGGGCACGTTGGGTGATACTGGATGTAGGGAAACATGCAAACACGTTATAGCGTTATGGTACGCATAGTGTTGTAGTGTGGTACGGGTATCACAGAATACGCCTGTTGCGTAGTGGTGGCCCAGTGTTGTACTGGCTAGCGATTAGCGGAGTGCCGGACGTACAAGAGGGACCAAGACTCGTGTAATGCTTCGAAGTAACGAGCGGTATGAGATGAAGGCTCGTGTAATGCTTAAGTAATGAGCAATACGAATGTAGATAGGCCTGGTATATTGTAGTTGCAAATTATGTGCCTGGTATAGAGTTGAATATGTAGTATAGTTTATAACCTTTAAATGATAAGTTGTGGACGCTCTGTAGCATGTGTATACTGTTATCAGTTAGAACGTTACATTCATGCATTTGAAACTTTCAGTTTAATTGCCGTATTTCCACGAGTGGGGACACTCTTCAATCAGGAAAGGCCGTGTAAAGAAGGGATCACTGTACACTAAACAGGTGGCGGCGTTAAGAGCTGACAGACAAGGGTGTCGCAGGAAGGGCAATCACAGGCGTCCACTAGCATTCGATGATCACAAGTCGTCTTACACATTTCATTTTTATTTTTCTCTCTTGTTAAAGTAATCAAGGAATAAAGTGTTGTTAAATTACAAAATCTATTGCCTTTTTACAAGTTTTTTTATCAAAAATCTTTCCTGCAGTTATGTATGTTTTTTTTTATAGAACAACGCGGTGCACGATAAAACTGTAAAAAAAAATTGAAAAAATTCTTTGCAAAGGTGAAAGTTGAAAATGCCAGTTTGCTACCGACTTCCCCAATAAAACAACGCTCGTCGAAAGACTGAAGGGGAACGTCGCCTTGTTAAAGGGAAAATTTACCCCAAGCTTCACTTTTAAAGACGCCCAAACTTAATGGGAAGCAATTACGCAAGAATTAAATGAAATTCCAGGGGCGCAAAAAGATTGGAGGCATTGGAGAAGAGTAAGTTATCAAAAGAAGAAAGCTAGTACATTAAATTTATTATTACAGACATGGCAAGACTTGAAACAACAAGTTAAAACAAAAAGCGCTTTAACGAAAAAAAGTGCTACTGCAACTGGCGGTGGACTTCGCGACGATACGAAATGGAGCCATGAGGAGGAAAGCATACTATGTATGCTGGATCCGGTCACCATCCACGGGAACACAAATGTTATAGAATCTGCAGTAGAGATTGTTGTAATTGCAAAATATTCAGTTATGTTCATAATTAAACAGTGTTAATGTATTACAGATAACTGAAGTTAATGAATTGCTCGAAGATTTGGTTGAGGAGCCGATGCCGCTTATATCTCCAAAGGTGCAAACAGCGGAATTCTCTGCATCGGTATTGTTGGGGTCTATTTATTTGGCTCCCGTTATTTTATTATTTTCTTGAACCATTTTATTGGTATTGTTTTAATTTAGTTTGTTAATTTCATTATTTTATTAATATTATTATTTTATTAATTTTATTATATTATTAATGTTATTATATTAACATTTTGTGTATTTTAATCGGTCGGGGTTTCTTAATTAAAACACAACGGGTATTTTCAGTGTTACTCTATTGAGTTTGAAAAACTAACTAACTGATAATTGGGGCACGCCTTCTCCCTTAACATTTCGAGTCGGAGGGGCGTTCCTCTGGTGCCGACGTAGTTGCCCAAGTGGACCAAACAGGTATGTTAACAGAAAAACCTATTTACTTTGACACTTCTGAAGTTCTGAATATAAGTTAGACAAAAGAACCTCAAGAACGAAGAAAAAAAACCACAGCTACGAAGAGGCTAACGATAGATTCCTCGTAGCATGTGAAAAGAAAACAAAAATCAAAGACGAATATTACACGGCAAAACTAGAATGGATGCGTCGCAAAACAATTGCAACAGAGCGATTGGCAGCAGCAAATGAAAGAATTGCGGCTGCATTGGAGAAGAAAGTGTTTAATTAATTTAAATAAAGCTTGTTTTTTAAAATTTTTTATTCATTTTAATCCTTTGCACTCCTGTTGCCCAGGGAATCAATTCTCGAATTTGATGGAATTGCATTGGAATTGGAAGTGACGTATTTTCTCACAAGAATGCAAAACACGTATTTTCTCACAAGAATGTAAAACCCGTATTTTCGAATTGAGTTATTGAAATTTTTCCACCAAAAAATATTCACATGATGCGTCCCAACACGAAAGTGTTTACCACTGTGAGAATTGTGTTGCGCGCGATCAGTGAAACAGCTGTGGTGCTCACACGGTGATATTCTACAAGTGGTTGATAGCATTTGAAAATTATTTTTAAAATAACGCAAACTTGTTTCGTGTAGCGTTTTGGAACATTTTTTATTACTACCACATACAATTTTGCAGAAATATGGCGAATATGATGGAAATTGGCTGTTTAAATGCATTGGCCGTTTTGGGGGAAGCAGAGATGGCCCTAGAGCGGCCCCCTCGAAAATTTTTACCTCAGCAGGATCCTTTTGAAATTCTAAATGATAGGATATTTTTAAAATTATTTAGACTATCCAAAATAATGGTTCGAGATCTAATGGAAGTTATACGAGACTTTTTGATTGCACCGTCCAGAGTTTCAGCGTTATCGAACAAATTAAAGGTAATTTTAGTTAAAATGAAGTTAAAAGAACTGCCCTTCAGCAATAACAGTTTTCAATATTTTTGTAGGTCCTGTTGGCCTTAAAGTATTACGCCAGTGGAAGTTATCAAACTGATATTGGGTATAATTTCTTTCTTGGGGTGTCGCAGTCTTCGACTTGTCGGGCAATCGATGAGGTCACGATTGCCCTGAACCAGCCTCAAAATTTAAATGAGCGGGTTAAATTTCCCAATACTATCCAACAGTTGGAGGCAATTAGAAGAAGATATTGATTATAGTAGATTTTTTTTTCGTTATCCCATCATATTTAAATTTTTAGATTTAATAGAGAGTATGGCATTCCGGGTATAGTTGGCTCAATAGATTGCACGCATGTAGCAATTGTAGCCCCAAATAGGCCCGACTGCGAGGAACATGTGTATGTAAATCGCAAAAATTACCATTCAATTAATGTTCAGTTGGTATGTTTTTTGCTCTTCTAAATTGCGAACTGTAACCGAGTTAAATATTTTAAGTATGTGATTCAAACCTAAACATACTAAATGTTAGTGCAAGGTTTCCTGAGAGCACTCATGATGCCTTTATCTGGAGCCAATCTCACATTGCAAATGCAATGATGCAATTAAATAGAACTCACCCTGATTTCTTTTTAATTGGTAATAGTTACCCATAGCACTGCATATGCAGCACTGATTAATTAAACTTCTCTTCAGGTGATTCTGGTTATCCATTAAGAGCCTGGTTACAGACATCAATTCGAAATCCGGCTGCAGGGACGCCAGAGGAACGGTACAAAAAAATTCGTACCTGGGATAATTTGTTCCCGACAAGCTGCATTTTTAAGAATGCATATGCAAATATTTAACAAGCACTTCGGTTTCATGTATTGAAAACATATACATACATGCACCTTGTAAAAAAATATTGATAACAGGAAACAGCTGCTATAAATGCTTTTCAAGCGGTTTCCAGGAACTGCAACAAAATCGCTTCTTTCTTTCATTTATGCCAAAATATATGGCGTAAAATCCAAAGTGAAGGATTACAAAGGCAATACCAAGAATCGCACGAATTCGCTCAGTGGATTAGAATAATTCCAGCATTGTCATTTGTGCCTGCAGATAGTGTAATAAATGCTTTTGAAGAACTTGTCAAAAATGTTAATTTTCCTCCTGAAGCTATACCTATTGCAAATTACTTTGAGGATACAAACATTGATAGACCACAAAGAAGACGAAGACAGAAACCGATGTTTGAAATAAATCAATTGAATAATTACCAGAGGACTCTAGAAAATGAAGCTAGGACCAACAATTCAGTAGAAGGCTGGCATCGTGGTTTTATTTTTATTTGCGGATCGTTTTACCCAAATACATATAAACTTGTAGATTGCTTATAAGAACAACAATTATGAAGTCAGGCAGTTGCTAGCGAGAAATTCTTTCAACCGCAAAAATAAGAAAAATGTCGATGTTGGGAGAAGAATAAAGTTAATCGTTGAATACTATTAGAAAAGACAATTATTAGATTACCTGCTTGGTATTTTATAATTTTGATTGTTTGTTAGTTTTATTTTTTTAAATTTTTTGTTGTTACCTAAGATAAATTTGTATTTTAGTCTTATATTTTTTTAAATTTTGTTACCTAATATTAATTTGTACAAATTATAGAATAAATTTGCCGTAATTTCATCTTTGCGGTGATTCAGAGAGAAATGGTGTCCTTGTCTCTCAGTTTCCTCACTTTCTCTTCTCCATAGATACAAACCTGGTGCATTTCTGCGCTACGTTTAGTTGCTGATCCGAACCACAGAGTGTTACCAACCCGAGACAGACGGCAGTCACGCGTGGCAAGCAAATCCGACGGAGAGAAGGAACCAGGACGTAAAGAAGGGTCTGCGGATACGCATGGTCAACCGCCGTCCTACCACCTGGGACCTTCATCTGCCTCTGGTACTGTACGGCTTGAGGAGGCGACGCAACGCCGCCACGGGAAAAACTCCTGGAGAAGCGCTGTCGGGGTACAACCCCCGTCTGCCAGGTGCCTGGGATTCGGATGTCGAACGTCCGCCCACCCCGGAGCTAGAGGACATCCGCCAGGAGGCTCGAGACAACCAACGGGCTTACTTGGACCGTCGACATCCCGAGCAGCCCCGAGCCAGGCCGTACACCGTAGGCGACCTGGTCCTCACCAGGAAACCAGCAGGCCGACAGCGCTTTGGGCCAACCTGGCTGGGTCCCTACGAGATTGCGGAAAGGATCATGGACACCATATACATGGTGGACGTCGGAGGACATCACGTCCGCTACAACATCAAGCGGATCCGTCCTGTACCGGAGAGGCTCCAACCACCCCGGGGCGAACCACCTCCAGATGACAGTCCTTTAATCTCACGGCCCGCACCGCGACTGTCGTCTCGAAAAAGGGGGCGAATGTTACCAACCCGAGATAGACGGCAGTCACGCGTGGCCGTGAGATTTTATGTTACGGAGTCAAGGAGACAGATTAACAAGATATCTGTCACGGACGTGAAAAGTGCGACACGTATTTTACGATTCGTGCTAAGAATCGTGTTTAACCGATAATAAATATTACATCTGGTAATAAGAGGCGCTGTTCGTGGTGCCAGTGGGCGTATGCTTATATGGCATCTGTATAATCTGTGGCTCAACCTATATGAAGAGCACATGGCGTTATTTAAATCTGCTAAAAAACAAAATAAAATCGTATGGGAGCTCATTTCCCAAAAACTGATGGAAATGGGGTATACTTTTACAAAAGATGACTGTGACTTAAAATTTAGTAATTTAAAAAAGACTGATAAAAGAATTAAATATAACAATAAAGTGTGCCATTCACTCGCAGTTGGCCGGACGATGGATGACGATTCGAGGCGGCCTTGGACGGCCTGCAAGTCCCAGACTGTTGCGCGCCACACACTAGGCAACAGTCCGGGACTGCCTCACATCGTTATCGGCCGGCGGCCTGAAATTCACCACACACTAGCAGGCGGCCGGACAGATCGCCTTCATTCCCGATCACCTTTTAACTATTCACAGTTTTCTGGCAGTGCTTTTATAGCGTTTTGAAAATGGTAACGTCTAGAAAGAAAAGATTGTGCTTTTTAATATTAGTATTATTGTTAAGTGAAACGTCTGATAAATCAAGAAATGTTTTGGGTAAAAGACTGGCTATTGGAACGACAAAAATTTTCACATATGCCATTAGTATAAAAATTAAGAAAACATAATTCCGACGATTTAAAAATTTTTTTGCGTATGGATGATAATTGTTTCGAAACTTTACTAAAGTTGGTGAACCACATATGTACATATTACAAAAAAAAATACAAGAATGAGAAACGCAATCGATGTAGAAGAGAAATTAATAGCAACTCTACGTTTTCTGGCCACAGGACGTAGTTTTGAAGATTTGAAATATTCTAATATGTATTTAAAAATTCAGTAACCAATGGCACACTATTTTCGGTTATTTTTTAAATTAATTTCACTTCAACGATCACGCATACAATAACCCTTAGGAATTTAAAATTGATGAATCGTAAAATACAACATCACGTCTTCTAGGCTAGCAAAATAGCGAAATCATTTTGTAAACATAAAACTGATAGGACGGAAGTAATAATTTAATGCAGTTCAAGATCACGGCAACGCTTCGGTCCGAGCTGCAGCGTCTGTATATCAAGATAATATTTCCTTTATAATAATAATAAGAATAATTGGCTATTCCTTGATGATTATGTAAGTAACATTCCCCTTTTATCCCCTTCAGAGCACATTACAATGAACACAAAAATGGAATTGTGTTCCTGCCCTAACTGAATAAATTAATTTCTATTGCTTCTCTAATTTTTTGTTAATTGAGAAGTTTTGTATAGTTATACCAATTATTTAAAAAAAAAGATTTTCGAACTATTTTTTAAATTGGTTTACATTTGGGCTCATTTTAAGTTGTTTTATAAAAAAAACAATGTTTTGCTGACCCAATTTCATTCGAGTCTTAAGGGGCAAAGTGTTAAAAATTTACATTCATGCATTATTGTAATGTTATTGTCACTAGATAACTATGGAAGTTCATCCATAATAGCAATATTTTAACGTTGGCCTCGCGGTAATTTTTCAATCAAGTTAAATATCTGGCCGGTGGGAAATTGTCAGTCCAGAGCGCAGTTTTGCGATAAACTGTAGGTGAGTGGTGAAATCGGCGAGAGGCCGCGTCGACTGTCGATTAACTGTAGGTGAGTGGTGAAAATTCGGCAACAGTCCGCGCCGACAGTCGATCTCGTCGTCCGGCAAACTGCAAGTGAATGCCGCACTGAAGTCCAGCGGCCGAGGGTCGCAAAGCTAGGTTTATTACTCACAGTTCCAAAATATATTTGGACAAGACCCTTTGTGTTTAGATAGTGAAAGTGGGGTGGAATACCCAAAGTCTGTTGGCTCTAATGCATCTCCAAGCACCTCAACATCAAGCAGAGTAAGTAAACATGAATTTACTCCCTGTCCTTTATTACATTAATTATTTCAGTGTGCATCTCCTACATTTAATAGATTGCCAAAAAAACGAAAGAGCGGGATTTTAATGGAAAAAATGGAAATTTCCAGGGAAAGGCGGCATAAGGAAAAGATAGGTCTGCTGCAAGAGATTATAGCTACTTTAAAACAAAAATAATTTAATTTTTTGTACCGTTTTATTTTTTTTCTGAATATAGATAATTGGCAATTTGAGTTCTTTTATCTGTACCAGAACAGTCATGGCTAGAGTTTTCGGAATTAATTGTGGGTACATCATCATCACTTTCCACATCGCCTTGTTCCATACAGATGTTGTGTAATACACAACATGCCACTATTACAGGAGAAATAAGTTCCGTGTACATGTTTACGTTTTAAAATTCGAAATCGTCCTTTTAATAGTCCAAAGGATTGCTCAATATAAACGCGAGTGGAAGAATGTTTAAAATTGAAGTGATTTTGTAATTTTGTCAAATGACCATTATCACGAAAAGGTGTCAATAAGTACTGCGTATTTTTATAGGCTGAATCACCTAAAATATGGCTGTTCTGAGGAAACAGTTCTTCAGAATTATTTTCAATTTTTTTCCCAAGTTTGAATTTCGGAAAACTCTCGCATCGTGTACACTGGATAACCTTTAAAATTTTATACAAATTAATAAATGAATTCTTTAGAAATGCAAAATATAATACCAGCAAACACACTTGTAAATTTGTAATCTGCATCAGAAACTGCTTGTAACAGTATTGAATTATTGCTTCCTATTACAGTAAGTAATATGATGCTCTGCAGGATCAGAAATAGCAATGTGGCTACCATATATAGCTCCTATAACGCCTATAAAACCTTGTCTTTCTTTAAATTTTTCAATAGTTTTATGAGCCTCTGCACCTATTGGCAATTTAATGTATTGTCCTGTCATTTCAAGTAGCACATTGCAAACCTTGTGGAGGTACACCAGACTGTTGATTTAGCTACGACATATTTTTCTGATGTAGTTCTGCAATGTATTGAGAATAATAACAGTCTAATTATTTATGTAATATTATGTATAAAAACTTACCGAAACACTTCTTGATTTACCAATAAAGACAAAGCTACCAGAAGTTGCTTTTCTGGTGTTTCGCTGGGTCTGCCTCCACTGTCAGTGTCTTTAGTTTTGAGGTAAGGTGCAAGCACTCCCACAAGATGGTTAAAAGTTGACCGCTTTCGTCGAAAATGGCTTTGAAAAACTAAAAGTGACATGTATTTAGATGGCAAATGCCTTTTTATGAAATTTACAATCTGGACTATAAAGTAATGCCACGTTGTTAGCATAATCATTAATAACCTGACGTTTATTTTGTAAGGTTTGTAGAGAAATTATCATTTCCATATCTTTGTCATCACGGTCACTATCAAGCAACTCTGTTACAGCCGCAATGATGGCCACCTTTTCTTGTTGATTCATTTTCGAACACTTTGTATAACCTTATGACCAACACTTTTGTAGGTTATGTTTATACCGTGTGTCTACCGAATCATTCGGAAATTCTTTCGACCGGTAACTAAAATCTTGACAACAGCTGTTTAACGTGTTGTAGTGAATTGAATTTAAAATTTAAAAATTACGCCTGCACCGTCGGCAACCCGACACACGCACCGACTTAAGTGGCCCGATTCTTAAGCCACGGTGAGAAGTGTAGAGGGCGAGACCGGTTTAAGAGAGCCGCGAAGGGTTGTGGGAGAGAAGATGGTTGGCGCTGAACCCGAAGTGACGCTAACATAGAACGTCCAGCGAAAAAGGAGGTTTTTCCTCTAAATTCTTGTTGTTTGAAAGTGTTTTGTTCTTGTGGATGTCTCTTAAATTAGTGGTGTACTTCGTGAAGGATTCCTCGACCTCGGGTATTGTACATTTGATGTTTTTGAGGTTAAAGCGCGTGGGCTTTGGTTAGTTGGATGTTAGTTTGAACCGTATGCATTATGGTTGCGGGTAGCGAGTCGGGACCGGCTAGGTTAAATTTAACGTCCGATTCGGAGGACGCATGTAATGTTTTGGAAGGCCACACCGAAGCGTTTCCATTTCGGTTTTGTGTAACCGAGAGACGCCATCGCGAAACATGGTGGATGACGCAATGCGCGTGGGTTCAGTGCCGTACGGACGGAAGGGCCCGCGGTTCTTAAGTTAAGTTACTTATTTGAGTTAAAGCCATCGGGGAACTTGCGGAAAATGCCAACTCGGGCAGTAATTTAAAGGATCTGCGGGGGCGTAAAACTCCATCCGCGAAAGGCTTTTACCGAGGGGTGATTATATCAGGGATGGCATGCTAATTAGGTCTAGTGTTTAAATAATTGCCTGTTTTATTATTGTAAACATGAGAAATTGTCCATTTCTGTAATCTAAATTATCATCTACGAGTAATGTGGGCTTTTGGTTACCACCACGGGACACCGGTTGCAACTCTTACCAGTGGCGGAGAAGCAAGATTTTGTTTGTCCATTTCCGCGGGTGTGAGTATAAACATAAAGGTCTTGTATGTTTATTATGCTGTGTATTGTGCTATTTATAACTGTGTATGTTTTTGTACTCGGTGGTGGTTAGTCCGGCCAATAACAGGCCGGGACATCATTTATAGTCCGAGATTGTTGTTTTATTTGTGTCTAATTGCTGTGCCGTTCTTTCCACCGTTCGAAAAGGCATTAAGGTAGAGTTACGGGCCACCCTCTACGGCGCACTGTAGTGCTGGATCGTGGGCCTGGAAAGGCAACAGTTCGTAGCCCGGTTAATTAATCATAACAAATAGTTCTTGTTATTTCATGCCTCAAGTGATAATAATGATGAAATCATGTGCATCATTCGTACTGCCTTGCCAATCAAAATTCATCCAGGTCTTCGGTGTGATCTCCAATATGTTTCAGATGATTCGACATTGCAACCTAAATATTTAACATGTGCTTTTATTGATCACATAACCACATCTCGTTTATGTTGTTTTGTATGTTTTTTTAAATGGACGATTTCTCAATGTTATACATGTCGGTGTTGGCGCTATTTTTCTGCCTTGTTTGTGTATGACTAAATAACATGCCTGAGAGAATAGTTTGGGTGGAGGTTTCACTATTCTCATTATTCTGTGTGTTTTGTACCATTAGAGGTCATTTAATTTAATTAAAAGGCATCCTCCACTATTCTATTGTTTTATTGAAGACACCTCTTCCCCTAAAAGTCTCACCGTTGCATCCAGAACGCTTGCCGCATGAGCTTAAACACAACGACGGGTCCTACCTTCATTCTAGACGATCACGAATTTTTGGCCAATTTGAATTTCGCGGTTTAATTCTCGAGCGTTCGGGATATTTCAAATATTTAAATTAATTCGGCGGCAAGTTTGGGTCATTACAGTGTATTTACCAGAATCTACCGGTAACGGTCAACCAGTAAAGTTTTTGTAAACGCCTATTGTGTGCTTTATGCTCAGAATCGCATTATTAAACAGTTTTGATTTGAATAATAAACAATAAAAAACTGTTATTAGGAATTGGGCGTTTTATTTAAAAAAATTATAAATTTAGCCAACGAAAGAGTTAACGAAAGAAAAAGCATGTGTTTTAAATGTAACATTATTGAAATTTATTTATTTTTACACGAATAATTGTTGTAACAAGTATAATTGCATTTTATATGTCTTGATACACATTTGCACTGTTTGCCAGTACAAAACTTCGAGATAATCTTAATAGTATAATCAGGACCGTTTGGTGTCATTTAAGTAGGATAGGTAGAAACGGATAATCACTATTGCAGGGTCGTAAAAATGCTAAATGAAATGCCCCAAGTCGCTTCAAATAAATGACTATCCTACAGATGTCGAATATTGAAAATTTGCAACCAAAAATTGCAAAAAAGGTAGAACCGTTTTAAAAAGTACCCGACATAAATTTATATTTTTGATTATACAGAGTGGGTCAAGTTTCACTGCCGGTGGCAAAATAACCCTTCACAATAATCCGTCAATTCTAATAAATTGTATGAGTAATTTTAGATTATTAAGGAACATAGAAACAAGAAAACAATTTTTTTAAATCAGGTAAAATGTTGGCTTTATCTCAATTACTAGTTGTTCAATTTATTAATTTTTTTGATGTACGAACAGTAAAATATTTTCACACAACTTAGTGTAATTGAAATAATTTTACTAATTTGCATTTATGAATAAAGCCATTTCCGTATTAGAAGGTATTTTTTTTAAATGATTGACGACATAAACAGACCAATTCATCGAACAATAGTATTGATTGAAAGTATTTGACTGATTATTTATGACGGTTACTTACCTAAAGTTAAGAATACCATTCTGACAACAACTGAAAATCTGTCTCCTCCAGTTTTATCATAATGTATTGTTAGTATAGTAAACCGCTTTACCTATTTTTAGAAAGTAATAATTTTTTTACGAATCAAATTGCAAATATTAACGCTACGAATAATTTGCCAAATTTTGAAATAAAAAACCAAACATCGAAATCTTCCCAAAAACTCTTTGTTTTACTTCTTTGGCTTCAAATAAAAATAATTCGGAAAATTTGTAGCACTAATCAAAAGTGTAAACTTCAACTTCGGGTTTGGCAAGGAGGTACTGATTTGATAAAGGGCTTATGCAGGCGTGTTTGTTGGGTTTATACAAATTCGTAGATAGCCACATCATTTTACAATGGAACGTAAATTAAGTAAAAGTGAGAAAATTGAAATTGTTTTAAGTGTAGGTTAGCTCTACGAATACACTTAGACAAGAAACTCACTTGAAAGACCACATCAAAACCAAAAAGTACCTAAAAGTACTTCAGGCCGTCTAATCCAAAACACGTATCCAACCAAACCATTCATACGAATCTTCATAACCATCCAGGCTTATTGATCTCCTACATGTATAATAATGATATTATAATATAAACTATATTTAACTACTGTATTGTATTCATTACCTTTTAAACTTATTTTTTTGTTCAAGATTCCAGAAAGCGCAAAAGGTACAAACAACTTCTTCGGTAGTGTGGCGTAAAGGCAGTAAAATGTTTGACACCAAAAGCGAAGTTTTTTACCAAAAGCGAAACAGTTTGAAACTAAAATTTCTAACAACCGAATCAGGGAAATTTGCACTTTTTAGAAAAACATACAAATATAATAAGTTACTTGAAGAGTGTGAATCAGACCTCATTTATAAACGAGGGAATTGCTCTACATGCCAACAAATCCAAAGAAATGGACTCTACAACCAAGCACTAACAGGCAAACAACTTAAAAAAACGTGGCCAGAAGACCTAGTCAACTAGATGCATTAGTAAACCATGGATGGATGGTACCTAACTCACGTCAAATCCCCTTCACAAATCAGTCATTTTTTTTTTTTTTTTTTTTTTTTATTTGTTACATCAATATAATAAATGATTACATTTATATCCTTCTATTGTATAATAATATATAGTAAAAAGTAACATGTATATAACAAACAAAGTAAAATAACATAACATAAGTAATAACTAGAATAAATAAAATAACTCATTAAGAGAAGAAGAAAGCGGGGCTGTGCCAAGAACACTAGCAACGTTACCTCTTTGTATAGCCAAACTTATTCGTTGCTTCAAATATGTTTTGGCTTGAGGAATTCCCGTTGTTTGCACAATACGCCTCCCCAAATCTTCAAGGAGAGAAAGGGCATCAGCACTCCAAGGACCCAAAGTTTCCACAGCGAAGGCGACAAAAAAATAATCATCAGAAATTGACTTATATTTCTTTTTCTTAAGATTTTCTGCCAAGTGAGCAGCAGATCTTGCAGAAAATGAAGAATCAGTTAAATGAGAAGGGGCAAGTGTATCCGTACAAGTAAAATCCCAAACTAAGGATTTACCTACTTTCCATGGAATAACTGTAATACCATCTGGACGTTTGCCATCATCCCTCAGAATACCATTAGGTTCAAGGATACAAGGAATGTAATGCAAAAAAAAGCGATTCATACATTTTCGGGTTACCACGGTTTTAACAGATACATGTAATTATAATTTGTCTATACTATATTCAGCGTATGGTAATTTTTATGCAACATAAAGTCATGACAAAAAAATATAAGTATAAGTATAAATATAGTGTAGATTGTAAATTTACAATGTAATAATAAAAACAAAATTGTGGGTGACAAATAATATAAAACGTTTAGACACAGCTTTAATTTTTAATCACCGTCATCCTGGTAAAAATATCGCCCAAACAACAGTTGGAAGAATTTATTCAAAATTTAAAAGTACGAGAATTATTGCAACTAAATTTAAACATCCACGTGGTCACTCGATCACTGACGAAAAACACCAGCTTCAAATTTTGCAAATAGTTATAGAGAATTCTGAATTCATCCAATGGAGTTGTAAGCTCGCAGAATTGCCGTTGATAAGTGTTAGGACGGTCGTGACCGCTATGATATGCTGGTCGACTCACACATCGCTGACAATCTAAGAAGACTGGTTGACATATGAAGTAGTTCATATTAAATATTATTATTGCAGTTAGCGTATGTGTATTCAGTTGTTTTTTGGTTTAATAAAACTTCACTGCGTAGTATTTTGCCAACAGCAAGTCGATGGAAATTCACATTTTCAAATAGAAGCACGGAATCAATACTATTATAAAAATACTGTTTTTATTCAATTTTAACTAAAGGCGGCGTTTCTCGGTTCTAAAATCTGGACGAAAAATCAAATATTTCGTCCGCGCGGCCGAAAAATAAAAATAACTAAAGGGGGATATGTACCTTGGAAAGGAGTAAACAAACAATTAGTTAGTATTTATTCTTAATATTTCTTTAATCTTTTTCAAGTGAATACATGATCGAAAAATTGCCAAAAACGTTTGTTTTTTAATCAAAATGCAGTATCAACAAATAAGGTAATTCATTTTTTGCAGTTAGTACAGTTGTTAAAAATAATCGGATAATTTAAAGCATTTAAAGTATTTGCGCCTGTTGCTGGAATATTAACGTCATGCGCTTTTGTTATTAATTTATCATTTCCTACTCCCATTGTTGAACTGCATTGTGGCTGTGGTGTTGTTTGAGTATTGTTTAAAATTTCATTGGCAACATCTAGTTTGTTGTTTAAAGAGTCGTCTATGTAGCTTTCGGCGACACTAGATGAACGCCATTCTTCATGCCGGTTTAAGGAAGTTAAATCACCCCTTGCATCCACCAGCAACGTGGTTGGTGATCTTCTAAAACAATGTCCTGTAACTTTCTTGGGATTGGGACGATTTTTTCACGTAAAGTTTGGGAGTCAAACTCGTCTTTTCATGTTTGTGACGTTTTGTCTCGTTGCGACACGCGTGTAAGAGCACAGTGTTCCCAAATTGTTTTGTAGTTATAATAAAAAGTTAATCGTTGATCTGTAAAATGGGCTGTGAAACTCCTACACTGTGTGAGGGAAAAGGAAGAAGGAAAAAAACAGCGAGAAAAACGTGTAAGAAAGAGGTTTTGAAAATGGAGAGCTAAAAGGAAATTCATCTATTCTTGTAAAGTTTCTTACTTGGTTCTTAACAAAATAAAAGAACTGTTTTTCTGAATTTCTAATTAGCTTGAAATCACGTTTTATTGTAGATGGAAGGCAAAGGGGTTACCAAAAAACCTTCATGTGTGCATAGAAAAAAAATTTTTCAATGTAATAATCTTCCTATGCAAGATATAAGAAATTTCCATGCAACGTTTTATTCCAATCAAGATAAAATTTCGCAAGATAATTTTATATTATGGCATACGAAACGGAATAATCCAAATCGACGATGTCAAAGTGAGAAAAATGGTTTTCGGAAAGCAATAATCATTACTTATTACATGAAATCAAGATCTCTGGGGTTATTGTAGGTATGTGGCAAAACATTTTTGGAAATTCTCGGGGTTTCCAAATTTAGAGTGCAAAACGTCTGCAAAAAAACATCATGTTACTGGAGAATCTCCTAAAGAAAATCGTGGTGGAGACACTAGGTCAAAAAAATACATTGAAAAAAGATCCGAAGGAAATTTATTCAAACATTGAAATGTGTTGAATTACATTACACTCGCGAGCACAGCATTAGAGTATTTTCCTATTGATTTTAGCGTTCGCAAATTGTGGAGAGTATACTTACAATAACAAAACAGAAGCTCAAAAACAATTATTAGTATAATATCACTTAGTATAATATAAGTTTTAACACTCCAGCAAGAGATGCATGCTCTGAGTGTCTGAGATTAAAGTCTCAGATTAAAGTCCTGAAAGATCAAGAAAAAGTTGCTGTAATGACAAGATATAAAGTTCACAAGATGAAGGCCAAAGCATTTCATGGACTGCTGAGAAAAGAAATGAATTTAGTATTTAAGTTTTCTTTAGACTGCCAAAAAAATCTTGTTTTACCAAAAGTTCGAGACCAAGTCGCTTATTATTCCAGCCAACTACATCAGTACAATATGACTATATGTGAGGGACATTCGAAAAACTAACAAACCGTAGAAACTGTTAATATTTTTACCTGGCCCAATGAAATAGTTTCGATTGTATATCATTATCTTTGCCATGCAAACCTTCTTGAATTTGAAAGCGTACAAATGTTTTTACAATATCACAATGATAGGCATGCTGGCAAAGTGGCTTCTAGAAGATGCTCCTATTAAAATAAAATCTTTAGAGTTCATATTCCCAATCGTTGGTCGCTCCTATATTCCCCCTGGTAGTTTTCGGTCGTATAGAAAAGGAGCTTAGGAAAATGGATACAATTATTGACCCTCAAGAATATTTGGACATTTTTTCCAAATATCGAAAGGTTATAAAATTGCTAGCAAAGATGTCCCTGTATATGACTTCAAAACCTCTGTAGCTGCAAATGTTAAAACCCCTGGTCAGTTGCATTTCAAGTTTGCCCCTACAAAGAGGATTACACTTATGAAACGGAAACTTGACGACTCAAGAACAATGTGCTGTTGATCTACCCGCTGGTCGTGGAAAAGGAATTATAATTTTACATGCCGGCTTTGAAAATAGGTTTGTGATTCACGCACTTTTCTTTTATGCGACAGATGATAAAAATTTAACTTTGGATTATCACAATATGACGGCAGCGATATTTGAAGAATGGTTTGAAAAATCCCAATAGAGCAATACTACAAAATCTCGTATTGCGTTATGGATCCCTTCAAAGATAGAGTACACCACACCTATATATACAAATATTACAACGCCATTCCATTAAGTAATTTATTGTTAGCTCGAAAGACTCATTCTACTGGTACACTTCGTTCAAATAGAATTGGCGTTCCTACTGAAATTTAAAAAAAATAATTGAAAAAATCTGAACATGTTTGGAAACGCTGCAACAATGTGTACATTAGCAAATGAAAGGATAAGAGGGACGTTCTTTGCATAACTACAGGATACCATCCACAAATGGTCACTTCCAGAAACAGACTAGGAGTTGATGCCCAGAAACCATTGGAAGTGCTGGAGTACAAATAAATGATCGTTTCCGCCTCATTTATTTGTACCGGAAAAAATGTTTATACAGAAATCGTATTGAAGTTGAAAGTAACCGACTCGCTGCCCTTATGGCTACAGCTAAGGAGAAGTATAATCTGGTGCTTGACAAGGCCAAGGAGGACTCATGGAAAAGCTTTGTTGAAAACGACCTTGCCAAAAATCCTTGGGGTGTTGTCTATCGCCTGGCTACAGATAAGTTTCATACGCGAGGAATCCTGGGTTCTGTCCGAACCCCGGATCTGGAACACACAATAACTGTTCGCAACACCCTTACGTCCATCCTCATTCTCTTTTGCCTGATGATGACCCTGCTACTAACAATGCACACAAAAAAATGCTTTATGGCAATTTTAGAGCTGTTGCCCCTGTCCCTAACTATGATGAAGCAGATCTCCCTGAGGAAGAGCTGGAGGCCATTATACAGCACATTCATTGTAAGAAGGCGCCCGGGCTGGATAACGTTGGAGGTTGCTTTGTTAAAATGATTCACCCGGAGATTGGACCCCTTCTGACTCGCTTGATGTCTGCCTGCCTGAAGGCTCGATATTTTCCCACCAGGTGGAAGCATGGTAATCTGAAAGCCCTATTGAAGGATTCAAGTGCGGATCCATCTACTGTGAAGAATTATAGGTCAATCACTCTTCTTCCGGAGTATGAAAAAGTCTTGGAGAAAATTATTCGTAACCGACTGGTTGATACTACTGAGCCCTTCCATGCACTGAATCAATACGGTTTTGTGAAAGGAAGATCGACCACTGACGCCTTGATGGCGTATAAGGCGCTAATTACTGCTGCTGGCCCGTTGTATATTTCAACTATTTTTATAGATATTCCAGGTGCTTTCAATGACCTATGGTGGCCTGGACTTGTCCAGGCCTTCAGGAACAAGGGAGTCTCTGGGGCGATCATTGCTATTATTGTGAGTTACCTAAATGGCCGGAAGGTGGAGCTGTCTTCAACCAATACCACTGTGATGAAGACCTGTTCCAAAGGCTGTCCTCGGCCTCGGTATTGGACCCGACTCTTTAGAATTGTATTGTGGATATCCTACTTGCGGAGCGTCTCCCGGATGGCTGTGATATTATTGCATATGCAGACGGCCTCAGCTTTGTTGTGACGTCTGATACCAGGGCTGGTCTGCGGCTCCGCTCTAAGCAGTGCCTGGACATTCTACAATGCTGAGCTGAGTCTCAAAAGTTGACTATTTTGACTGCTAAATCTACATTCATGGTTAACCGCTCTCCACCGCGTGTTCATCATCGTGACCTGGTTCTAATGATTGGTAACTCTCGGATCCGGCAATCTATGTGCGTAAAGTACCTGGGCGTTATGGTTGACCGTGGCTTAACTTTCGAAATACATGCTGGATATCTTCAAAGGAAAATTCGGGCATTTATTGGCGCTCTGAAACGTAAGTGTAGAATCTCGTGGGATCTGGACGTCTCTGCTTCCCTCTACACTATCTATCGATGTGCTATTATACCGATTGCCAGTCATGGTGCTGACATGTGGCAGCAAAGACTTCGGATGGTGAAGGCACGGCGAAAGATTGATTCCATCTACGGACTTTGCTGTAGAGCTATATGTAAAGGCTACAGCTCCCTATCTAATAATGCTGTGGGCGTTTTGGCCGGGATTCCTCCGTTGGACCTGGAGATCCAAAAGAGGACTTGTCTCCGAAGTCTCTGTAGATTTGGATCTGCTCCGTTTGAGGACGATATCCTTCTTAGCGTCGACTTCCCTAGCTGCGCCCATGCTAGTGAATATTTAACGTTACGGATTCATGACCGGTGGCAGGAACGATGGGATGTCTCTACCAAGGGGCGGATTACCCAGCGCTTCCTTCCACTGATACCAAATGCTGCTCGTTACTTCCTTTATTACAACGCAGTTACTGTCTGGTCATGGTAACTTTGCTGTCCACCTTCACAGAATTGGGAAATGGGAGCACCCGAATTGCTCTGTGTGTCCTGCGGAAGTGAACGACCCAGCCCATCGTCTTTTTACCTGTCCTCTTTTCAATGAAGCCCGAATTGATATGCAAGTTGTACTCCAACCTTGGCCCCCGCCAGTGGAACGCCTGTTCCTGGTGGACCCGGCCTTACTTCGACCATTTACGGTGGCCATTGAATGACTTGCCGGTCACTTGCGACATTGCCTACTACCTGGAAGCGCTGATGGCTCCACCTTAAAGATGACTTGGCCTGCAACACACCCATTGCACCTTCAAGAAGCCCTGGTGCCATCATACTACTACTCTCCTACCCAGAGGACTGCCCTTTCTGTTTTTGATGGGCAACCCAGCCATAATTGGTTATAGTACTCTTTACTAGCTTTGAATTGCTAATTTCTAAGACTAGTTTTAAATCTATATATTTAAGTTTCTTCTCATTTTGTAATCCTTATTTTCTGTCCTTGAGCGACCAATTTGATGCTACAATTTTTGCGAATACATGCGCCGCTTGGCGCCTTTTGTTGTTTGTTGGAGTACAATAAATACATGTCCGGTATAGATCGCGCAGATCAGATGATTGCATAATATTCCTGCCCTCGTAAAACTATTCGGTGGTATAAAAAATTGATCTTTCATTTATTAAATGTTGCTATCTGGAATGCATACTATATTTTTAGAACATATTATATAAATCGTAGTAGAAAATACATAGAATTCAGAGAGACGTTGATTCGACAGTTATTGAACATTGCTCAGGAAAGCAAGAACGTGCCAAAAGTTCTCCTGAACAAAACAGCAAAGGTTTCAACTGCTTCAACTTTTAGTACATCAAATAATGAGACTAGGCAAAATACACCTCAGCATTTTCTTGCAAAAATACCCCCTCCTGAAAACTACAAACGTAAAACATATTTCATACGATGCAAGCAATGTTCAAAAAATAATAAGAGGAAGCAAACGTCATGGTATTGCAAAACTTGTGCTACATCATCCCCTTATGCCCGGGTCAATGTTTCGAGGAATGGCATAATAATTTGCACTAATGCTATTATTTTTATATTATTATTTTGCACTCTTTTATGTTCTTTTCAAGTTATTTATATACTTATGCCTATATACTACTTATGTACTTATTCTTACCATATTTATACATTTATGAATTCCTTTAAATAATATGTACTCGTAACATACTGGAATATAATATTTTTTTCGAAACCTTATAATTTGTAATACACTCAATAATTATACAAATAAACAAATAAAAACAAAATAAGAGGGGCTGTGGGCGGTAATGTCCCATTTTTTAGATTTTATAGCACTTCCGAGAATGACAGCTTCAACCATCAATGTTACCTTTTATAATATCAATATCATGTGATGTGACAGGGCGGCTGTACCCGCGAGTTAATTATAAGCATTAATTAATAAAATTATTAACTGTAACACCTATATTGACAATCCCATGACCATTTCAATGCATATAACAAAATATATCGCAGTATCAAAATTTGAACCAGCCAAATATTAAGTGTCCGTCATCGTGTTAATTTTGAAATAAGCATTATTATATTTTTAGAAAATAATGATTCCGAAGATTGCGGCGACGATAAATGCGTCGAGAAACAGAAAACAACACTAAGACAAGAAAGTGAGAAAGCAGTATTTATAATCATATATAATATAATTATATAGAATTGCAATTACAATAAAATTATGAGTTTCACATTTTCTAAATGATATGCATCAACCACCTTGCACATGTTCGGTGAAGTTACAAGCCAATATTTTAGAACTAAAAGATATTTGGGTATAGATCCATACAATTATCCACTTATTTCATCACAATTACAGGCACGATGCAACAAATCTTTAAAAAAGTCTGCATCATTCAGCAATCACAATCGGAAGCAAAAAGTCCAACACCAGTGCCCGATGAAGATAGAAAACATATGTTGGATATTTTCAAGGTGCTTCCTGCAAGGAATGAAGAAGATATAAGACCCTTTGAAGAGTTTTTAGAGGAACGTGAAAATAATTATGACTGCGGTGAGTAAATATAATGTATTTAACTTTTGTTTTTTTTTATATCTTTTATATTTTAGGCAAGTCACTGTGCCTTGGTTGGAGGGAATACATTATAAGAATAGTAACGAATGAGTTTGGGATAGCCCTCAGCATGAAAAGTCGGCGAGAAAAGCGACATTGATTATTGGTAAGTTGAACGATTTGAAAAAAGAAGGATGTAATAATTTATTTTTGTAGAAAGTGTGAAGCTAAGTAAACTCAGCTCCTACGAAAAAAAAATTGAAACGGCAATTGGGAAATGGCTACGGAGATTTTCTAGTAGACAAAGAAAACAAGTAGTGAAGGAACCGATTGCTACTTATGTACCGTGCACAAGCAACCTGCCTGATGTGTCCACACCAAATGTTACACTATGAAGACAAATATCTGGAATTGCACCATCAGAGAGTAGTTTCATATCAACAGCTTCTACGGTGACATACAAATACAGTGAAGTAGATGAAGTTTTAAATGACGTATTTTTGAAACCATTTTTCTCCTACAAGTAAAAACTTTGCTTAGAAAACAACATAATATATTCTAAGAATGAGGAAACTTTGGATGAGTTTTTAAAATACAGCGTTGGACCCAAAATAGAGGTATTAAAGGCTTGGCCAAATACATATCACATTCGAAAAAGATACCTAAAGAATACAGATCTCAACACTTACCTTAAAACGTATCCCGCAATCAATCAACCTTATGGATATAACCTACTTGCAATTGATTTTGAGGTACGCTATCCACGAAAAAAAAGCTTACTATTTTCCAATTGGCACATAATTTCAGATGCCCATTATAACTTTGGGAATCGAGAAAAAAGTAATTTCTAAAAATTACCACTTGAAAAACAAAGGTAATGTGCTCATATAAATATCTATTTAAATACTTAGGTATATGATTGCAGAAATTGATGCTCTTAAATTGTTGTCACTTATTTTTCTAAGTACCACCATTATAAGCGGCTCTAAACGATGGTGACCATCTAATACCTCGTTTATATCGTGCGTAGGTGATCCACTTACATATAATCTACCTACATGTAAGCGGCCTAATGAAATAAATCCAACTTTTAAACTGCCTGTTTATATCGGCGAAAATTGCAATCCTGTGAGGTTATGTTTCGAATTACAACGAGATTAAACTGACCGATACACAAAGATAGAATATAATGTTATCTTTGTCTTTTGCATTTGACAACCTGTGAAGTTCGGTGGCTAATCTCACATTAGGTTACAGTCAACACGTGTTACATAAGGCGTATTTTTATGATTTGAACCAGTGGATTTTCGCGGTCAATTAAAAGTAATCTGGAAACTTTTAATTTACCTATATGCTTTTAATGTATCTACAGATTTTTGTATAGGCGTAGGTTTAAAGTATCTTTAAGTATTTTTAGAAGTTGTAATAAATATTAGCTACTTATAAAAATGTAACGCTAAATAAAGTATGTATTAATTCAGTGAATCATTTCTTATTCTTTGTATTAATTAAGTCCATTAAACGGCGCACAATTCCCAGCTGCAAAAAAAAAAATACAATAACTTCTATTGCAAAATTTGAACAGATGAATTTTAATGAAAGATCCATAGAAATAACAAATCAGTTTGCTACTTTGTACATCACTTTCGGCTTTCAAAAACTGATATCACCAACGTCATTTCTTTTTCTAGTTATAAGGTCCATTAAACACTGCACAATTAACCGCAGCGAAAATAAAATAATGCAAGAAACCACTGTTGCAAAATTCGAACAGGTGAATTGCAATGAAAAAGCCATATAAATGAGAAATCAGTGTGCTACTTTATACATCACTTTCGGCTTTGGCAAACTGATATCAACCAACGTAATTTCTTGTTCTTTGTACCAGGTTCATTAAACAATACACAATTAACAGCTCCAAAAATAAAATAATACAATAAACTACTATTGCAAAATTCGAACAGGTGAATTTTAATGAAAGAGCCATAGGAATAAGAAATCAATTTGCTTCCAATTCATTTTCAGTCCGCGGTTTATTTGAGTGAAATACAAAAATGAGAAAAAAAAGACTTTACCAGTGCTTATTGTTGGTGCCTCCATGGTCCAATCAACGACATTTATGGTACAGGCAATTAAAAAAAGACAACGCCAGTAGGTACAAAAAAAATTGCTGCTTAAGTGTACGTTACCCCTGTTTTCTTTTCACAGTATGCTATACATAGGAATGTGTGTTGCAAAAAATCGTTTGAAAAGGCCAAATCGACTAAGAAGTTCGGATTGGTAGAACAACATCGTGTGCCAAACCTTTACCAATAGGGACTATTACGAAAATTTTCGTGTCAAAAAATATTTTTAATTACATTTGTGATCAGCTCCGGATTAAGTTAACACCTCAACAAAACTTGTTAAACAGTAAAGATAAGGCAATAATTGTCGAAAAAAAAGTGGCCATGTGTTTATATTTTCTTGCAAGTTGTTGCAAATATAGAGTTGTAGGCAATCAAATTGGAGTTCACAAATCTACAATTTCAAAATTTTACACGAATTTACCGACGCTGTGTTGGAAGTTTTAACTCCAAAATATATAATAATGCCAGACAATAACGAGGCAATAGAAATAGCTGATAACGTGTAGGTTGTTGACGACGGGGTCTAAATGCTTTAGACTGGCTTCTTCGATGTCTCGAAGTCGTATTGGTCTCTGCATTCGAGTGTTCGTATTTAGAACGGCAATCTCTATCTTTGGAGACTCAAAGATGGATTCTTCGTGCAGGATACCATCAGATTAGAAAATGCTTCCTAGGATGCTAATTTTACAGAATGCTTGGGTATTTGATTTCATATACTCCATGGGTGACGCATTCGGTATGAACGTTGATTGATGTTATTGGAATTACCAGTACTTGGTTCGAGTTAACTTCGGTGATACTGTTGTACACGAGACTGATTGACGTTCTGTTGCATGTATATTTATCGGAGTTGATCAGTGTATCTAGACAAGGTTGGTCTTGACAAAGTTTAATTTGCAAGCAATATTGAAGGTCTTGTATCTTCTGGCATTGTTCTGATGTTGTCCAGTGTTCTAAGTTATTGAGTAACAGGAACGGTTGTTTAGGGATTATCGTTATATTGTGAATTGGGATCGGCTAACTTGCCATAAGATGATGGAGAGGTTGCAGGAAGTAGCAGTGATCTGGGAAATGCGGAAGTTATTATTGAAAGCAGCAGTCCCCTTCCTACCTCCGACAATTTACCAAAAACATCTCGTAAAGAAAAGAAAAAAAGCATATGATGAAAGAAGTTGAAGAATTAAAACTCCGTTTCCAAGAGGAAGATACCCGCACAATAGAAAACTTTTTAAATAGGCAAGAGGCTATGCTTCAACAATTTACGACCACCGTAATGAAAGGGTTGAAGGAAGTGTTTTCGAAGAATGAATCCGATTCGGAATAATTTATAAATAAAAAAAATAGTTCATAAATGATTTTATTTTTATTGTTGCATTTATTTGGCTCTGTCTGTAAATTCCTAGCGACCAATACTTTTCCTTAATGGAGAAGTGTCTCTTAAATAGTTTTAAATTAACCCTTTGTTAACAACAAGTTCCCACCATACATGAACGACCATCATCATTATCGTTTCTTTCATAATAATAGGGATAGCAACTATTAGTTATTTCAAGATCACCAAACCACGCCTACATCAGAAAATTCGTCCTGCCATTTCGAATCAGTCGAAATCTAGAGCCTGCGGTTTCTGACTTACGGAGGGAAGAGTTATGTAAACCACCCCTAAACGACTACAGATGACTCACCTCAGGAATGTTTGTCTAGACAATAACTCATCCAAGATAACAGCTACCCAGATGTACGCCACTAAATATTAACTTTTAAACTATCAACTTTGTTTTGAGGTTATGTAAATAGTAGTAAAGCTGGTAAACCTCACTTAAGCGATCAACTGTAGCTGCTTCACAAAACTCAGCAGAAAGATTTACAGCAGAAAAAATGGAGTAAACGTTTACTTTTACCCTTAGTTAGCGAGAATAATGCACGGAAATTGCAAAAAATTGCGGAAAGATATTTTCCGAAGAGCAGGACGACATAAAAACTTAGACATTTAGTCAGTTTTAATAGAAGGCGTATCGGACGATTATAACAACGAAAATAAAAGCCATTTTGCCGATTTTGAAAATGTTTCAACGGAAACCGAAAAAATGTTAACAAGTAAATATAAACGGATGGTTAATAGTAGAAAAGGGTCTCGGGAAGTGGTAATTTAGTAGTAGATAATATTAAACAACAATTACAAACAATGAAAAGTCTTTTCAGATGTTAAAATCTCTTCAGTTAGTGCCAGAAGAAAGAAACAGTCTTTAGGCTTAGAATGGGATCTGAGCAATCTCAAGAGAAAAAGATAAAACTTCCCCCGGAATTGTCAGGTCCTGAACCAGTAGTAGAACAATTACAAATAATGAAAAAAGTTTTTCCAGACGCTGAAATCTCTTCAGTTAGCGCCAGAAGAAAGAAACAATATTTGGGCTTAGAATGGGGTCCGTTGAATCTCCAGAGAAAAAGATAAAACATTCCACCGAATTGCCAGGTTCTGAACCAGTAGTAGAACAATTACAAATAATGAAAAAAGTGTTTCCAGGCGCTGAAATCTCTTCAGTTATGGCAGACGAAAGAAACAATATTTGGGCTTAGAATGGGATCTGAGGAATCTCAAGAGAAAAAGACAAAACGGCCCGGACTGAGTAATACAGAGGCCAACAACCTACTGGCGTGTCTGAGCATAATCAGGGACAAAGCGCCGCACCTCACGTTGGAAAACGTGAGGCTGCAGGCAATAGTCGACATCACTAGCAGCAGGAAGGATCTCCCTGTGGGACCAACCAGTTACGCTGCGGCCGTACAAAAGCCTACGGCCAACAGGGCGGGACCGAAGCGGAGCCCCGCCGTTGATGAAAATAATGTCATAATCATTACGGGAATGAAGGGCATGAGCCCGACAAGTTTAAGCCGGGAAGTAAACGAAAAGATAAACCCAACAGGGAAAGGCATTAAACTTGAGAGAATCCGGGGGACCAGGTACGGAAGGCTGGTTATCCAGACCCCAACCGAGGATGACCTTAGGCGAATAAAGAAGTCGAGCGGACTCCAAGACGCTGGTATTAAGGCCGAGATCGTCTTCGGCTTGTCAGAAGACACGACGAAGCAGGAAATACTAGAAGCGGTCAAGGCACAAAATATGGACGAAACCCTACCCGAAGCGGAGGGAGCCATAGAGGCCCACCTTCTTAGGTCTCCCCGAAGGGACAAATCAGTAAACTGGGTAATCGAGGCACCGGCGCAGGTGAGAAATAGCCTCACGAGTCTGGGAAAGTTCTACATTAACTGGAGGTCACACAGGGTAAACGACTACGTGGCAGTAACCCGGTGCTACAAGTGCCAAGGGTATGGCCACACATCTAAGATCTGCAGGCAGGCCAAGGGAACGTGCGGCCACTGCGCCGAGGAAGGTCACGAATTCCGGGAATGCCCCAATAAAAAGAATGAAGCCAAATGCGCCAACTATTACAGATGCAAGCGAACACATACGCACCAAACGAACAGCACTGAGTGTCCAGCGTACAAGGCAGCCAAGCAAACAATAATAAACCGGACGGATTATGGCAACTAACGTCACGGCAAACACAACAAGCGAACCTAAACAAACAAGGTATATACAAATAAACACAGGTAACTCAGTGCAAGTAGCGGACGAGCTGAAGGACTACCTCGGTAAAAACTCAGTCGACGTCGCGCTAATACAAGAACCGTACACAGTAAAGGAGAAGGTGGCATGCTACCCGATCTCCCACCGAATTGTGACGGGAAATAAAACCGGGGAAACCCCGAAGGCGGCCATAATTGTTACCAACAGGGAACTGGCCGTGACTCGCATCGCACAACTATGCACAGCGCACTTGGTCTGTGCGGAAATTATCAGCAAACAGGTGGCGATATACGTGATCTCGGCGTACTTTCAATTCAACGAGAGAACAGAGATCCACGCAGACGCCCTGGCCAAGGCTCTGGACTCCCTGCGAGGCAAAAGTATTATTATTGGGGCTGACGTTAACGCCAAGTCGGTCATCTGGCACGCCCAGGAGACTGATCACAAAGGCGAGGTGCTGGAAACGTTAATTAACGAGAAGGCACTGACGATACACAACAAGCCTGGAGAAGCTCCGACCTTTGAACACAACGGGAGTTCAAACATCGATGTGACTCTAACCTCAAGCAACGTTGGCCTGAGCGTTAGAGGTTGGCGAGTCGAAACAGAGGCCACAAGCAGCGACCATAACCTGATTTCATTCCGCGTCGAAACAAACGACAGCCACGACGCGGAAGAGGACGAAACGTACCTTAGTCCAGGACCACGCTTCACGTTTGGAAAGGAGCAGTGGCAGGCCCTCGACAAGCTTGTGAGCGACGATTGGAACGACTGGATGGAAACCCAGCCGGAACCCACCACGGCACAAGAAGCAGAAAAGGTAGCCGAAGAGCTAGTCTCAAGTGCGAACCAAGGGCTCCAATTGGTGGACCACCGAGCTCGCGACCCTCAAAAGGGCGGCGCTGGCCTCCAGAAGGCGGTACCAAAGACAGGCACAAACATTTGAAAGGGCAAGGCTGAGGACCGAGTACCTGAGGCTACGCAGAGAGTACCAAGGGGAAGTGGCCAAAGCCAAGATAGGAAGCTTCCAGAACTGGTGAACGAACATGGGAACAAAGACCCATGGGGTCTAATATATAAAATCCGCACAAACAGACTCAAAACAGCACGACGAGCAAACGAGCGCTGACTTCACCCTAGAAAAAGTGAAGCAGACACTAGACAATATCAAGCCTGGAAAGACACCAGGCATGGATGGCATCGCTGCTAACATAATAAAAAGACTGTCCTTCACTATTGGGACCTACTTATATAAACTATACAATGCGCTCTACAGAACGCACGTATTCCCCAGGGAATGGAAAAAGGGATTAGTAAAAGCAATCCCAAAGGCGGGCGAGACAGACCTTACCAAACCGGACTCATACAGATCGGTGATTCTCCTGCCCGTCCTGGGAAAGCTTTACGAAAGGCTTCTCGCAGCCAGAATGGCCTACTACCTAAGAACACATAACCCCCTATCAGGAAAGCAGTACGGATTTGTAGCAGGAAAATCCACAGAAGACGCGCTGATGGCCGTCAAGAATAAGATAAGAAACTCAGAAACGAAATATGTACTTGACCTATTCCTCGACATCACTGGTGCATTCAATAATGTATGCTGGCCAACGATACTGGGGAACCTCCGGCAAAGAGGATTACCTAAGAAACCGCACAGGGTACTGCAGAGTTACCTGCAGGAGCGTACGGCTACGATTGCAAACAATCATAGGAGCGTGACAAAAGTGATCACGAAGGGATGTCCACAGGGGTCGGTCCTAGGACCCTACCTCTGGAACATCCTCTTCGACGGATCGTTTAGAGACGGAGTCGACGAAATTGCGTACGCGGATGATAAACTCATCCTCGTGCACGGGAACTCCAGAGCCCAATTTCAACGGCAAGGGCAGAGTGCAATAGACAATATGACAGAGTGGTGCCGGCAGAATAGGCTCGAGCTTTCGGAGTCGAAGACGGAGATGGTTCTCCTGAAGGGAAGACTCGACCGTGAAAGGCCGCCCACTATCAATATCAACAACAAAGTATTCCAAGTCTTATTAGGGATTGACTTTTATCCATCAAACTCAAGCCTTTGCCTAGGTGGCAGGGTAGCATTAGTTTCTTATTATATCTACGATCAAAATATTTGATAAACCGGTTCGAATGAACATGTATAAAATGTTATCCCCATCACAGTTTTTGTGTTTGCTTCTTTAAGGAGTCCCACTGGCCAGTGATATATTTATGCATTTTAGAGGAAAAAGAACGAATAACTCGTAACGAATATTATTTCAAATTACGGGCAAGTTATAATATTGATCAAGTATATGATGGACACTTGATAATCGATCCTATAAAAGGTGCCTTAAATTCGTATTATATAGCGATAAAAAATACTGTGCAACTGTACATTTATTTCGTCGAATATGTAGGTTTCCAAGATATAAATTCGATATGAAACCAAAACAAGTTCTTGATGAACTTTTCCAAACAAAAAAAGTCGATGTCAGAAATTTCAATTATTTGCGCACATTTTGAAAACTCTGTAAGTGACGAGAATTGTTTTTAGGCTATATTATTATAGACGTAAAAAAAAAAAAAAAAAAAAAGTTAATATTTACCAGCGTGAACTCAGAAAAATAAATATGGAAATAAACATAGAAAAAACCAAGACTATGATTATTGCAAGGACGGACTCGCATCACAATATCAATATTGAAGGGCAGGTATTAGAACAGGTAACAAATTTCAAGTATTTGGGTACAACATTGGATAACAAGGGGAAAATAGACAGTAAAATAAGGGAAAGAATAGGAAAGGCGGGACAAATATATAATATACTTAAAAATTCGTTCCTTGGGAAAAGAGAAATCCCGATACAAATAAAATCGGAAGTATACAAAAAAGTGGTGCGACCTTCCTTAATGTATGGCAGCGAATCTTGGACGATCAACAGTAGAAATGAGAGCAAAATCACAGCAATGGAGATGAGATTCCTAAGAAAAATCAAAGGAATTACAAGGTTGGACAGAGTGAGGAACGAAACTATAACGGAACATCTGAAGGTAAAACCCATAAAAGCACTAATAGAAGAGAGGCAGCTTGGTTGGTTGGGACACCTTCTGAGAATGGATAGAAATAGGACGCCGAAGAGAGTGTATGTGGCAAGAACAGAGGGGAAGAATAAAGTAGGAAGACCGGGAAGGAAATGGGAAGATCAAGTGCGGGTGGCAACGGAAAGAAGGAATTTACAGTGGTGTGATTTGAACAGCCTGGCAAGTGACAGAAAAGTGTGGAAAAACCTAATTAAGAACATATCCGACACCTAACGGTATTAAGGATTAATGATTAAATAAAATAAATAAATAAATAAATATTATAGACGTAGGTAAATTGAATATTCTATTTTGCAAATGTATTTAATTGTTTGGTCAGTAGTTGTGCGCTGGAATTGTGGCGTCTCCGAGTACGTTTTGCGCGGTTCACGAAGCTATCTACATAATATTGAGTACCTAATTTAGTTTTGATCTAAATTAAATGACATGAAGAAAACTAATAAATTTCAATACTCATACAGGTTACGTTAGAATCGACTAAAAATAAATATCTTTGTAAATTTCGCAACATTATTGCAACTTTTGCACATTTTCATTAGTTATTATTATACAATATCATAATAAAATTATGAAATTAAATTTTTGGACAAAACGCAAGAGATTAATTAGTAGATGTAAAATGAACTAAAATAATAAAACAAAATGATAGATGAACAGTTACGAGAAAAACGCATTATTAGATGGAGATCTGATCAACCTCGTGGAAATTCCAGACGAACAGGCGGAGAATTCCGATATTGGTGGAGATTCCGATGCAGAGAATGACATCGAAAAGTATGAAACGTCAACAACAACTCGATCTTCCTTAGGAAGCTTTAGACCAACCCCCCAATTAAATATATCAACCCCAGAACCAAAAGTTAAGAATTTACGTCACGTGGCGGGGCTTTCAACAGCTCAGGAAGTCCTCTGACGATTCTGTGGCGGACGTCACATATACTACCAATTTGCCACACCCGCTCCAAAGGCCTCTTGTCGACATTAAGAACGAAAGTGACAATGGTGAGCAACCAGCAGAAGCTTCTGACTGTGAAGCGTGGACCAAAGGTGCTTTGGAACCAACTCGCTATTTGAATTTCCAAAGTTACTCCAAATTTTAATTTTAGGTTAACAGTGAAAACCCATTAGATTTTTTCAAAGTTTTTTAACAACTATAACAATTAAAAAATATAGTGGTGTAATCAAATTTATATGCCTCCCAAGGTAGCACAAATTTAGATTTGACTATTGAAGAGCTAAAGGACTTGTTGGTAATTCTTATCATAATAGACTTCTACACACTGCCCACCCTGCAAAACTATTGGTCGAGAAATCCAAACTTTAATAACCGTCAGATATCCAAACTTTTTTCTGTCAAGCGATTTTTAAAAGTACTTCGATTTATACACATTAATGACAATTCTCAGACGCCGCCCCGTTAACACGCTTATTATGATAAACTTTATAAAGTTAGACCACTCATTACTGCATTTGGTAACTCATTTATCCCCAGTCGAAAGATTGCGATTGACGAAAGCATGATTGCATTCAAAGGGAGAACATCATTGAAACAGTACATGCCAATAAAACCAATAAAAAGGGGCTTTAAGGTTTGGACAATTGCATGCGCTGAAACAGGGTATTTGTTGGCATTTATGAAGGAAAAAGTGGTGACTCGGAATATACTTTAGAACGAGTTTTTCTTAGATTGTCTGAAAACCTACAAAATAGGATTTTGTGTCTATCTCGACATTTCTTTTACAACAATTCTCCTCATGAGAATGTTGTCTGAAAGACAATTATTTGGATGTAGCACAATCAGACAAAATCGAAAAATTTTCCCCAAAGATCAATTATTAGAGAATAAAAAAAATTGCCATGGGGCAGTTTGACATCGCAGTTTGTGGCGAAATTTCGGTGTCAAAATGGAAAGATCGCGGCAAGAAATGTGACAGTGTGCAGTAACATGCACGTCGCTGGACAAACTAGCACGGTGCTCCGAACAAACAAGGAAGGCAAAAGGGAGTATGTATTATCGACTACAATAAATTTATGGGAGGTGTCGATAGGTTTGACCAACATATGGCGGCTTACAGCATTGCCTGGAAAAGCAAGAGATGGTGGCTCACGCTGTTTTATTATCTAATAGATGCGTCAATTGTAAATAGTTATATTTTATATAGGCATGTTAGCGGCAGCGTGACCAATAACGATATTTTGGGGCCTAGCGGTCAAGAGAGGGGACATGATGTGTGAGATCCCCCCCCTCCGCGCGTCAGGGTACACGGGGAACCGATGACAGTTCCGATCCAGGAGAGGTGTGGACCTGAACGCCTTGAGCGCTATTAGCTGTCCTGTTAATTGCTGTTGAATTTCTCTTGTAAATTGTTCTAAATATAATAAATCTTCTGACATCAGGAGTGGGATCGGAACTTAGTGCTTCACAATGGAAGAATTTTCCACAGTTATGGTGGAAACATTTAAAAGGTTGCAAGAAACCATATCGAGCGTAAATCGCAATTTTAGTGACATCGCATTACCCGTTTTCAATCCCGATGTATCAGATTCTGGCGCCGAAAACTGGTGCTACGAAATCGAACAAATGGGCCTCGAGTTTAATTGGAGTGCTCGGGAAATGGTAGCTCGTGCCGGAAAACAACTTAGAGGGACTGCCCTCCGATGGTTCGAAAATTGGGAACCCGAACACCGAGATTGGGAGAATTTCAAGGCTGACCTGATTGACATTTACCCCGAAAAGAAAAACTTGGCTGAAAAGTTGAAAAAGGCTGTGCAACTAACTAACGAACGCTTCGATACGTACTGTGAGTATGCAAGGGAAAAATTATTGCTTTTGCAGCGTACTAAAATTAAATTTTCGGAAATAGAACTTATTGAATTGATTATTGGTGAGATTGGCGAAACACCTGTTAAAATGGGAGCGTTAAACAGTGGGATAAAAACCACAAGCGAATTAATGGTGTTATTGTCGGGCTATACAAAGGTTTCCCGAAAGCGGCACTTTGAGACAGCACCTGCACCGAGTACAAGCTCTAGTTTTAACATTCCTAAGCGTTGTTTTATTTGTAACGAAACGGGGCACATCCAGTCGTCTTGTAATAAACGAAAATTCATAAAACCCACAAAAGTTTTTGTCAATAACAAAGTTCATGATGGCCGCAAGAATGCTAATTATAATAATCGTGACAATGTGCATTATAATAATTCTTGCGAATTTTGTAAAAAAATTGGTCACAAGGAAGATTCTTGTTGGGCCAAGCAACGTGCAGAACGCGAAAAGAATGGAAAAGTCAATTTTTGTAATACTGATAATGCTTCGTCGAATTTATCGTTAGTGATTATTAGAGGTAAACCACTGTATTGTTTAATTGATACTGGCGCAGATTGTTCAGTAATGCGCGAGAGAATTGCTTTGTCCATTGGATGTTGTATTGAACCCCATGTCGTAAGATTAAAAGGTCTGGGTGGTGGTTTTTTGAATACGTACGGAAGAAGAACGGTAATTGTTGAATCTGAGAACGTGTCTATCGAATTGTTATTTTTCTTGGTGCGTGACTCGGACATGGAATATGACGCTGTTATCGGTCGCAACGCTTTGCTTTATGATGACGTCATAATAGTAACGGATAATTTCGGTGCCCGATTGACACGGACAACTACAAACGAACGTAGTCTAAACAAATATAAAATAAATGCTCTCACTATTGAGAATGCTGCGATTGATAATTTATCAGCTGCACTCGAAAATGTTACAGGCAAAAGCCGCCAGCTTTTGACATCTTTATTGCACGACTTCAAGGAAATGATTACGACCGGAAACGCCGTGCGACGTGTGGTTTCGGCTGAATTGAACATTTCTTTGAATAACGACAACGTAATTAATTATCATCCATACCGTTTATCTTTTACGGAAAGAGAAAAAGTACGATTAATTATTGATGACCTAATAAGTAATAAAATTATCCGCGAAAGTGTCTCCCCATTTGCAAGCCCAATCATTTTAGTCAAAAAACGAGACGGTAGCGACAGATTATGTGTTGACTTTAGGGCTCTAAACAGAATCACTATTAAAGATCGTTTTCCGTTACCCTTGATTGAGGATCAATTGGATCGTTTGGGCAAAAGCACGTTTTTTACCACTCTAGATATGGCCTCGGGGTTCCATCAAATTCCGATTGCAGAAAATTCAATTGCAAAAACCGCATTCGTTACCCCCGACGGTCACTACGAGTACCTACGCATGCCGTTTGGCTTGGCTAATGCACCAGCCGTCTTCCAACGAGCTATAAATAAAGCTCTTGGAAAACTGAAAGATACAAAAGCCTTGGTTTATTTAGATGACGTTCTCATACCATCATCCACTGTTGAGGAGGGTCTAGATACTTTAAAACTTGTATTAATTGCTCTAAATAATGCCGGATTTTCATTGAATATTAAAAAGTGTCGCTTCTTTCAAAGAAGTATTGAATACCTTGGGCGCACAATTTCTTGTGAAGGCGTTAAACCTGGAGAAATTAAAATTTCTGCTTTGATAAACTCTCCCGTTCCAACCAATGTACGCCAAGTACGACAATTTATGGGTTTAGCTGGTTATTTTCGTAAATTTGTACCGGAGTTTGCTAGCCGAACAGCGAGCATTACAAAATTAACCAAGAATAATGAACCATTCGTTTGGTTAGAAGAACAAAATATTGCTCGAAATTATATCATTGAACACCTAAGTCAACGGCCTTTATTGGCTATATTTGACCCAACATTGTTTACAGAACTGCATACCGATGCAAGTTCGATTGGTTTTGGCGCGATCCTTTTCCAAAAGCATGATTCAGGTTTGCGTGTGGTAGCCTATTTTAGTAGGAGGGCCTCTCCGGAGGAATCAAAATACCACTCTTACGAATTGGAAACTTTAGCTATTATTTATGCTCTCAAGCACTTCCATTGTTTATTTATTGGGTATCAAGTTTAAGCTAGTAACCGATTGTAATGCTATTAAAGCAACAGCGAATAAAAAAGATTTGATACCGCGAGTTGCACGGTGGTGGATTTACTTACAAGATTTTCAATTTGACATCGAATATCGTAAAGGTAAATACGTCGCGCATGTAGACTACTTAAGTAGAAACCCACCTATAAAATCCTACAATGTCAATTTAGTAAGTCAGGAAAGTTGGTTAGAGCTGGAGCAACAAAATGATCCGGAAACTCAATTAATTATTGAACGACTAAAAACAGGCGACTCGATTACGTCAGATTTTGAAATGAAAAATTCACTTCTTTCTCGCAAAATAATTCAAGAAAATAAAACAACCATATATCGTTATTATGCACCAAAAACTTGTCGATTTGGACTATTGCGTTTATACCATGATGAACAATGTCACGTTGGCATCGATAAAACATTAAATAAAATTCAAGAAAAATTCTGGTTCCCTCGTATGTACACCTTTACAAAAAAATACATTTCACATTGCTTAACATGCGTAGCTACAAAGAAATTATCCGGGCCAAAACAAGGCTTACTTCACCCTATTGATAAAGAACCTATCCCATTTCAGACGGTTCATATTGACTGTGTGGGGCCATTTAAAGCAACCAAAGATGGTTATAAGCAAATCTTATTGATTATTGATGCCTTCACAAAATATATCATATTAGTTCCACTAAAAACTTTAACAGGGTCAGAAGCATATAATGTATTAGCGTCACATTTAATCTTGTTTGGTGTACCAGCTCGAGTTATATCAGATCGAGCAACGAACTTTACAGACAAACAGGTTGCAGATTTAATGAAGTCTTTAAACATTGAACATCACATGGTCGCTACTGGTGCTGCTAGAGCAAACGGGCAAGTCGAAAGATACGTGGCTACTGTAATTACCCTTTTAAGCACTGAAATAGGTAAAGTGTCAGAATGGACGAACGCGCTCCCTAAAATTCAACTTACTTTAAATACTACTCTCCAAAAATCCACCGGTTTTACTCCGTTGAGATTATTGACAGGTGTCGACGCCAATAACGCCTCTATTCAAAATATTGTTAATCTAATCCCTAACAATGAAAACATTATTGATATTGCAAAAGATCGTTCCCTTGCATATGAAAAAATGAAACACTGCGCAGAATTGTCGAAAGAAAGATTTGACAAGGTACGCAGAAATAATAAAACATACAAGGTTGGTGATTTTGTGTTCATCCCAAAAAGTAACGCTCGAGCTCAAAAACTAGAACCTCAGTTCCGAGGACCTTACAAAATTATTAATTTGCTTCCTGGCGATCGATTTACAGTTGAAAATAAGAACTTTAAAAGGGGCCCTTTGGTGGTGCCCAAGGACAGAATTAAACATTGGTCAGGTGAATGGTCTGGAAATTGTGAAAGTCAATTTGACGGTAAGAGATTTCTTTTGTTTTCTCCCTATTTTGATTAGTGGGAGAATGGGTTGGATGAACCGTGTTAGCGTAAATAATATGGCGCTAGGCGCTGTGCAGACAGTTTAAGTCTGAGAGAGCTTGCGTTAATCTTTCATAGCACTGTTTAAATTGAGAATTTGTATGACATTTGTATGACGTAGTTCCTGTAAGTCCATGTTACAAGACCTCTGAGCTCTTGGAGCTATGTCCCAAAACCTCTGAGTTGTTAAGGATGGAACTTTCATGAATTCAAAGTCTAGTTACGTTACTCGTGTGTTACACGCTTCGATTGTTTGGAACATAGCGTTTTTATGCGACCATGTTCCAAGACCTCTGAGCTCATCGAGCCATGTCCCACAACCTCTGAATCGGCATAAGAGAATTAAAAGATTTTATATACATCGTTTTTATGCGACCATGTTCCAAGACCTCTGAGCTCGTGGAGCCATGTCCCACAACCTCTGAGTCGGCATAAAAGAATTAATAGAGTTTATATGCAGCGTTTTTCTGCGACCATGTTCCAAGACCTCTGAGCTCGTGGAGCCATGTCCCACAACCTCTGAGTCGGCATGAAAAGAATAAGATCTGATCACCTGAATGGTGCAAAGTATAAGTGGCTTGGTTACAATAAATGATCCTTGACTGCGGTCTGGAGGGATTAAAATATTGTCAGTTGTTATCTTGATATTTTAAGATGTTTTGTTCTGAAATCAATTTTAGATATTACCGAAGGAAGGGAAAATTTAGAGGAACTATTTCGAGAACGAAACAGCTGTCAGTCTGGCCGTGTTAGCGGCAGCGTGACCAATAACGATATTTTGGGGCCTAGCGGTCAAGAGAGGGGACATGATGTGTGAGATCCCCCCCTCCGCGCGTCAGGGTACACGGGGAACCGATGACAGTTCCGATCCAGGAGAGGTGTGGACCTGAACGCCTTGAGCGCTATTAGCTGTCCTGTTAATTGCTGTTGAATTTCTCTTGTAAATTGTTCTAAATATAATAAATCTTCTGACAGGCAGGTGTTACGGGAAAACCATTCAAGCTAAAAACCTTTTAGTCATCTAGAATTTGGATGTAGGCTGGCCAATGTATTGATTGAAGATTATTCTGCGAGAAAAAAACGAGGTGCACTTTTAGTAACGTCAAAAGGTTTCTGGAATGTAAAAGCACTTGCCACAGAAATCTACTTCAAGACGTTGTGTCCAATGCAACAAGAGCGGAAAACAAAGCCCTTCCGTAATAGAATGATCAGGTTGTAAAGTGGCTTTGTGCTTGATTTGTTTTATTCCATATCATCATGCATATTTTATTTTTTAGTGTTTATATATTTTTAATTTATCTTCAAGTTTTTGTAATATGTGTATTTTTTGCTATGTTTTTTACTTTTTAATGTTTATTTCTATTTAAGAAACCAATATTATATCCATGACAGTAAGTGGGCCTTGTTAATTCGACCAGCAACACTGTGGAGCGTCAGCATGGTATGTGGAAGAGACGTTTTTCCATACTATCTCTGGGCATGAGGGTTAATAACAATTTGGCTAAAGTGATATTATTGTAGCAGCAGCGGTACTACATAATATTGCTATCGATATGATGGAGCCAGAACCAGTTTCTGCAGATGTAGTAGCAGATGAGGTAGCAGATGTAGTAGCAGATGCTACAGATGTATATTATGTAAATAACAATATTCAAAATAATGCAAGACAACAATTGATTTAAAATTATTTTCACACTTTAGTATAAAATATATGTATTAAATTATCGTAAATGTGTATTATACAGTGCTTTCGTAAAGTAAGGAATAAATTCGATAAAACATTTTAGAAGAATTTTAACAAAAAACCATCGGACCGGTCAACTTTAGTTTTTAAAACTGCATCTTTTTTAATATTTATAATTTTACGATCGTCTTTTGTTTTCGCACTATGACGTCATCATTTTTTTTAAATGGCACCCCATACTTTTGATCGCAAATTTGGATGCAGCACATTTTTCTGAATACGAATATAATAATCAGTCCTAAAGTTTCGAAAATGTATGGTAAATTTATTAGAGTAGACCTATCATAATGTCATCAAGGAAGCGTTGGAAACAAAAGAGCGATGACCAGATTTGACAACCTTTGATTACTTTTTGTGGCGATGCTTAAAAAGTAAAGTGTACGTTAGTAGGTTAGAGAATTTAGAAGATTTAAAGCAACAACTCGTCATGAGTACGACAAATCCCTCCTAGTAGCCGAAAAATTAAAAATTAAATTAACATTTTTGAAATTAAATGATAAAGGATTGTTGAACGACGAGTTAAATAATTTTTATATGAATATAATAATAGAGTACAAGGTTTTAAATGATCTAAAACCTATGCCTACAATACGAACTTTTACGAAAACTTAGAAAGATTCGGACCAAGGTCTTTAGGCACATGAACAAAAAAAATCGATATATTTTTGTATAATTATTTGGTTATGGCAATACATATGCCAAATCATGTCAAATTCAATGGTTGAAATCGTGTGGTGATGTAGATCCCCTTGGATCAAATGTAAAGAATATGTTTGGAAGTACATTTATTTGCTCTTTAGAATATCTTGCAGATACTGGTTCAAATGATATGACAACCGAATTTCCAAATACCTTGCATACAATAAACGCGGGATCAGGCATGGAAAATCAATCGCGATGAATACAGTTGCGTTACGTGTTCCTGTCTATAAGAGAAAAGAGAGGCAAAGGGTTTAAATGGTCTAAAACATATGCTTACAATACGTACTTTTATGAAAACTTACAAAGATTCGGACCAAGGTCTTTAGGCAAATGGACCAAAAAATATCTATTTTGGTTATTATTATTTGGTTTTGCCAATACATATACCAAATTATTGGTGCATGACAATAGATGATAAAAAAAAAATTATGCATGGAGTCCACGCGCGAGTTATATCAGTGAAAGTGACGCATTACATTAATAATAGTAAATTTAAACTTTAATTTAAATTTTTAATGTTTTTCCCGATATGGAATTAATTATTTTAAGTCTGACTTACATGTCGATTTTTGACCTTTGTTCCATATCTTCTTTTTTCTTTGTTTGGAATGTTAATTCCTCGTCACAATTTTTATAAACATATTACACATATACACATTTAGCACAAACATTTTAAAACTCTTGAAAACTTCAATACATTTTAAAACTATTTATTGTCATTATTTGCATTACGTTATTTACTTTATTTCCTAGAACTTGTAAATTTAATTTAAAAATATTACACAAGTTTTCGTTTTCATCGTCAGTAGGAAACTAACTATAATTTTGGCTTAAATCTAGATATGATGGAATTTATTTATCTTATTAGTTATTTATGTTATTTTTATTTATTTTATTTTATTTAACAATTTAAACATGACATCTTTCGCAACACTTGTTTGTTCATTTATTATTGGCTGTTTCTGCTTATGTTTGTAAATGTACAAGTTTTCTGCGATATTCATTCTTACTCCTTTTTCTATTATTTTTTCCACTTTTAAAGTGTCTGTAATAGGCCCATATTGGTGCTTTTCTTGTTGCAGGTGTTTCGTGTAATTAGACGTCGTATTGTTTTTATTAATATGTTCTTTATATCTTGTATGGAAGCTTCTGCCTGTTTGGCCAATATATTTTTTATCGCAAGTACTACACTTTAATGAATATATCCCGTTACTTTTGTATATGTCTTGTGTTTCAGTTGTGGTTTTTAGAATTTTTTGTAATTGGTTATTTGTTTTTAGTGCTATTTTTAAATTTTGATTCTTGAATATTTTTGTTATTTTGTTTGTTTCATGTCCGTAATAACTGAATTTTACCCAACTTCCTTCCTTATACTTATTGTTATTACATTACATTAAATTACTTAGAATTACGATTAGAGTTATAAGTGAAAATGCTGAATTGCATTAGATTACTTAGAATTATGTGACATAGGTTCACCTTAGATGTAAAAATAGAATTGTAAGTCAGTCTAGTGGGATAAGGGTAGGATTATACATGCGTTTTTGCATTGCCTTTCAACCGTTGCGTTTGAAACGCGTGGAGTAACCTTGCATGTAGTTGCATATACTCGGAATAGACCGGCGATTTGGATCTGCGTGTGCGATTGTTTTGTTTTGCAATGCTTGCGATTGTGGATCCAGTAAAACTATTTTATCCGACACGTTTGGGACTGGCATGATGGGTTTAATAAAATTAAAATTCAATTTACAGGGTTAACAAACATGGTATTTTTGGGAATTGAACCATTTTGAAATATGTCGGTTTATAGAGTGTACCATTTACTGCAATGCCGGATAAAGCAGCTTTTACTATAAGGCGCAAATGTTTTTATGAATTAAATTTATCGTTTCCTTGCCGATAAAGTAACGATAAGCACCAGATGCATGAAAATAATCTATACGCAATTATGTAGTCCGCTAATTAGTTGCAACATGGATTATCGTGAGAGAGCTTGTATTGCTGCAACACGAATTTTGTTGAAAAAGAGAAAGAAGAAATCGGCACTGGTGGGTTCATCCTAAACTGTCCAATCGCCTATCTACGGGTGTAACAGACTTCTATTAGTTAGAAGCGCTCCGCACACGAGAGCGCCACCTGCACACCTCCCACTATCGGATTCCCCCACCAGCACACCTCCGACCAATGGGATTCTCCCACCATTCGACAGCACGAAGACACGCCTACCCTCCAGCCCTATAAAAGGGGCTTGCGAGTTCCGAAAACGCCAGAGAAACAACCTTATCAATACAAATTTGTTTCTCAATTTGTTATAATTTTTAATTCCCATCAATTCAAATTTACCGCTAAAATATATTAACTTACAAATAGGTGGCGCTAATTAAGTTCACGTTCCCGTTTCTCTTCTTTGAAGCGTCCCTTTTGGTCTCAACAACCGAAGCCATCACATCGTGTAAGTTTTTTTTTTTTTTATTTCTGTTTAATTAGTATTTTTAATGATTAAATTTATTCATAACATTATAAATACACGTTGTGTTCTCGCATTTAAAGTATAAAGAGGGTAATTTGTTGATTTTGCGATATTTTTGGATTATTTCTTAAAAAACTCGAACGCCATTTTGAAACCGATTTCATTACAAATTAATGAATTCATAAAACAACCTTTTTAGCAGCGATCGTGAATTGTAAAGGCATTGTAAAGTATTACTATGTTCTTAGGTTTATTATTTTTTAATTAAATTATAATAAATTAATTAGATGGGTAGTGAATTTCGCTTAATGGTACCTAATAAAAATTACAGATGGCGTCGGCTTCATTTTATTTGAATTTTGCTTTTTTATCGAATTCTTACACAGGCATTAGTTCCAAATAAATAGATACATAAATAAATTATGTTGTTTGTGACAATGAATTTGTGCTTAGATTAGCTATAGTTTAATTTGAAAATAAACATATCTTTCAAATTTCAGATAAAACGGTGCACATTCTCGTCAAAAGAAAATAGAATACCGCGACGTTCTTCATTTTCTATACAGGCTCGACTAAGTCTCATAAAAGATCCAAGAACTCTACTTAACATTTCTAGTTTGATTTCTCTACAAATTTTGAAAGGTAAATTTCAATTATTTTAATTAATTTTGCCTAACTAATTTTTTATCGAATTATTACCAAATTGAAATAAATACAGGCATTAGTTACAAATAAATAGATACATAGGCTTGCATTTCCTAACATACTAAATACACGTTTTGTTCTCGTTTTTAAATTAATTTTTTTTTTGTTTAATTATGAATTTTAAACGAAGGGCGCTTTGTCTGAGATTCAGTGATTGACTACGTTTATGTCGAGCACTTCGATCGGATGGAGTTTCCATCCGATCGTGTCAATTCCATCCTTGTTTCAAGTCGCAGCGTATATATCGTATTTTATGTTAACGGATTGGATGAACAGAAACCAGTCCGCTACAGTTGAACAAAGACGAAAGATATATTAGATAAAGGTAACTATATCGGTTAACCTTGGAAGATTTGATGTGAACGCATGCGTCTTGTTGTACTTTCTGGTTGCAAGTGGTAAAAGTATGCGAAACGTTGAATCAGCTGACTTCCTCCATCTTGTTTTCAATCCAATCGCGTCTTTATCGTTAAAATGCAACGTTCGATCCGGATTCTTCGATTCAAGCTAGCAATTTTTAAGGATTGAGTTTACGCGTTGCATCCGATGGAGAGTTCGGGCCGACCCGTTTACGTCGCAAAATTCAAGTGGATGGACACGATCGGATGGAAACTCCATCCGATCGAAGCGCTCGACATAAACGCAGTCATTGACAAGTTTCGTAGCAGTAGCCTAGGATATTTAACAATTAATTTTTTTTTTAATTATAGATTTTGGTATTAATTTTAATAAAAAAATGGATTCCACGAGCACAAAGTATCCACAAGATTTAATAAATTTATTTGAAATCGACGCCTGCAATCTTTGTAAAAAAAACTTTAACGGCCGTTTAATGGGCCACCGTCACTATTGTTCAAAACGCCATAAAAAATAAAAAATTGGTTTTTAAAAACCAATTATTTTGAATTGGTAAACAAATACAAATGCGAAATTTGTAACAAAAGTTACAGTGATAAAGAGCAGCTAGTTATTCACGAAGTTTCAAAGAAACACTTAAAAAAGATAGCTTTAAACAAAGCTAATCTTAATTATTACAATTTATAATTTTTTTGTTTGTTTGTTTGTTTGTTTGTTTGTTTGTTTAATTGTTTGTTTGTTTGTTACTAGGTAAGCGATACTTTTATTTATTTAATACATTATTTTAATCTTACAGTAATTGTTAAATAATGTGCAAATTCATCACATTTATGAGTATTGGACATACGCGGTTTTCCTATAGTATAGTTTAGTCGCGAACACATTCAGAGTACAGGAGATGCGCATTTTTCCACACATTATAACATAGGGGTATTTTTTTACAGAAGATGCCCCGTCGAATAGATAAAATATTCAGGGCATTGAACGCATTGAACAATTCCAAGGATAGTGCCATTGTCCAAGAAAGTGCAAATAGTAATAGTAATGAAAACATGGAGACAGGCGATGACAGCAACGAAATACTGGATGGCAGCAGTGCAGAAACAGGTAATGAAAACATGGAGACAGGCGATGATAACAACGACCCCGATTTTCAACTAAATCCGGAAGATTGTGACAGTTCTGAATCGTCTGAAAACATTTCGGATTTGAAAAATGATGGATGAAATAAATGCAGGTGATCCTCAAGACGAAAGCCTAAAAAGAAAGCGGTCTATAAAATACGAAATGGACAAGAATAGATGGGAAAAGAACAACAACAGTTTAGATAGAGAAAAGGGAAAGTCTTATAAAGGAAAGAAAAAGGAGAATGGAAAATGGAGGTATGACTTATTGAAAGAACCAAGATTCATGAAAGGAAGTTGCAATTGTAAGTTAAGTCAAAATAAAAAATCCGCCCTAATGTGCGCTAGAATTAGTGAACATGACAGAAGAAAAATTTTCGAAGAGTTCTGGCAATGTACGTGGTCTGAAAAAAAGATGTTTGTAAGAAACCATGTATGTGTACAGAGAACATCGAGAAAACGAGGCCTGAATGAAGTGTCCAGAAGAACTTATTCGAACGCTTTCTTTTTAGGTTCCCCCAGAATAAGAATTTGTAAAACGATGTTTCTAAATACACTTGGCGTTAATGAATGGGTTATAAAAAAATGGGCCAAGAGCGGACTAGAAGAGAATATCGTGGTTGTGCAAAATCAACAGAATTCTGGTATCAGTAATGGTGTGAAACAGCTTCAAATATTCTTCGATTCTCTACCGAAAATGGAGTCGCATTATTGTAGAGCCACAACCTCAAAACTTTACCTGGAACCAATGTGGACTAGCAAGAGTCAATTGTACAAATTGTACAAATCCGATTTTTGCAAAAATCAGAACCAAAAAGCCGTATCGATAGCCACTTTTCACAAACAATTTGACAAGAAGAAACTTTCCCTATATAGACCAAAGAAGGATCTTTGTGATATTTGCGTGTCATTTCAAACAGGGAATATTTCGGAAGAAGATTATAATGAACATACCAAATTTAAGGATGAAGCAAGAGCTGAAAAAAATGACGATAAACAATCACAGAATGATGTATTTACCATGGATCTCCAATCGGTTTTACTTTGTCCGAAATCAAATGTATCTTCACTCTATTATAAAACAAAACTCATTGTGCATAATTTCACACTGTATGATCTTAAACGCCAAAAAGGCTTCTGCTACTTATGGAATGAGTCTGAAGGTGGGCTAACAAGTAACGAGTTTACCAGTATTATTGTTCATTTCTTGAAGCAGCATGTAGAGATGTATAATTTAACAGAAAGAAGCACTGAGGAAATCCAAATTATATCATGGAGTGATGGTTGCGGATACCAAAATCGAAACTGTACCCTATCAAATGGTTTATTAAACTTTGCCTCAGAGACTGGTATAACTGTCATCCAAAAGTATTTACAAAAAGGACACACGCAAATGGAAGTCGACAGCGTACATTCCGTTATTGAGCGAAAAATTCGAAACAAAAAAATTAACATTCCAGCAGACTATGTATACATCTGTAAAACCGCTTGTCATAAAAGTCCTTATAATGTGGAATATCTAATGCACAATTTCTTCAAAAAATATGATAACTTACAGTTTGTTAAATCAATAAGACCAGGAAAAGCTGTTGTCGGTGCACCCACGGTGAATGATCTTAAAGCATTGAAATACTCCAAAGATGGTATTTTTTTTAAGCTTCGTCATACCGAAGATTGGCAAACCTTACCGATACGGCTAAATATCAATAATATTGTGCCAATCAATTCTACTGACCTTCCCCAGCTGCATAAAAATAGGCTTAAAATAAAAGCTGAAAAGTTTCAGCATCTTCAGCAATTGAAATTATCCATGGAACGTGATTATCACGATTTTTATAATAAGCTACCCCATGAAAATTAAAATAATTTCTCTGATTATTTTATTATACGTACTTGTATTAAAAATAATTTGTTAATTTGCTGAATATAATTAGAATTACGCTTTTTTTATTTCAATAAAGTGTTTTCCTAATATTGACCTTAGTTTCATTAATCCTTAAAAAACTGCGTATCTCCAAATTATTGACCAAACTTTACAAAGAAAAATGCCTAACTCCTTCTTTTTGTTTAAAATAACTCAATACAGAAAAATTCAAAGTGTACTCTAATGATCTAGATTGTTTTTGGTGGTAACTACATACTAGAATCAATTTTTTTGATTGTTCCTATTGCAATACAAAAAAAGCAGTTTTTAGCGTTTCCTGAAAAGTTTTAAGAATCGGAGTTACACATTTGCGAATTAAGCCGACGATATTCGAAAAAATGAAGGATTTACACACCAGCCGAGTATGAAAATCTTATAGTTGAGGCTAATGAAAATTTTGAAATAAGAAGACTCAAAACTGAACATAACGAGTGGGGCGGAGCAACTTGCTTATTTAGAAATTCAATTTAAAAAAAATGTAATGTAGATATATATTTAATTTCTTGAACAAGATGAAGTACAACATTCAAAGTTTATGTTTACGCAGTTTTAAAGATGATATCCGGCAGATGACGTCCAGATTGGCATCTAAGCAGTTTGCTGGCAGTCAATCATAGATCTACATAACGCTGTTAGCTGACACGCTGTTAACTTTTGTTTCTGCAACTGACCCTTAGTCAACATCATGGAGTGGACGATGGTGGAGCGCGCGTTCGCTGTCGACGCACATTTTTCTAATGGTCGCTCAATCATCGCCACGCAACGTGCATTCCGTACCCATTTCAATATTGCGCCTCGTGGTCGTGTTCCTGGCCGGCAATCGATTGTTTCATGGGTAAACAACTTCAGGGAAACTGATGATGTGAGGCGAATCCTTCATGAAGAACTAAAATTTCATCCCTACAAATTGGCTGTGGTGCAGGAACTTTATTCACGCGATTTTGTTCCTCGAGAAAATGCTTGTAACGCGCTTCACGACACGCTTGTTCTCTTCAGTGACGAGGCTCACTTCCATCTTGCGAACATGCGACATTGGAGCGCTAATAACCCCAGACAACTTTATCAGCGTCCCTTACATACACAACGTGTAACTGTTTGGTGTGCACTATCGCGAGTTGGAATAATTGGTCCATGGTTTTTTGTAGAAAACGAACGGGCGTTTCAGTGACTTCTAACCGTTATGTCCACATAATTTAGGAGTTTTCCTGCCAATACTCAACGAGATGGATGTGGGAGATGTAAATATCCGGCAGGACGGTGGCACGGCACACACAGCGCGAGTGCCAATGACTGTTTTGCGGCAACACTTCCCCAGACGCCACATCTCCTTGAGTGGCCTGAAGTGGCCTGAAGTGGCCAGCACGGTCGCCTGATTTAACCGCCTGCGACGATTTTTTATGGGGCTATCTAAAAGCACTTGTTTACAACGATCATCCTAGGACCCTGGTTCACCTGAAGAACAACATTCGTCACGCTGTCGCCAACATACCCGTCGATATGCTGGAAAGGGTTGAACGGAACTTGCGAGTTCGATTGAGACAGTGTATCGAGAGGAATGGACGCCATCTGGTGGATGTCGTCTTTAAAACATAAACTTTAAGGCGAGTTTTTCAATCTGGGTTTAAACGCCGAAAGAGAACAGAAACTGTCCGTAACTTGAAGGTGCAAGCAAATAAAATGCGAGCGACGTCGGAGAAAACATTTCCTACCGGAGAAATAGGACAAACTGTTAGAATACGAATTCCCGATGTTGATCGAGCACGAAGTGACTTACGAAATATTCTGAGGGCGAGTTTTTCAATCTGAGTTTAAACGCCGTTCAGGGGTGAACTTAGTTCAGAGGAAATTGGGTGTTTTTCAAATGCGGATCAAGAGATGAACGGAGTTTAAACGACTTCAGATCTGAACGGTCGACCGTTGCCGTTTAAACGCCGTTCAGTGCACATTGTCGTGTTATTGAAGTTAGGTATTATGGATTTAATAGAAATTTTAAGCGACGATGAAGACATTAATGAGTACGTTGATTATGTTGATCGACCACGGCGCCCTTATATAGTAAGGGACAAACGAGATCATTTTACGGAATGGGATGAACACGACTTTTTCACGCGGTTTCGTCTCCAAAAAGGAACTGTTCAAGTTATTGTGAATCGAATTGAAGGTAAGTGACACACATTTAAAAAAGTATCAATAACATAACAATTTTAGATTCAATTAGGTCTCCGACAAATAGAAATCATGCCCTCACTCCAGGGCAAATGCTGTTAATTGCAGTAAGGTTCTATGCTACCATTAGCAAATCCTCGGTTACCCGCAGAGCAGTTATAAAAATGAATCGCAAAATCGAACCAGAAACGCAGTTGAAAGAAGTTACGGTGTCTGGAAACGCAAATTTCCTGTTTTGGCTTTAGGGATAAGACTAAAATTAAACGGAGTTGAAGCCATTATCGTTGCAACAGCAGTTCTTCACAATATTGCTTGTTATGTTAATGAGCCAGAGCCACCCATCCATGACGAAATTGTGAGAGCAGTTGACTTCGTTATATACAGTCCATTATATTTATTTTAGTTCTTCTTCATATAACCATCTCGATTTGCCATTGAGTGCAATAGAAGAACAAAACATATTTTTGGTAAAAACAATCCTTATAACAATTAAAACTTTCTTCAGAGAACAAAATGAGTAATGAATCGACAACAAGATAATCCATGGATGCTGATCAAGCAGGAACTTCAACTCCGTAAGAGAGTAGAGGTACTAAAAGAGGATTCAATTAATTAGTGGACCCAGACAACACAAAGAATGAAATTTCATCATCTAAAAAACCTCGCATTGAGCTTGATAAAATTAAAAAGGTGAAAGTATTGAAATTTATTGCAAGGGCTCTATACAATGTTCACATGCTGAAGTTCAAAAATATTGATCCTATCATGGCGAACATAAATCTACGGATACAAATAGCAAACATAGTCTTCACTGCACATAACGTTTTGAAACAAAAACATAATGAGACAAATGGGAAGCTTGAAGAAAAAACAAAAAGCTCAGACTATCATATAACTCTTTTAAGCGAGACCCATCACATAACTAGAGAGGATGCTATAAAGCAAGTGGAAGCAGCAGCTCTAAGTGCAGGATTGATATATCAAAAATATTTGAATGAAGATAAAGAAAATTGGTATGGAACAGCTACTCCTTATCTTGACTTTCTCGTTTATTTTGGATTAAGACTTACTAAATTAAGAGTTGGTCATTCTAGTATGCCAATAAAGAAAGAAAACGGAGGAAGCACATCGTTCCCATTGAGCAAATATGGATTATATGGTAACCATCATGTATTACTGGAAGGGTGCACATTTCCACCAGAGAAAAGGAGCTCAATGGCGCAAAGTGTAGGACCTATGACAGCACTATTATGCATGATTCGGCCAACAACAGAATATAGGAAGAAATGGGAAGAAGCTGTAAAGAGGGCAATGGCACATGTACGTGGAATCGATGATATAATTTCAGTGTCAAAGGGGAAAACAGCAAAAGAATTAGCACCATTAATTACAACCCTAGCAGATATCGTATTTATAACAACCACAAGACAAGCAACAAGAGTATGTTTCCCTCCAAATAAGTTTGCAAGAATTTTCAATAATCAAACTTTGTATGGAGCAAAAGGCCCAGATGTAGTATTCAGCGATGACCCTAGCCTTGGGATGGGACCAGACATAATAGAAAACTTTGACACATCTACATACATACAAAGTCATGTGCAACATGGAATACTCTCTGAATGGTGATTTCATAGGTCATGTTTCTCAGATAGTATATCATTGTATGTTTGGAACATTTAAAGAAGATTTAGGCGTACTATCAACAATAACAAATCTCAAAACGTGGTCTAATAGAGAAGAAATTGGAAATGGATTTCAGAAAATGACTAATAGTACCACTATCAACATATTCAGGCCTATAAAGATGAATAGTTATTCCAAGATGAGCAGTGCTAATCAAACAGGACTGTTGGCAACAGCTTACATACAAACAGTTTCAGTACCATCATTTAGCGGGTTGAGACCAGACTTTCCATGAAGACTTTTTTGAAAATTTGAAGAGAAAAACTGGGACTAAATCAGGTGGGAAGACAATTGATGAGTTAATAATGTCCTTATCAACAGTTTTGAAGGAGCTCGTAGAAATGCTTGACAAGGGAGGAAGACAAATAGAAATGGGAACAGTGAAGTGGAAAGAAATGGCTTCTTTAAAGATAGGTACAGTGTATGGCAAATGTATCGAGACATCTCATTGCTAGACTAGTCGAACGTCCGAAACTAAGCATGTCCTTCTCTAACTTGATGTGCATCGTTACGTTTCAGTTCCACTCATTCATATCGTTTCTTGCGTAAAAATTCCTGTAGACCGGCCGGGCCATCCCATTACATTTTACCTTGAAACGAATTTTTAGAACGAAATTTTAAAGCTTTTGTGGTTCATTGGCAGAGAAATGCACTTTATAATGGAATAAATTAAGTAGTCTTTTGGATTAAACAATATATTATTTATTCAACATAACAAAAATGAAAATACATAAGTTTATGTATAGTAGATAATTCTATAAAATTAACATTAAAAATATATCGAAAAGAAAAGGAATTACTATATACTATAAAATATCAATTAAAATTAAAAACTAATCAAAAATTTACAAAATTACTGCAAAATTAAAATTAGTAGTATATGAGAAGAAACGAATTGGGAATAAAACAACAGAATATTTTGATTTGGTGACGGATACTTTTAACGATTATTTCAATTTATGTTTAGGTAAATGAGCTGCATCCCTTAAACATTTACAGGTATAGTATTATTGTGTTGTAAATGCTTTACCTTCAAACGAATTTTTAGAACGAAATTTTAAAGTTTCGGTGGTTCATTGACCGAGAAATGCACTTTATAATGCAATAAATTAAGTAGCTTTTGGATTAAAGAATGTATTATTTATTCAACATAACAAAAATGAAAATACATAAGTTTATGTGTAGTAGATAATTCTATAAAATTAACATTAAAAATATATCGAAAAGAAAAGGAATTACTTATACTATAAAATATCAATTAAAATTAAAAACTAATCAAAAAATAAAAAAATTAATACAAAATTAAAATTAGTAGTGTGTGGGAAATCCTCCAAAGTCGATTACTTCTTGCAAGCGATTGTTCATTGACCGAACTAATCGTTCGCAATTAGGTTGACCACGAAATCTTTCCCACACACGAAGACAGTGGGTCAGGAGGGTCGCTCTAGTCCGGATATTGTTGTGACCATCAACGTCATTCCATTCCTTCACCATACTAGCCCACAAGTTTTCAATCGGATCCAAATCAGCTGATTTGGAGGGCCAAGGAATTACTTCGAACTCCGGATGCCCTTCAAACCACCTTTGAACCACTCCAGCTTTGTGCACCGCGCTATTATCGTGAATGAATGGAATGCATAAACTTATGTATTTTAATTTTTGTTATGTGAATAAATAATATATTGTTTAATCCAAACGACTACTTAATTTATTCCATTATAAAGTGCATTTCTCTGTCAATGAACCACAAAAGCTTTAAAATTTAAAATGTAATGGGATGGCCCGGCCGGTCTACAGGAATATTTTACGCAAGAAACGATATGAATGAGTGGAACTGAAACGTAACGATGCACATCAAGTTAGAGAAGGACACGCTTAGTTTCGGACGTTAGACTAGTCTAGCAATGAGATGTCTCGATACATTTGCCATACACTGTACACCAGGGGATGAGATTCAAAACATGATGGTTGCAACAACTGGAGAGCATTTTCTTGGGAAAAGACAATAATAATTTTGTGTATAATTTGTGTATAATTTGTATATATGTTAGTCGAAGTTCAATGCGTAACTTTATTTTCGTTATATATACAGTCCATTATAGTTATTTTAGTTCTTCTTCATATAACCATTGAGTGTTTGCCATTGAGTGCATTTAGAAGAGAAAAACAGAAGTATTTTGAGGAAAATCGGATTCCGATACAAAATGATCAATAAGCAACAGCTACTGATGGAAACTCGCAGCATTTCCGAATGAAGAGCAAAATATTTGAAGGAAATTCAACAAATTCGAGCAGATAATATATATTGATGAGACGTGGTACGATACCCACAACACAGTAAAAAAGAATGGACTGACGGGACAAGCAAATGCACCTTTAATGTTCCACCATCACGTGGAAAACTGATTATCGTTTTACATGCAGAATCTGAAGAAGCATGGGTAAAAAATGCTTTGCTTCTTTCTGCAAAATTAGATTACCACGAAAATAAGACGGCTGAACTATTTGAAAAATGGTTCATGGACACGCTACTTCCAAATGTACCAAAGAACAGTGTTCTTGTTTTGGACAATGCTAGTTACCACTCAGCACTACTTGAAAAAGTACCAAACTTTTCCTCAAATAAAGAAGAAATACAGCAATTTTTAAGAAAAAATAATTTATATTTTGAAGAAAGTTATACCAAGAAACCGCTGTAAGAAGCGCTAAAAATAAGAACATTTACAAAAAAATATCGAATTGACCATTTTGCCCGAGAGCGTGGTTATCGAGTACTTCGTTTACCCCCTTATCATTGTCAATTTAACCCCATTGAAATGATGTGGTCTCAATTGAAATCTCGCGTTCGGAGAAACAATACCTCGCCCAAATTTAGTAATTCTACTATTTCCTTAATACAAGAAGAAATCGCTAAAATTCCAGTGTCAAGTTGGGCGAATTGCGTCCGCCATGTAATAAGGTAGAAGATAATTACAGATCTCGATTAGTGAACCAGTTAACATTATTAAATAACATTCAATCACTACAAGAAAAATCATTATCTAAAGATTCATCATCATCGGCGTTCATTATCGTTGCAACAGCAGTTCTTCATAATATTGCTTGTTATGTCAATGAGCCAGAGCCACCCATCCATGACGAAATTGTGAGAGCAGTTGACTTCGTTAATGATATGCCTCCTTTGCATTATGTTCCAGTAAGGGGTGATGGGGGAATTAATAATGCAACAAGATATTCGTTAGTTAATGATTATTTTCAAAATTTAGTGTAATGAAATGCATTTGATTTTTTTTTTATTGTGTGAAACTTAATTATCCACTTATCTACTTCTAAAATTTTAATTTTCATTAAATGTTTGCTGTTCCAGTATCGCTTTTTTATTTTCCACGACACTTTGGTATTGGAAAATAAGGTCAGTCTGAAATTAATGACGGTATGCTTTGCTTTTTAACAAAATTTAAAATAATTACCAAAATTTGCTCCTCTTCCTTCTTAAAATTGGCTGCCCGCTTGGTACTCATCGTAACTAGATTCAAATAATCACACACGAGATAACAAGATCATAATCTGATCTATCAAAATTTCGTTGCCAACCAAAAGAAAATTGGCTTGAACGCCGGCCGTTCAACTGAACGGTTGTCAACCTCGATTTGAAAAACGCCGCATTTGTGTGATCTCGGATCAGTACCTGAACGCCGATCAGTTTATCGGAGGTTTAAACTCCAATTGAAAAACTCGCCCTAAATGTTGTACTTCATCTTGTTCAAGAAATTAAATATATATCTACATTACTTTTTCTTTACTTGAATTTCTAAATAAGCAAGTTGTTCTGCCCCACCCTGTATTATAGACGTAAAAAAAATGGTGGCCGAACCATTATAAGAAACTTGTGCTATCTGTGGATTCATATGGCAGAGGAGTACCCAAGGACAAAAAAATGACTTGCTATTTCCAAGGTGTCACATTTCACATTTTCCAAGTCCACACCAGATCTTATAGCAACACGTGAATCCATAGATTGTTTAGTCAGTCATGAATTCCAGTTCTTACAGAGAATGGGTATCAGACCGCCCTTACCATCAAGTCATACTTCTGCATATACTGGTAAAGTGCCAATCAATGAAATGTCAGAGTTGAAAAAACTAGAAAAATAAATCCCAGCAGAGTACCAAAATTTCTATACGGAGGTTTTTGCATGGCCAACAATTTCAGCAAACTATGAATATCAAGAAAATCATGATAATTAACTAACAATATTCTTCTGAAAATCTTTCGATTTGTATGTACATGTCGGAGGTCATTTCGAAAAAGGCCTTAGTCCAAAAATTTTAATTCAAAATATCAGTATTAACATTCTTTTTTTATAATAAATAAATCCCCTAAAAATTATATATGTATATTTTTTATTTATCAATTTCTATATTCAGTTTCTTTAGCACCATCGACATTTTTTACAAGAAACACATTTTTGTTGATCCTGAAGTTTTCATTAATAGACTCGTGCCCTTTTTGAAATGACGGATTCAATTAAAAGGGTTAACTGAATGGATATAGAAAATTTAACTGCTCATTATATTGATGGTTCATTAAAAACAAAAGATTCAATTACAGGTAGTGTAATATTTGGCATAGAGTTGAGTGGTTCAGATTTATTGATTGCTCAAACTCCACAGTGTGATTTGAAAGTAATTCAAGCCATACCTTGTCAAGGCTGCGGATCACTGGTTTGACTACATCTAATATAATTCATCCAGGTTTGATTCACTTTAAATCAAATTGCACTTTGGATAGTCATTTTTTGTCTCGTCAACCAGAAGCTCTCTACATACAGATAGTAAAAGAACCAATATGCTGAAATTTGAACTATGGTAATAATAAAACATTGTCATTTTGTCCAAAGTATGGATTCCTGGGATCATTAACATAATGCTGGGAATATCTTTTATTAAAACTGATGAAACTTTCTCTGAACTTTCTCTGAACCAAAATTCCTGGATGCTATCAGATTAACAATCTTTCAGAATTTATAATGGATGAACCCCAAGGAGTGTATCGGCTTGCCACCAACAGTGGAGCAATTAAAATTTGGTTTTCGCGGAATGAAATTGCAGCAGTTCTAGACAATCACTTAGAGATTATTTCAATACGTGTAGCTGTAACGCGGCTATCATCGTTTAGCGGTCAAGGTTTCAATAAATAAATATAAATTGTATTCAAAACGGTCCTAATTAGTATGTAATGAGGTATTTTGTTAGTTTAGGCAAATAATGACCAAAAATTTTCTTCTTCGTCAGTTTCTGATTCAGTACTTTCATCCCAGTCTTCTGAACTAGAATCAATATCTGACCCATCTTCTTCAAGCTTTACAACATTACTGAAATTAGTACTTCTTGTGCTGTTGTTATGATTGGATTATTATTGGGAACAATTTTATGTACATGTTTTAATCGCCCTAAGAGGAAACAACTTAGGGACGACAATTCATTACTTTGTAAGATCAACTATCGTAACTTCTTTAAATTTGATAATTCTGTTGATATATAACTAAAATTGTTATCAAGATTAACATGAATTAATTGCTGCATTTTTGAGATGGCTAATGTATGCAAATTCTTCAAATGATGTAAATTGCATTAGAAAAGTATTACCATCGAATTACTCCTCTTGAAAGAATTAAATGTTAATTAACGAGCACGTTTAGGGAATCCAATCACCGTTTCCAACGAACTGAATCAATATCTAACTATTCCAAGATAGATTTTTGAGCATTGTTCTTTGACCGGGCAAAATAGGGTGAACCTGTGAAGAATAAGTTCATCAACTGTGTTATCGCTGCCGGAACAGCTGCTTGTTTAGGATACTAATAGGTAGTTTAACTTTCATACTTCATAATGAAATGTCATCAAAAGAATACGCTGCTTAAAATAATGACAAATTATCATTAGAAAATTGGGAAATTAACTTGAAAAAAACATTTAAAAAGAGAACGTACACACAAAATACGTATTAACCTAAATTAGTATTTTCGGGTATCTCACCAGATAATTCACGGCTGACGAATTATAAAATGTAAACTGTATGAATACTTTAGAGTCACTGAATTGACGATATGTGCCCAGATCTTAGTCTTAGGTGAAAACAATGCGATTCGTTCCCGGATCAATTCCGGTGAAAATTGTCAGAAGGGATAACGGTACCGGCGCGCGGATCAACGATGTCAAGTTCAAATCGACCGGGAAAGTGGTTGCCTACAAATCTGCCTTTTAATTGCCAAGTTTTATCAAGTTGGTGGCTTTGCCAAAAAAAATCTTCAGAAGCACCGACATTTAGATGCCGTCACGAACGTTGCCAAGTTTGAATCACAAATCACAAATTAACTAGAAAACAAAGTGAAATTTACCTCGTCTTAAAAAAAAAAACAGAAAAATAGAAATAGAAAATAGCATCTGCTCGGGTTGAGGGGTCAACATAAACATTAGAAACTCTATCTGACCGAATAAGAAAATATTATTATAATATGATATATAATAAAACATATTTTGAAGAAATTCATTTCCGACCATATTCATATTCAAGATCTTCCAAGAGTCAGATTTTAATGAAACTATATCGGTGACGTAGCAACTGAAATTTCTGAATTTTTTAGTCAAAAACGGTCCCCGTTAATGTCTACAAATTACCGCCAAGTCTACAATTTTTATTTTACAAGTATTGCTAAATTTCACTGCCACACAAAACTTATACAAAAATAGTAAGTACTCATCATATCTGATTTCTCCTGAAATTCTCTCCCAATTATCTAAGATGTTCTCGCATGACAAAGTCTCTGAGGAACAGATCTACGAACTCATCTTCCAATATTCCATCTATAATAAACGAAGAATTAAAATTAAATGCGTTACTTGAAGCTAAGGAAAAACATCACACATCTACAGGCAACTTGCCCTAAATAGCAATGTCCCAATCTTCTGTTGTAAAGATATTTAATGAAGCAAGTGAACATCTTATTTAAAATTGGATCAGAAAAGTAATACCATCGAATTACTTCTCTTGAAAGGATTAAATGTTAATCAACAAGCACGTTTAGGGAATTCAACCACCGTTTTCAACGAACTGAATCAATATCTAACTATAGCAAGATAGATTTTTGAGGATTGTTCTTTGACCGGGTAAAATAGGGTGAACCTGTGAAGGATAAGTTCATCAACTGTGCTATCGCTGCCGGAACAGCTGATTGTTTAGGATTTTCCTTGACCTGTTATTATAATAATAGGTATTTTAACTTTTTATCTGGTAAACTTAAATCGAACGGTCGCTTTAATGTTTTGTGACACATTACAAACGTATATCTTCGACGAAGGGCAATGGAAATGGAACAGGTCCACCAAGAGCAGATCATTTTTTTGTAAAACCCGGCAAGTACAGACTTTCGCTGTAACGCAGTTCTTTTCAGACCACGGAAATTACCAAGATGTTAAATACAAAATATTAAGTTTTAATCGTGTGAAGACAAAATTTGGTGTTGAAATCGTTGTAGATCTCGAAAATCACACGATCTTCCTGCCTGACAGGATGACCAATCATTTCACAGATGAAAAAATTAATGAGATGGAGGCACTCGGGCGACCTAGCACATCAGCACCAGGTGGTAGTAAATATTTTTATGTGTATTCTGACCACATAATAACAATTTTACAGTTCATTACATGAAAATGTTAAATTAAATGGTAAATTTTACTTTTTTAATAAGTCGTAAAATTTTATTGGCCTTCAATATAAACTCAATGCTCTTGATGATAAACGATTCATAAAAGCCAATTGCAATTTATTGAATAAAAATGTCGACCACGTGGTTCTTTTCAGGCCACGGAAATTTTGTCGTTCATTCACATCGAATTGGCATATGACATTCCCCTGACTGCTCTGCATGTCCGGGTGAGACGGACGACCCCTCACATCGACTACTTCGTTAGCCAACTTAAAACAATAACCGAAATTAAGACCTGACCTCGATAGGTTTTTGCGTATAGCGTTCATTTTTTATCGATGGGAGGGAATGGACATTCTTTATTGCAACATTCATTTGCGCTTAATGTGTGTGGGTGAACGGTTAACAGGTAAGTTCAGCACATTTGTTTAGAATCCATCTAAAACTAAAGCTTTATCGAATGAAAAAGCCAAACCAGTAGCCAGATTTTTGTTAGAATAAATTTTTTATCAGATAGAGGGCAAACGTTTAGATCTTAGTTAGTTACACAATTAATGATAGCAATGGGAGTAGAAAGTAGATTTACCACCGCATACCATCCTCAATGTAATGGGTTAACCGAGAGATTAAATAAAACCTTGGCTGATATGTTAAGTTTGTATACAAACGAACCGCAAAATGACTGGGATGAATTTACCTTTAGTAACTTTTGCGTATAATACAGCAAAACAGGATACTGAGCAAGTATCGCCATTTTTGTTAGTTTATGCTAGAGATTCTATTTTAGCAAATGAAGCTACCTTGAAACAAGAAACAGGATGTATAGAAGTAAATAAAATTAGGACAAAATCTTTAGAAATCAGGGAAAAAGCAAAATAAATATAAAAAGCTAGATGATTCGCAACACCGTGAACAAGTGTGGTGATAAAGTAAGAGTGTATACTCCAATACGGAAAGTTGGTAAAAGTGATCAATTAATGTTACGTTGATTCGGACCGTATGAGGTAATTGAAAAAAAGAGTGAAGTTGATTACTTAATTAAACGAAGAGCCAATAAGAACGAAGTACAATAGAAACTCGATTAACCGTCACTCTTTTAACCGTCACTCTCTGTTATCCGTCAGTGTCAAAAAAAAAGTGAACGCGACGAGCGCGGTCCGATTCGATGTCTTTATATCATCCTCAGCGTAGTCGGTCGGTGTTTCGTTTGAATGGCAGTTTCCGGTAGGTCGGTACGTTTAGGGTCGGCGAACGCTTCATGTCTCATCGTACAGATTAGAAGTGCCTGCCTTTGTTTGGCGCATTTTAACGCCGTAATTTATTATATGGCCCATAGGATTCAGTCACCACATGTCCACCTTTACGCAAAAACCCAAAATGTTTTAGTAGCTCAGTTGCTGACGAATAGTCTGTGTGTTTTTGTGGTTTCTTCGTTTCGAAGATGACTGAAAAGAGGAAACGTGTTGTGTTAGGATTGAACCAAAAACTTGAAATTGTTAAACGTTTAAGGAAAGGTGAAACTGCTACCAGTATTGCGCAGATTTACGGTGTTGGGAGAACAACAGTGAATGACGTTAAACGTAATGCTGAAAAGATTGAGCAGCACGTGTCACAAATGCACAGTGCCGATGGAGATGCAAAAAGTCGAAAAACAATGAGACCGGCAAAATATAAGGAACTTGACAACGCTATGTATCAGTGGTTTATTCAAGCCCGAAGTCAAGGAATTCCACTTTCTGGACCGATTATAATAACTAAGGCAAGTGAAATGAACAAGAAACTAAATGGTGATCAAAACTTCAAGGCAAGCATGGGGTGGATCGGAAAGTTTAAATTTCGTCACGGCATTCGACAACTAGACATTAGTGAAGAGAAACTTAGTGCAAATAGTGCAGTCGTAGCTGACTTCAAGGAACAATTAAAATTAAAAATACTAGCTGACCTCAAACTTGTTAGGGAACAAGTTTACAACTGTGATGAAACCGGACTCTATTGGAAAGCTTTACCACAAAAGACACTGGCATCATTTTCAGAAAAAACAGCACCAGGTTTTAAAGTCCAAAAAGATCGGATCACTGCAATGGTCTGTGGAAATGCAACCGGTAATCATCGATTACCCTTGCTGGTGATTGGAAAGTTAAAAAAGCCACGTGCATTAAAAAATTTTAATTTGAACGCACTGCCTGTGAATTATTACGCCCAAAGAAACGCTTGGATGGACCAAACAATTTTTTCCGATTGGTTTCATAAAGTGTTTGTACCTCAAGTTAGAGCTCATCTTGCCGAAAAACATTTGCCACAGGAAGCACTGCTGCTTATGGACAATGCCCCGACACACCCCTCTGGTGAACTGAAAAGTGACGGTGGCAAGATAACATGCCTCTTTCTCCCAGCAAATACGACTTCTCTTATCCAACCTATGGACCAGGGCATAATTGAGAATATGAAGCGTCGATACAGAAGAGGTTTTATCGAAAGTTTGGTGTCATCTGGCGATGCTATGGCTGTCCAAGAATTTTGGAAAAGCTACAATATAAAGGATGCTATTTTTAATGTTGCCAGTGCATGGGCTGATCTTACAGTATCGAACTTGAAGAATGGTTGGAATGTGATAAACAGGATGGAGGATTTGAAATTTTGAACGATGATCAAATTATTTCTAATGTCATTGCCGTTGAAGAAGAAGTTGATGACGACGAACAATTAGTGCTTAACCAAAAACCGACAATTAGCCACTCAGAAGCAGAAGTAATGTTATCAAAGTGTATCGACTGGTTTGAAGTTCAAGAGGAAGCAAATGCAACACAGATTCTACTTCTCCGTAAAATACGGAACATTGCCGCTCAAAAGGCTCGAGCTTCGAAGAAACAGAAGAAGATGACAGATTATTTTGTATAGTACGTACATATGTACATTCACCTTATTGTAGCCTATTTTGGTAAATATAAATGTGTCGGATGCACTTGCACGCGTTTTCAGTTATATTTCGTCAGAAACCAGCATTGCAATTTCGTTAGTGTACACGTTTATTGTAAATTTCTGTTAACCGTCCATTCGCTTAACCGTCACAGTCCCAGTCCCGAGGGTGACGGTTAATCGAGTTTCTACTGTAGTACACGTTAGTCGAATGCTTCCGTACAGGGAACCGTGGACGCCTGAATAACTTTGAACTAATCCTATTTTTAAAACTATTCTAGAGCACCTCTGGCCGTCGACGTGCAATACTATCAGGAATGATAACTGGGCCGAACGATCCATCTGCTTTTCCGGTCCGATTTAACGGAAGAGGAGGCGCCTCTCCGGAGAAACAGCTGGGTGGAGAAAACGATCGTGGGTCTCTCATGGGGAGCTGGAATGCTAGCCATGGGGGAGGCCCCGCAAGTGATACAATCTATCGTCAAGGGACGTTCACTAATATGTAAGGGCGAGGGGAAGAAGAGGTGGTTACAAGAAGCGGTCAGGATTGAAAAAGTCCGAGACATTAAAAACATGAAAAGGTTGTCAAGCCTGAGGATTCCGGCATGCCGAGACCACACCGGCGACGGCACGGCCCGAGCCCTCAAGCAGCATTTTAAAATAGCTTCGCAGGAATGTTTAGAGGATACAGGATTTTTACCAGCGTGCCGGCCAATCAAACTCGATAGGTATTTGTAGACGTTTACAATATGCCGCCAAATAACTTGTTCTATTTAGCAATCTTGTCCGTATGCACCAGCTGGCTGAGTTACGCGCCAAAGTGCTTCCCCGTGTTGCTCGTTTCGTTCACTATATGTGGTTTCGTTGCTATCGCCTGACGCTGCGCAAATCTCGATATTTGTGTGTTAATTTACGATTCTACTTATTGAACAGCAGTTTTGATTGCTTTTTTATTTATTTTATTTGTGGTCTCACTTATTCTGTGACTTATTTTACAGCTATTCACATTTTGAACAGCAATTATAATTGCTTTTTTTATTTGTTTGTTGAGGTTTTTGTAGTGTTTTAAAATGGAAAGGTAAAGATATGGATATGGACAGGTACCTTTTCGTATCTACACGTGAAACGGAAATGCCCGTTTTGTGAAATGGAGTTCACACCCAGATGGATTAAACCACATCTTAAACGTTGCCAAAACGCGTTGCAGAAGAGGGCGTGTTCTGGTGTGGTCGCCGTCGAACGTTAGAAACTGTTTAAATTTTATAATTCATTAACGTTTTAGTATTTCCAAGTTTACGTTTTGTGCGAAAACATTCTTGACCAGTTCCAGTAGAAATCGACATGTCAAGAAGATACACAACGAACAACTACCACCGTCGAATTTCCGTGTCCATGTCAATTGTTCACTTTGCTCTAATGAAGAAGATAAGGCAAGTTTTGCATCGTATACTCTTTTAACAAATCATCTTGTTCACAGACACAATATCGACATCAAGGAAAACTCGATGAATTTTGCTACAGAAGAATTTCAAAATTGAATAGAATCAATGCGAATCGATAGCAAATATTTGTTAAGAAGAACTAATAATGACTACAAAAAAGGTTGGACTAAATATTACTACTGTACTACTACTACTACTACTAATGGTTCATGTAAAATTGGGATGTTTCCGTTTTGAAAATATTGAATTTCTAGGATACAAAAGTAAACGCACGAATATATTGGAAAAAAGCAGGTGGTTCAATAAAAATAAATAAAGTTTGTCCTTCAAGAATAGTAGCTACTTTTACTGAAGGTAATTTTATTTATTATTTATTTTGGTGTACAATGTACACCAAAATGGCAGTCTCGAATGACTTATATATGAATTGAATCAATAAAGTAGGTAAAACTGTTCTGCATTATACAGCAGAATGGGGTCGTAAGGTAATAGTTGAAATGCTACTTTCCAAAGGAATGAATCCCAATTCCACCGATGGACACAGTAAAAACGCAAAGCATTAAGCTAAGAAATCTTTGAGCTAGTCCTTTCGAAAGAAATAAATATTGATTGATAAAATTGGAAGAAATGCACTGCATTATGCTGCAATACGGGATTCGAAGAATCAAAGAGATACTGGCTAAAGGGGGCCCCGTCGCGGTTAGCACCGCGATGGAGGCTCCCTTTTCTACCAAAAAATTTGAGGACACTATCGAGGGTGCCCAACAAATGGTAGAAGAGCGCCTCGAAACAATCAGGAAGGCCACGTCACGAGAGACCAACAGCAAGTTGAACTTCTCGAGGGCGGACCAGGCAGCCGTCAGGGAGACATCCCTGAAGTTGGACAGACTCTTCCAGACGATGAGGGCTAGGGTCGAGGAAAGGGCCGAAAGAGAAGCAACGGAAATCGGGCACCTCAGCAGGAGCATAGTAAAACTAGTTGAGGATGGAAACGCCCAGATAAGGAATGAAATCCGAGTCCTTTCAGAGGAAATAAATATCAACTCCACCTGTAATAGGAATAGATGGAAGTAGCGAGATCTTCCATCTTACATTAAACGTAGCAGGTTCACCTGTACCTATTGCTTATGGTTTAGAGATAGCAGCCAAATACAACAAATTTTTCACGATATTGGGGTATATTTGACAAAATTACATTTGCTTGGCTTAATCGCGATGCTTACATGTATCTTTAACTTTTAACGATAGGGGCAGCGGTCTACGATAACCAGGACTAAAAGGTAGATGTCTACGGCCCAGCGCTTGGTTTAATCAGTCAACTCATAATGGGGTACGCATTCGTCGATAGTCTCGCATCGAAGTGGAGCAGCACAAGTAAGAGGTGCGCAGGCGGACGCTGGATTACGATATAGTATTAAACACTGAGTCATTCAGAAATGATCAAGTGAAAATACTATATGCACTATGTTTACCATGGCAGTTTCAAGTATGAACAGATGTAACCAATAAAAAAGCAACTGTACCAATATCTCACCCGGGTTGTTCAAAAAACCAAGCAATAAAGCATACATCTTGTCATCCCAGTTGATGCTCATTAATATTACATGTACTAATGGGTTTCCAAATGTGTAAATAACCTACATAATATAGGTGAACTGTTAGGGTTGTATAACAGTAGGATGTTTAGTAATTCCACAGCAGATTACTGGTATGCCACGAGCCAGAGTAAACTATGTAAGGAAATTAGTTGATGGATAACGCCCATCCAATCATCGGGTTTGTGTATGGCATTTGTCTTACTCCAACACGGTGCGTTGTGTACAAAGTAGACTAATTGATAATAGATACAACCCCACTATAGATATGTCCATCACTAACTGCCATCTTCTACAAATATACTGTGATGAAATTAAGCCGATATCTATTAGTGAGTTGATACACGCAATTGTCATAATTGATCAGTCGACTAAAGTTACGCATATGGTTGCACAAAACCGATATACCAAAATTAACCAACATGTGGGACCTTTTTCACTGGGTGTCACCAAGAGACACAGCAGGTTAATAGTGTTCGATGATTATGATGCTAGATCACTGTGCTAGATGAAGCATTGGGATCAGGCGAGACGATAAAAGCAGGAGTGTCATGGAAAACATCCAGTTAATTGATATGTGATAGTATAGCTCATCGTGCATACCAAGAAATTGCAGCTGCACCAGTCTCCCACAGGGTTGCTCGAATTTCAACCACAAGAAAAATCGATGGAAAACTTATTTAACGGCAAAATATAGATTTCCAAACTACGATGTGTCCAAATCTGATGTTCCACCGGGAACGTAGTAGAAGCAATGCTTTATGGACTTGGTAGACAACCATAACTACAACCTTCGCTGAAAATATAATTGTCTTTAACCCCTCATAAAGACGGCAGAACATTCCAATTAATCATATTGCCTTTTACCAAATGGGTGTCAGGAATAGACCACCGAAGTAGGCGGTCCTTATTAGGGCGGTAAATTCGAAAGCGAGCCTATCGGTACTGCAATTTCTATTGTGTTAGGATGTTTTTCATTTATAAGTATCTTAATCGAAATATTTAAGGGACAACGTCAATGGCACAACAAATTACTGTGTTAATGTTATCAATATAACAGACTATTGTTTTAAATTGCCTCAAAATAAAGCTTTTATTTGAATTTGAAATTTGCAAGTAAATGTATATCATAGCATCAGGTAGGTAGGCGCAACTCCCGTCAGAGCCGATGTAAAAAAAAGCCGGTATAAAGTAAGCATGAAATCACTGAAATGCTGTACGTACTACGTTCACAGGAATAAAAAGAGATAGCATGATTAAGCTCATCATCCAAGTGACCTTCACTTCGGTAGTCTATTAGTTAAATATCCTGACATTAATTTAAATCCACCAACATTTAAGTTCATGTTTTTAACTTCCTTGCTTCATTTACAATCTCCGAATAAGTGAATGTTGAATAGTCGGAAGGTAATGAAGTAACAAACAAATGAAAGATCAGTGCACTTGTATAGAGTGCAATGGTTATCCCGCCATTTTCGGTCGTCAGAGCCTCGTTTGTAAAAGCAGGGTATACCACGTGCAGGTGAGGTTGACATTTGAGTGAGATAAGCTATGTTTCACTTTCATCACCCCATTAATACCCCAACTTAAATACGGCACCTTAATTCTGATTGAACGCTCAAGATGGCAGCTCCACCATCAATCTAGCCAGAATTAATTCAGTTACTGCACTGTATGGAGTACATGCATCTTCAAATGATCTGGACACGCAGTCTAAAGAGACGTCAATCTAAGAAAAAAAAAGAAAATTCAATGCAAGACTCTTGAAAATGACAAATGGCAAATGTAATTTAAATTCAAAGAAAACTGTACTATTTTACTGAACGGCTTAACCATTTGCAGGAGGTCCCACAACTAATTTACCAATTTTTGTTTAGGATTTTAGGACAATTTTGTAAAAAATTAGGACATCTGTTCAAAAATTTAGGACATTTGATCAGACCATCATATTCTGTAAAAAAGCTATGGTTCTTTTTTCTTGTAATTCCTCAATTTCTTTGGTAGTGGTACTTGATTTATTTTATGGTTATTTCTGGCAAAATTTGGGACTGACTAACTTTGTCTGCATATTTTACTTTGCCGTTGCAAAAAACCAAGGTTCCCAGTAATTCTGTATTTGTTCTAGTAATGTGTTCTAACTAAACCAGTCAAAATTACTTCTATCTCATCTTAAATGTTTTTACAAGTGCATAAACTAAAATCCCAGATTTTTGGATAAAATGCATAAATTCCCTGACATTTTCAGATTTTCCAGGTTGCTGTGAACCCTAAAGTCTAGTAGCTTCACATTACCTTGCTTTAAAATACCATTTGTAATTTCCAGCTTTAAACTCAGTTTCAATTTCTTCTAATTCAATCTTCAAATATTTTCGTCACAGTCTTGACTTCTTTGATTGTTCCTCGTGTTCGGTTTTATTTTGTAAATCTGCTTTAAATTAGAATTCTCGACATATTTAATTAACTCTGTGCTTATCAAAAATATTTTCCTACCTTTAATAAGTCTCAATGATATAATAGTTTCTTCATTGATACTTGGTTTATTTTTTAATATATTGATACTGAAACCGCATTACCAAAATGCAACGTTGTTCATACAGCAATATCCTCCAGATCATCACTAACATTATTGACTTGACGCCAATATTCTTCCATCGATGATTTTCCTAAAATATCGTTTTCCGAAATTAAACACTAAATTTCGTGTTTGATAACTCTACTAAATCTTCATTGGTTTTACCACTAATTTACAGTAAATAATTTGTTTACATTTGTATTTTTGATAACATCTAAAATTAAAACATCAAGATTTATTATCTGATTAGCATTCAGTAACAAGCTATTCGGATTTACTGCACAAAAAATGCAGATGATGCATTACGGAAATTAACTCGTACTATTCATACTGGATTTAGAGAAAACAAATTTGATTTGGCTATTTCTTTAAATATAAGGGGGCTTTTAATAACTGTTGGTGGTCAAAAATTTTATATAACTTAAAAACAAAAAATTGTTTGATACCTAAATCTATTCTATTTGGTGGAAGACTATTTGAAAAATAAGATGATAAAATTATGTTGTTTGAATAATGAAAGTATAAAAATTCTAAATTTGAGAGCACCACAAAGCAGTGCTTGTGGACCCCGACTTTGAAGTATATTATATTACATTTTTAAAATTGAATGCTCGAATAAATGTGAAATCATACTGTATTAATTATCAAAAGTAAAAACTACAACGGAAACTGAACAAATTGTTAACGATACATTAACACAAATATGCAATGGTCCACTGGCCTGTACGATAAAGTAATGGTATGTAACAACTACGATCTCTACGAACCGCCATAGCACCGAATGTGTTAAAATAATTAGTTTTGAGAAATATGAAATGCAAATTGATAGTTGGTCAGGTTTGAACAGTTACAAAAGTAATTACAAGTAGACGCCTTCAGATATTTCAAGTGTCTTTCTGCTTTGCACCCAATTTGATAATTACCGTGGCAGTGTACTTTTTTTACAAATTACTTACGCAGCTCTTCATCTCCCGCACTACTCGACGAAAGCCCCCTTAAGTTGCTTTGTATCAGTAGTTTCACTGCAGTTGGTCGAGTTACTTTTATCATAGTTTGTACATCAGGTTGATGCTTATTCTTAGTGAAATTTATCGACTCGTGCTTGGTACATTTTGTCAACTGCTCTTAGCTATAACTGAAATAAAATGAATGATTTAGTTGTTTTTTATTGGAACAAGAATCAAATAGAGAAGTACTTAATAATTTGCATTCAAGGCCAAAATGGAGTTTGTTTTAATTTCGTTTGCTTTTTACCCAGAACTGTAGATGCCATGACTAACCATTTATGTATAGATTTTAAAATTAATCTACGATTTGAATAAACCGTAACTAGGTAATTCAACAAAATGCATATTCAATCATTATAAAATGGCGTCCACATTGCAACTTTTCTCGAGTAAAACGCAACTTTATAGCAATCAATTCAATACAATTTAGGTCTAAATGCTATCCATCTATACTAAATATTGAAACTTACCAATAAAATATGTTATTAAACGGTATTTGAACTGAAATCACACCATCTCACAGTACGCGTCTCCGCACGTACGCCATAAACACAATAGTGACGCTTCGGACGCAACCACCTATACGCACGTAAACCATGTACAATTTCAATTGGTGCAAGGCCATTACTATTTAACGTAAAATTGTCGTGATTATATTCTTAAAGATCTTTCCTTGGCGATTCTATAACTAACTACGTTGGAATCCTTTATTAACATAATCAACCGATTAACTTATCTTTTACAAGTTTAGGCCAATGAAAATGAATAGGGTTTACATCGCAATACCTCTTGTCATGTGCACTGCACCGTCAAGTTTCCAGGATTTAAATTTTATAGTACAGAATGATTAAGATTAAATAGGACTTGAGAAGCGAAGACCGAGTATGGTGGCTTGCATTGGTTTCCCAAGATTTACATTGGAAGGTAGTCTAATGCCCGGTTGCACCGCACATCAATTTAATACAAATTAACTCATATACATTAAAAGTTAATGCAACTTAAATTTTAGTGCCATTGCACCGCTCAAAGTGTTCATTTATATGTGTTTAACTTGTACGCGACTGCGCATCACTTATTTTTGCACGCTTAGGTATAACGGTTCATGTGATTGTAAGGTTAAGGAAAACAAATTCAAAGTACTTTGTTTAGTTAAACGAAAACTAGTATAACATTTGTATTCGTCTAAATCATGAAACGGATCAGATCTTGTATACTTTAAACGAGGAAACCCAACGTCAATTACCTCCAATATATCAAGATCGTCGTCAAATAAATCGAAAGCTTCCAGAGAATTCATCTTGCAAGCAACACAACACTATCAGTTGCAGGGAAGGTTAGATCAGCCGTTTCCAAAAACGTACAATCTGCGCTTGCGTAAACCGCTGTTTAATATTTAAACAGAGAAAATTCACGTATTAGCTTAAGCAGAGATTTTGAAATATTAGAGTGGCGGTGCAAACGAAAACATACACTTAATGTATATTCAAAGTTAATACTTGGTTCGGTTGTGCGGTGCAACCGAGCATAACACCCTTATTCTGTAACTCCTAATGATGTCGTTCGTCAACGACTATTGCAATTCTGTATTTCATAACGACATCGTTACGTAACGACAATGACGTTTGGTAACAACACCACTACAAGCGTCGTTACGATCGTTATGAGTTGTTAAGGTGGGTTTGGTAGGTCTAGAAGTGAAGTTAGAATTATTGAATTTTCAATCCAAGTTAATTTAAATATTACAACTTTAAGAAACATTTACACAGTGTTACACTGTAGCCTATTTAATACCGAATGAGGAGATATACTTGAGAAATTTTGGTAATGAGCAAAATCGCTTGAAAATATTTTAATATAACAGAATAAATTATGAAAAGTATATGTCATCATACCTTCATGCCAGTGGTTTGCGATTTCTACCTTTTGAAGCTTATCTACACTGTACATTTTAAATTAACTTGGATTGAAAATTCAATAATTCTAACCTCACTTGTAGACCTACCAAACCCACCTTAACTGTAAAAACGCAACAAACACGCCTGTATCGGCCCTTCACCGAACCAGTACCTCCTTGCCAAACCCGAAGTGTTGGGCCAACGCTGACAATCGACGTTGGCCCAGCATCGAGGTGACACTGCAGCCGATAGCTGGTGCCGGCACAATTTGCCAACGTTCAGCCAGCATATGACCTGCATCTAGCCTGTACGATTTGACGACGTTCGGCCAGCATTGAACCATAATAAATTTAATAACTATTATCGGCAATTGAGGGAGGGAGGGGACACAAATTAAATTAATATAATTATATAATAATATATTTATTAATTTTTAATTTTATGCATACACTACAAACGAAATACCAAGTTATACAATGGATTAGATATAATAATGATATAAACAATGATCCAAGTGAAATTTTAAAATACTTAAATTTAATACAACAAAATATACAATTCACTATGGAAACAAAAGTGAGCAATATAATAAATTTTTTGAACATAACTATTACAAATTACAATGATCATTTACTTTATAACATATGTATATAGAAAACCAACACATACGGATCATATAATACATGCTGCTTCAAACCATCCTTATCAACCTAAAATAGCTGCATTTCGATATCTATCTTCTATATAAATAAAAATGAAATACCGTTCGTTGGTGACTCGATAACTTTAGAACGGCTCGACAGATTTGGCCAATTCTTTTAGTAAAATTTTAGTAATACTTCGAGCCAGGTTATGACGGAAAGATATTTTTTAAAAGTTGTCTTTAAAATTTTAAGAATTTGTAAACATGAAACTGGGAACAAGGCTAAAAAATATAGTTCGACATTTGACAACTGTCATTCTCAATTGTAAATAAACCATGCGGTTTTAGTGTAGTAATTCAGTTATTTAATTTCAGTTCAATATTGTGATTCTGTTGTGATATTCGAATTTAAATGCTTGCAGTTTCCAGTGCGGCTTGCATTCGCAATAACAATAAACAAATTACAAGGGCAGTCATTGAGTGTTTGCGGCATTAACCTTCAAAATCCAAAGCTTCGTGCATTGTCAATTGTATGTCGCCTGTTCGAGGGGCGGAAAACCATCAGTTTTGTTTATTTACGCAACTAAAAATGTCGTGTATCAGAAAGCATTACAATAATCAAAATGGTGATTGAAATTTGGACAGGACGTCTGTCGGGTCAGCTAGCTTTACGATATAGTCAGGTCAAACATGATACATGGGCCCTGCGGAACCGTAAATCACAATTGGCCTTGCATGAAAGACGCAAGTTGTAGCAACTGGACAACCGCTGGGTGGTACCACTAATGCAGTTTACAAGGAAGTACTGAATTAATTTATTTGAAACTTCAATTTTTTTTTAGAAATCCAACATTACTGGATTTAATAGTTTAGTGTTAAACAAAACTAATTTAGAATCACTTCAACAACATCCGATCGCACTGAACAGATTCGAACACCCACCATCGATAAATGGCAACTGAGGCAAGCTGTCGGCGGTTCAGACTAATTTTTCTCAATTCGATAGATATGTGGCGCTTGGGAAACTCGACAATTTATGAAATTCATGATGACATGCGTGCAGATTATTTAAAATAGCTTGAAGAGATGAAACCTCAATTAATATCGTGCGCTATTAGCAACATGAAAGCGGATAGATAAACTACGATTAAAAAGAGGTGATGTGTCCCACTGAAGTGATTCTCGCAAACAAACGGGAAGAACGCATGTCGATTGTAATAAAAATCGCCATTCAAAATAATTGTACCTAAGGTCGTAGTGTTTTTTTCTTTCTTTTGTTAAGCGTTAGTTATTTTTTGAGAGCCTCATAACATCAATAACCATCAATCAGTTATTTTAATTGTTTTTATGTTCAGTTGTGTTCAAACTTTTACTTGCGAAATTATAAGTTCGAGAACTTTTTGTTAATTTTCAATTTGGCAATATGTACGAGGTGTCTGGAAATGGTCAATTTAAGTTTGTTTTCTGAATCCTATATTTTCAGTGACAGTACGTAAATTCAGAACGAGTTATAATCTTTTCGTATTTTGTTCATTTCCAAATTAATTTTATAAGATTATTAATTTCCGAGACATTTTCAACTTTTTAAACTTAACATTTGGTTAACGAAATGGCTGGCCCCTCTACGTATAGCGATGTGTTGCGTCTCTATAGCGGAAATCATTTTCTAGCATATTATATTGTCTGGCATTGCATTAAACGAGCACAAAACACGATGTTGCTCGGTTAACACAATTTATTATTTACATACCTAAATATTAACGATACTAAAAGTTATTTCAATGGTGGTCATGAGTAATCTATATCAGCGCCGACAACGTTAACTTAAACCAAAAACAAAATGGTGATAAGTAACAGTTGAACTTTGAAAAATAAAACTATTATGTGGAAGAAACGCATTTACACTAGCTACTGATTCACTGGCATGATGTTGATGTTCCAGACCGTATTTGCACGAAAGAAGAAAAATAAGTAATGAGAAAAAACATTTCTTCATGTTCACAAGAACAGAAAAATTGAATCTACATATGAAAGTAAAAAGAATGAACCACTGCGCTGTACAGTTGGATTTAAAATATTAAAAAAAAAGAAGTTTTGGTTCCACTATCGTCTTCAGTAAAAAAGAGAAAACACTCGGCTTTTATTTAGATTCATTTGGATGGCGGCTTTTGTTGCAATCCACATGGCGTTCTTGGAGTACAAATTCTTGGCGAGAATCACTTGAGTGGGACACCGCACTTCTTTTTAATCGCAGCATATCTATCTGCTTTGTTGCTAACAGCGCACAATACTCATTGAGGCTACAAAGTTGTCTACACCTCTTCAAGCTCTTCTAAATTATCTACGGGCATTTCATCAAGACTCTCATAACACCGAAGGTGGTCTATGTAATTATTAAATCTATATAAAAGAAAAGTTGACTGGCTGATGATCAACGCACAGCTCATACTGTTTAAGCTAGAAACGTTGAATGTACAATTATCTATTTAAATTAAAAAATTGAAAATTTTCGAAAAACTTAAAGTGCTTTTTATTGAAATTTGGACAGGACAATGTCTGTCGGGTCAGCTATAGTTAATAAAGTGTACTTTTCGACAATTTAAATACTTAAACATAAATAAATCAGCTGCAAATACACGTTTTTTTACTATTAGACTGGCTATTTCTTTCTGTGTGTATGTATTTATGGATGTAGCTTATAGATTCGGAAACCGCTGAACCGATTTTGATGAAATTTTCAGGAATACTCTAACATAACTTGGAGAGTGTTCCTGTAAAGTTTGGTGCCGAAGGGGGGGGGGAGTGTCCCAAAGTCACCAAATTTTGTACACAAGCGCATCTTAGTAGAGGGGACTTAATTTAATGCCGATCGGGGGAGGGGTCCAAACAAAAATCACACGTGGGGATCACTGAAACTTATTTTCGCATAGAAAACAGTGTCCTACAGCCACCAAATTTTGTACACAAGTACATCTTAGTAGGGGGCTTTCAGGAAAACTCTAAGTTTGGTGCCGATCGGAAGGGGGTGGGGGTTATCGCAAAACAAGATTTTTGCATAGAAAATAGTGTCCTAAAGGCATCAAATTTTGTACACAAGTGCATCTTAGTAGGGGGGTCTTAGTTTGATGCCGGTCGGAGGGAGATTACCCCAAAAAGAATTTCGCACAGAAACAAGTGTCCAACAGCTACCAAATTTTGTATACAAGTGCATGTTAGTGGGGGGGGCCTTAGTTTGATGCCCGGGGGGGGGGAAATCTGCACAGAGAAATATCCTAGAGCCACCAAATTTTGTACACAAGTGCAACGTAGTGGGGATGGGGCTTATCACCCAATCATTTTTTCGCATAGAAAGAAGTGTTCTCCAGCCACCAAATTTTGTATACAAGTACATTTTGGTAGGAGGGTATCACCGAAACAGATTCTCGCATAGAAAGAAATGTCCTACAGCTATCAAATTTTGTACACAAGTTCATCTAAGTAGGGGGGGGGGCGACCGCCCTACCAGATTTTCGCATGAAAAGAAGTATCCTACAGCCACCAAATTTTGTACACCGAGCGAAGCCGGGCACTTCAGCTAGTATACAATACAAATATACAATATAAATAATAGTATATTATTTAACGAGCACATAATGTAGGCTATTATTAACGGAGATGAAAGTTTGTAAATACGAGTCGAAGACGAGTATTTACAAACATCTGAGTTCATAATAGCCATTATGTGCGAGAAAAATACAGCTGTTTATCTACAATCAAAATTTCATTCGATAAAACTTTAAAACGCTGATAAGTTCCGAAGCAAAATTGACACCGAAATTGAACCGAAACCAAAACGTGATTTTCATCGAGAAACCTTTGCTTCCAGTTGTCATGGGCGCGAAAAAAAAATTATATTTTGAAAGTGACGTCTTAACCACCCTCAAGTTGTGACGCTTCTCCGATTCTCATGGTAGCCGAGGTCTCCCTAATGGATAATAGTGTTTTATTCGTTCCTAATTTTCTTTTTCCCGCAAGGGCGTCGTGCATTGGCACCGTCCGATAATTGTTCCGTCCCGTAACAATTAAGTGCAAATATTCCCTCAGTAATAGAAAAAGGAAGAAGAAGAAGAGATTAGGCAGAATACCTCGGTGTTTTACCATTGCCTTGCGAGGAGACGCGGTTCTGATTTTAATACGTTGTTACTGTCGCCCAGAATTGAACCCGAGACATTTGCTTAGGTAGCCTCTTAAAAACTAATCATTCTACCGTGCGCGTAGGCAACCAACATTACGCTCCGTTCATTAATGAAAATAAATAGGCAACCAACAATACGCTCCGTCTAATAATGAAAATGAAACGGAAGGGGCGTGACCTGTGGATAAGGAGCCTTGTTATGTATCCATGGCTAGCATATGAAATGAACGTATTACGTCATGATTGTAGATAAAATATATAATTCACTATGGAAACAGAAGTGAACAATTGAATACATTTTTTGGACATAACTACTAAAAAGTGCAATGATCATTTACTTTATATAATATTGATGCCTGTTGAGCTGTCACCTCTGGCATATAATCAGTATCCTTGTCTCCTAAACTATATATACAGGTTGTATTATAAGTATTAAGTGTTCACCATTGGTAACTTTGTTATTATTGGAGTTGCAAAGTCGGTTAAATTAGCAAAGAATTAGTGTTTTTTCCGCTGATTACCATTATGAAACCAAAAAAACAATCGAACGTCAACTGTTCGAGATATTCACGAAAATAACATTTTTTTAAATGGAATGCCCTATCCTTTTTTGCATATTTTGAAAGAATGTTTAATTTTGAGTGAAAAAGTCTTAATGCACTATTACGATTAAATTAACTACCGAGAAGTTACAAGCAATTGAATTTTTTATTTCAATTAATTACAAAAATCACGTAGGCACGGAAACAATTGAAAATTGTAATTATTAAAACGTCAAAAACAATTGAATGAATGTGTTAGTTAATATTTTCATCAAACATTAACGTGGTATGTTCAACATTTATTACTTTTGGTGTGATTTAGTAACAGCTGTGTTCAATTTTGGTTCCCGACATGGCATTTTCACATTTAGAAAAATGTGACATGTTAGAAGCATATCTTATGTGCGGCAAGAACTCGGTGAGAGCTCGAGATTATTACCAGCAGCAGTACCCGCTTCGATTGCAACCAATTCAACAGTATTTTCTGAGACTGTATAGAAAGTTTAGGAGTAACGAAACAGTGTTTCAAAAGGGAAGAGAAAAGAAAAAATTTGTAATTTCTGAAGAAGTCGAAATTAATGTAATTGCGTATTTTGAGGCATATCCTAGAAATTCAATACGAGATATTTCAAGAGAGTTAAATTTAAGTTTGAACAGCATTGAAAGGATTTTAAAGAAACATAAGATGGTTCCTTATCATTATCACCCGGTGCAAACGTTACTTCCAGGCGATTTAAATCGAAGATTAACTTTTTGCAACTGGTATTTAAGTTACTGCCAACGACACTTCAATAGCGAGTTTCATTTTCTGTGGACCGATGAATCGAACTTCTCAAATTCTGGAATGTACAACAGAAAAACGAATCATTATTGGGCCCGCGAAAATCCATTGCAAGTACACCCTATAAATCCACAAATGCGGTTCAGTCTAAATGTGTGGTGTGGAATTGTAGGTTCAAAAATTATTGGACCATTTTTTTACCGTGGTAATTTGACTGGAGAGAGATACGTAGAATTTATGAACACTGTCCTGCATAACTGTTTGGATGAAATGGATTTAATTTCAAGACAATACATCCATTTCCAACAGGATGGAGCACCGGCCCATAATTATCACGGAACAACCAATTTGTTAAACAGATTATTCGTTGATAAATGGATAGGAAACTAATGGGCCCGTGCGTTGGCCACCACGTTCGCCAGATTTAACCCCCACGGATTTTTTTCTGTGGGGGTATGTGAAAAATTTAGTTTACAGGGAGAGATATGCAACAGTTAATGAATTGGAGAATAAAATTTTAACAATAATTAATGTATTGGATGGTAGAAAAATTTTGAAAGCAGCGCGGTGTGTTCAAAAATGAGCCCAATAATGTGTTGAACAAGACGGTGACATTTTCGAACATTTATTATAATGTCTTGGTCATGCAATATGTTTTTCTAAATTTCTATTCTCAGTTTGCCGTGGAAGAAATGTTTCAATAAATACCATTTTCAATTGTTTCAGTGCCTACGTGATTTTTGTAATTAATTGAAATAAAAACTTCAATTGCTTGTAACTTCTCGGTAGTTAATTTAATCGTAATAGTGCATTAAGACTTTTTCACTCAAAATTAAACATTCTTTCAAAATATGCAAAAAAGGATAGGGCATTCCGTTTAAAAAAATGTTATTTTCGTGAATATCTCGAACAGTTGACGTTCGATTGTTTTTTTTGGTTTCATAATGGTAATCAGCGGAAAAAACACTAATTCTTTGCTAATTTAACCGACTTTGCAACTCCAATAATAACAAAGTTACCAATGGTGAACACTTAATATAATACGACCTGTATAATGTAAACTAGTCATCCAAACTGATGCTCTAAAAAATTAAATACAATCAATTTAAATTTAAGATTGCAAAGAAAAACTCACTGGTTTATTATTTCGTTTACTGCGACCACCGTTCCGATCGCCAGCATTCCTTAACCAAATTTTTATCACATTCTCCACTTCCTGTTGCGTGGCATTTCGACAAAACGGTTTTTTTCTCACCGTCACTAAAAAATTAAATGCAATGTAAAATTTGAATAAACAGTAAATAGTACCTTTTAGGATGTGTCAAAATATAAATTACCTGCAATATTTTAGAATATGTCGAATGAGTGATCATTCAAAAACAATTTTTTTCTACTTTTAACTAGTTATTTTTCATGTGGTCACTGTTCATCTCACGGAGTATTATAATACTCCGTGATTCATCTGTAGGAGGCTCGTGGCGATATGGAGAAACCAGGATCAACAGGTTCTAATATATATTTTAAAGGATAAAGACATTTGAAAAGACGTCTTTACACAAGCTAACAAAAGCACAAACATAAAAAGTCGTTAATTTTCCTATACCAAAAGCCATCCCTACATATTTTTTCTACTTTTCGGTTCTATTTTCAGCAGCACAAAAAATTTGTTTATAATGATTTCATTAATAATGAGATTAAAGTACAAGTTAAAATATTTTCATATTGTTACAAAGGTTGGGAAAGGACTTACAATGAATAAAATAGTTCTTTTAATCCTAAACCGGTATTTAGGCGGTATTGTTTGATTAGATAAAGTATTGGGGTACTGCCGCCTTCAGTACCTTATCTTTAGTTCCTTACAGTCCAGTCAGCATTGTATCCGAGACAATAAACTCAATAAATGTGTTAATAGTAATATAAAAGAAGTTAGAAACAGGCTGGTTGAAAAGTCAACCACGCACCCAGAATTTTTTTTCTTCTATTTGTTATTGTTTAATACATTTTGATAGCTTGTTACTTAGTGCTCATCATTTGTTTCCAAAGCTAGTGTTATTTTTTTTACACAAGACTAATTGGTGTTTTATTTTTGTTTTGTTTAATTTTTCTTATGTAAGCGTATACTTGTGATATATTGTTGTATTCGGAATAAAAATCTCTAGCAGAATTAGTAAAGAAATGCATATATTCCAATTTGAAAAAAAATGTTGTGACGGTATAGCCTTAATGCCCTTAGGGTAATATGTGATTTTGTTGTGCTATTTTGTAGGCTACTCTTAACCATTTAACTTGGTATATAGATAACGGATATTTTCCGATAAATAAGGGAGTTATGGACTCGTCTTGTTTTTTGGAGACACTTTATATAAATGCCTTGATAGCGTTTAATATTTCTGATGCAAAACTTGTCCAAAAATCTTTCATTACTCTAATTATAACAAAAAAATTGAATGAACAGTTTGTTGTTTGATTAAAAGCCAGAAATTCAAATAAAAAGTTGTGGTTGACAAAGTCAACCACGCGACCGGATACGTTCTTCAGGGTTAAAGAATTTTTTGAAAATACCCTTTTTAAATATTTTTTTGTAATATCTACATACTAAAAATAGATTCAAGAATTTAAAAGGCAAAAAAATACCACCACTACCGAGTATGAAAAAATGAAGATGCTTGTTAATTTTTTGTAAAAATTTTAAAAATGGCTACTCGACTCCTAGAACCGTCTGAAAATGTTACTTTCGAAACTTTTCAAATTGCAGTATTTCATATTTTTGATGCACCTTGCGAAAGTAACAAACTAGTAGGATAATGTACCTGTAATAAGTTTTCTTATGTTTTTAAATTTTTGAAAATCCATTCTGTTGTTACGACCTGTCCAGTTCATGTGTAAAGTCAATTCGTGACTAATTAGCCGTGAGAGGATTTGTCTACAAGTGTCAGGTATATCCTTTCCTCCCACGACTTCAAGTACCGCACACTAAAATATAGAATTAAAATTAAAATAACATAAGGGAAGAAAAAATCAAAACATACCAATTTTGAAAAAGATGAATCATCTTCTAAGGTCTCCTCAAATTAATTTAAATCTTCTTTCTTCATTACCGGTAAATTACTCAGCTGTGGGACTTCATCAGTAGTAACAGTTGGATGCAGTTCTTGCATTAATCGAATCAAGTGTTCCTGATTATGATGAATCGCCTCCGCTTTTGTTAATAAATTTTTCAGTACTCCTGAATAAGCACAAAATAGATAATATCATTAACCAAGTTAAGACCTGATTAGCAAAACGCTCTTTTATTCTATTTTATTTTAGCAGTTTGTTTCTTCTTTGTTAATATCAATAGTGATGAGATAACAACACAGGTCTGTGAAATTAAACTTACAAAGTTTCGAAATACAATTTTTATATGCACATATAAACACAATAATTAAAAGTTAGATTACATTAATATTTTGAAACTTTCACATCGCATTATATAAGTACAAAAAAATATTATAGTGGCACCTTATCAAATCAAATATGAAGGAAAACTGTAATTTAATTTTAAAAATATGTAAGAGAAGAGAAATAAATTATTATCGATGTTAACAGGCGATCAAGATAACATAAAATAATTAAAACAATGTTTTCATCACAGACCTATGTGAAAGAAACAAACATTGGTTTTCATTCATGCTAACTATATAATTATTATGTTCTATAAATATAAACAAATTTTTTGTCAATACAGTTAAAATAAAGGTAAGATTTTAACTTTTTTTAATTTTTCAGAATTATTACGTCTGAATCAATTACTTAGGTACTTAGCAAAAAGAGCGTTTTACAAATTAACTGGCCAAAATATTGATTAATTTACTCATACCTTCAGTATGTAGCCAATGAGAACTGCATGTGTTGATGGATTTTGGGCTGTTGCCGTTCAAGTTAGTAATTCTAAATAAAATAGGTGAAATATTATTATTATTTTTATTAGTATTGGTTAATTTTTCTTACCCCACTATTCTAGATGTTGTGGGTGTTGTATTGCGGGAATCTGAAGATGTAATTAATGGACTGAATGTAGTAGACAACGCAGATGAAATATTTGGGAATATAGGTAGCTTTGGAACCACCGGAGTGTAATCCTTATCGGAGTCGAATATAAAATCAATATACTTTCTATTTTCTGTAATCAGTCGCTTTGCAGAAGGGTTGGTTAGAGTGTGGTTCAAATCCTCATCACTTTCCAAATCAATGCAACTAGTTTGAGATACACTTGAAGCCACTTTCAGCTGCTCCATTTTTTGTTGGGCTCTTGTGTACGTATCTATCATGAAAAAAACAATACTTATAATACTATATTATACACAATATATAGGGTTTTCCAATAAGAGGTGTTATTTTGAATAGCCCGTTATTTCGGTAGATGTCACTTTTGGAGCTGTAATTTTTTGACATTTGACAAGTAGAAACTACGCCATTAATAAAAATGGAACGATACACGCTTCAACAACGCATTGAAATTATTAAAATTCACTATACCGAAATAACGGGCTATTCAAAATAACACCTCTTATTGGAAAACCCTATATAACACATTATTTACCAGCGCAGTATTTGACGTTAACTTTGCACGCCATACATTTTTTGGTATCTAATTTTAGATCTTCACATATGGCATCAACTTTATGTCTTTCACTTTTAACCCTGCAGTGGGCGCGCAGCGGTACTCAGTACCGCAAATTAAGTTTTTTGTTTGTTCTACACGCGGTTCTAGTCATACATAAATGTTGGCTCGTGTATGTGTCTTTGACCTATCCCACTAAAATCCACTCCACCCTTTTTTTTATTGAATTTATCTGTTAGTAGCAATCGGTCATTCCCTGAAGGGATCCCAGATTGCGGTATTGAGTACCGCTTGCGCGCCCTAATATGTAAATGAAATTCCTAAATAAAATAGTCACGAAACTACACTATTGTCTCTTTTATGCGGATTTGAAGTAATACCCCACTAAACACAAAAACGTATCACGGACGTCCGAGCAACGTCGCGTAGCGCTATGCGACGTTAGTCAAAAACGTAGCTCGGACATCGAAAAACGTATATAGGACGGCTAACGCCTGTCGTAAAAACATCGCCAGGCGACGTACCAGCGCGACATCGCGCGACGTTCGGGCTCTACATGCGGGTGACGCACAGTGGTCAAAAATGACAGATTCTCGATCTAAACTTATAGCTCTTAGAATAATCATCCTATTGTAATGAAATTTTGGAATCCCGGGTTGTAAACACCGTAGAATCCGCTCGAGGTAATAATTTAACCCTAGACTTTAGTTTTCAACCCTTTTAGGGGGTTGAAATTTATAAAATTCGAATGACTGCTAGAATGCACCTAATTGTATAATCTATTGATTTAAACACTATAAGTACCTATCTATTATGATAAATATACAAACATCACATTGTGTAAAAACTTCAATGAAAAAAAAATGGGAGGCTAATTTTTTAAAATATTTTTATATCCCGGTGTACAATAACTGATGAACAATTTCTTACTCCATTTCATGTTGATCTTCAAATTCTTCTTTTTTCCCCCTTTCCTACTTCCTCCTCTTCTTCTCCTTCACTTTCTTCGCGTTGATCACTTTCGAATTCTTCTTCAAAACCTTCCACTAATTCGCTTTCCTCTTCATCTGCGTATTCGCCTTCTTCATTTTTATCTTTTGCCTCGTCTTCTGATATAATTATCAAGGACCGCATTTCCTTATCGACATATCTAATATTTTTTTTGCCACAACTAAATGCACTTAAATATGGGTCCGAACTCAAAATTAATCTGTTGAACAGATCTTCGTTCACCTTTATAGCGCTAATTTTTCTGGTATGATTTAGACGATACCGTTTGATATCCTTATTTTTTGCTTCCTGTGCTTCCTCGGACAGCTCGCCTATTGGAACAATTGCATATTGTACTGTGACAGCCCCATGTATCAATAGCCTGTGTACTGAAGGGGGCATGTGGTACCAGTTGTACAACTGTACATATCGTTCTGCCGTTTTCAAACAATATTGTTCGAAATTTTCCACATTTATTTCATAGCCACTGTTAACTGTCCGTAAAATTACACCAAAACGTTTTATTAAATCTTCATCGATTCCTATAAATATTTTTAAGATATAGCACAATTCTCATACAGTTTCAATTTCATAATAACCCGTTATTTCTGAAGATAAAGACGGATTGGCAAAAAATCGTCTTGCCGTATTCCCATCATTGGATGTTCCTGAACCTGATTTTGGAATATCCACAATAAGTCCCATTCTTCTGCGGAACTTAATTTGCAGATTTTTTTTTCTTTTTCTCAAAAGTTCCTTTTTATCTTTTCTTACCTAAGGAGCATGTATTTTATATCATATAAACTACCATTTATTAATTCATACTCACTTTTCAGGTTTTAAGTTCCAGTCTATAAGCTATATGCAACAGGCATTCAAAACATCGAATGTATGCATGTAATACAGATAATCCAAACTGGAGACTTTCTGGTTCAACTGTATAAGATTTAATAGACACAATATCGTTCATTTGAGAAATTTTTGCCATGCAAATGTGGCATTTCATGCTGGAAGTGTTTGAAAGAGCATTACAGACCTGAAAGTTAAATGAATAAAAACCTACCCATACATTCTATAAAGTCCAATTTCCTACCTTACCATCGACCATGGTTAAAGATAAATTAAAAGTAATTTTTCCAAGTGGAGATTGAAACGGTACTAAATTTTCGATTTGGCTTGTAATTTCTAATTGTTCCAATCTTGAAACTTCTTCTGTTTCCTTAATCCATTGTAGTCTTATTGGCCGATAATATTTTTTTGATGAAGTATGAGGATTCTTCCACAATAACTCCTTAGAATTTTCGTCCACCAATCTAAGAGGCACAAATGAAGTAGCAAACAAACTTTCTTCAGTACCTGGCAGGGCATCTTGACGAGTTTGTTTGTAACTAGAAAACCCTGAACTTCCATCGAATCCCCATTTACATATTACTTTCAATGATCTAGCCTCTTCTTGCATGGATTGGTTAAAAATGCATTTTATTATGCTGTGACAAGTTTTATCCAGCAAGTTTTGTAGCGGAATTTCACACTTTTCTTCCGTTATTGAAATACCCTTGGGGTAAAATTGTTTTTTAGATTGGAGGACCTTATAATATGGTGGATAAAGATCATGCCCACGTTCACGGGCCCCTTTTCTTAATTGCTCGTACTGATCTCGAGTTAAATTTAACGAGACAATCATAGCCACAGCTTCTTCGTCAGAGTAACTGGAAACCTCTTGTTTTGAGTTTCTCCAAGTTCTAAAAATTTTGCTTGCTCTTGTTGGAGTCGTTCCAATTGCTTCGGTGAGTAATTTGGCTGCATCTACTTTTCCACTTTCTCTCAATTTCATAGTAGTGGCAAACGACAATTCTTCTATAGACTTTTGTCCACGCAGCTCTTCTGTTTTTCTACGTTTAATAACGACAGAACACTCGTCGAAATCCTTAGACGGACGACCACCTTTATCTTGATAATTTTGTTAAGAAAAAAACAAAATGGTAATAATTTTGACTTTACCGCGTTTTGAAGTAGACGCTTCACGAGAATCCTGCAGGCAACGAAGAACACTCTCAGGGAAATTGATTTCTTGATTTAGCCAGTTTTGGAATTTTTTTAAAAAACGATCGTTGTTACTACTTACACTTTTCCAATTTACAAAGTAAGGCGCAAAAAATGAATTCCTTGTAAATGTGATAAGCGTTTTCGTCGCATTTGCGTCTCCATTTGTTCGGAAATGCTCTTTTAAAAAGTCGAGTACACGGTTTTTTCTCACTTCCACTGTTTCACGTGAAAATTCTATCATTATTTGATGTAATTTCAGGCGCGTAATTGGTCCGTTAGCCATTGCAATAATAAAAAACAATAAACAACAAATAAAATAAACGAAAAAACACTAACAAACAAAAACCAAAACAAGAAAATCACAAGAGCACACTGAACACTGTCCGAGACCGAAATACGTGAGAAAATGAGTTAAACCGCTGTGCACGCCCAGTACAAAAACAGCTCTAAAGCCCTTTGACGAAAATTGCTGAGCAAGAACCAAGTTCGATAGTGTTCCTAGAAGTCCAGGCAATAACTTAAGAGTTGTACAAAGATCTATTGTTGTCTATTACTAAATGAGTCACCGACTTTAGTTTTAGAATTCGCTGATAATTACGTGCTGCTTGTGCACAATTCAAAAACCATTAAGGCTTAACTAAAATAACAACTTAGATACACGAATAGTAAGCCAAAAGATCATACTTTTAGGCCAGGCATGTAATAAATCAATATTTCGGGGCAATAACTTTGAACAAGCTATTAAAAATTGCATTTTTTTTAAGAGAAAAGAAGGTACACTAATTTGCGATATTTTTATCAAATTTAACTGTGTATAACTTTTATATACATCTTCGAATCAACCTAATTTTTTCTGAGAGGTTAGTTTAGTATTAGGGTTACTTAATATGTGAATTTTAGCGTCCAAAAAATACATGAAAAATTGAGGTTTCGATCGGGTTTTTGTGATTTTTGACCACTGTGTGACGTCGCCTTGATACGTTTTTCGACATTTTTAGTTAATCAATTAATTAAATTGATTTCTAAATTATTTTAATTAATTAATTTAATTAATTATTTTTTAATAGACGTAATTAATTCATTTTTTAATTAAATTATTTTATTTCATTTTTACGTAATTGCTTCAATTCAGAAATACGCCAGCTAAAATCATAAATTTATTTATTTCAATGATTACATAAATAAAACAAAGATAACAAACGTTTTTAAAGAAAATTGTATTAACAATTTATTAAAAAAATTAAATTTAAAAAATTAACGTATTGATAATAATGTTAACAATTTATAACTGCATAGCATATACAAGATATAAATGACATTTAGAAAATTAACTCCTAATATTAACAATTCACAACTATATCAACAACAAATATTATTTAAATAATTATACTAACAATTCATTATTACAAAAACGAAATTTTTAAAATCTACGTCTACATAATATTAATAATTTACAATTTTATAACATACACAAAATATAAACGTAATTTAGAAAATTAACTCGCAATATTAACAATATCAACCATATCAAAGATAAAAACGTCATTTAAAAAATTAACGCATAGACAATATTAACAATTTATAACTGCATAACATAAATTACAAGATATAAACGAAGAATTGCAATTTATTCTTATGATAATGATAATAAACTTAAAATACTCGAGATTCTTGGCATGGAGGCAGGTCCAACTTCTCTTCCCTTAAATTGATGCTACGTTTTAGCGCCACGTCTGTGAATTAAAAAATGTAAAATAAATAATCTTATTAAAAATTATCATTAAAATCGATTACCTTCTAAGATTTCTATAATTTTCAAATCTTTGATTTTAATATTTTTCTTCGCACCCGACTTTTTCAGCTCCTCGGATACTTTTTTCATTTCAATTTTCTAAATTGGTTTTACAAACACTGAAAAATAACAATAAATATAAAAACTGTGATTTTGTATCAAGGATTGATAATTTACTTACTTGCTGTTTATTTTCTTCCATTTTTTCAGCTAATATACAACTTATCAATGCCATTAGAAACGGTGGAATGTCTTCTTTCGAAAATTGAAAGTTAAAATATTTGCCAAAGCAGAACCTTTTCCGATACAGATGTGACCGGTTTTATGTCACCAATTTAGTTAATTGCACCGCCTTTGTGTAAAAACTATTTGTACCGTCCTTTTGTATTTCAAGGTTTCATTCAGGGACGGCTAGAAGTTTTGCAGGGGTTTGAAATTAAATAAACTATTTTTTCATCAACAGCACATCGAACCGTTTATCAAATTATTTCAATTCCAACATTAAGTCGTTGTATTATAATTTTTTTAGAAATTTGAAAGTGAGGAGTCTCTTTCAGTGCTGCACTTCTGTTTAGGGTTCCAAAAAGTCAGCTCCTGAGTCGGCCCTGTTCAAAACATGTTTTTCTTTTTAAATTTAAATTGTGTAAATAACTTTCACAGAACCTAAAGTATGCTATTCGAACAATAAAAACGCGTTATCATAAAATTGAGACGATTCCAGCAAAAGAGTGAAAACATATTTTCAAGGAACGCAGTCAACTTAGAGGCCATCCATAATTTACGTAACGCAGAATTTGAACAATATTTACCCCCTGCCCCCTTCATTGTCCTCTTTATGGTCATTTACTTACATAAATTTAAAATATGACTTTTGCTATAATTAATTGCTATAATTAATGACTTGTTGGTTAAATTCTCTATTCAAAAATTCAACTGGTGCTATGAACAATGCCGGATTATTATTCTTCCAAATTTTAAGAAATAAAGGTAAATTTGTAAATTTGATATGAATTAACCCCTTAATGCACTGCGACATTTAAGTATGTCAAGTCTAACGTTTTCGTATGGAAATTCAATTCTAATGTTATATTAATTAAAAAATTGCCCGTGAAGGGGTTATTCCCCTGTAAAAATATTGTTTTCAACTAAATAAATGATAAGCTTCAATTGTAATTTTTTTTTCGAAAAAAAAAATTGTTTGATTTTGTTATCACATATTAATAAAGAAAATCGTTCATTAAATTAAATTAAATTTTGGATGTGCTTTTTTTTCATGGTCGTTTGTTATAACGTAATATTATAACAAATTCTGAATGAATACAATAAACACATACATATTATAAATAGAAGTGTTTTAGGAAATTATATAAGCATACAATTTTTAATTCATTTATTAAAAAGCAAAAATATAAATCGTTGATTTGAATTTTGATTTCATTAAAAAAAAAAAAAATGCGTTCACGTCTCAATTTTACATCGCCGAACGATCTACGAACGTTGCTCAGATACGTCGCAGCGCGACATTATTCCAACGTCGCTCAACGTTTTTTAAACGTTATGTGTTTAGTGGGACGGTTTGTAATTTCAAGAAAATTGTATGATTGTACAATGATTAATGGTATTAGATTAAAAATGGATTTTACCAATTTAATTTTTTTTTTGCTTTTTCTTGTAAAAGTTACAGTAATTAAAAAAAAAAAAATTTTTAACTGCACTCCCACTAAACACATAACGTTTAAAAAACGTTGAGCGACGTTGGAATAATGTCGCGCTGCGACGTATCTGAGCAACGTTCGTAGATCGTTCTGCGATGTAAAATTGAGACGTGGATTTTTTTAATGAAATTAACAAAATTCAAATCATAACGATTTATATTCTTGTTTTTGTAATAAATGAATTAAAAATTGTATGTTTATATAATTTCCTAAAACACTTCTATTTATAATATGTGTGTGTTTATGGTATTCATTAAGAATTTCTTATAATAATTATTACGTTATAACCAACGGTAATGCAAAAAAAGCACATCCATAATTCTAATTTAGCCAAGTCGCAGCATCGAAATTTGAGTGAGTGGTGGATTGCATATCTTAGCGCTTCTGTTATCAAAGACATTTACCTTGAAATTTTGTATTTTTAAATTCGGTCAGTAGGTAGATATACCCAGACCACATGTGGTCAGCGAAAAATCTATCTACCTACATCCCTCAAAACCTTCCTCTTTTTTTAAATTAATTAATTAAACCTGATATTAACCCTATAACACACACTTTTTTTAGATAACATTTAGGTGATTAGTCATTTACTTAAACAAAATCACCTCTTAATGAACGATTTCCTTTATTAATATGTGGTAACAAAACCAAACAATTTTTTTTCGAAAAAAAAATGATTGAAGCTTATCATTCATTTATGTGAAAACAATATTTTTACAGGTTAATAACCCTTTCACGGGAGATTTTTTAATTAATATAACATTGGAGTGGAATTTCCATACGAAAACGTTAGACTTGACATAATGTCGCAGTGCGTAAAGAGGTTAATTCATATCAAATTTACAAATTTGCCTTTATTTCTTAAAATTTTACTTCAAAAATAACGAAACCTCTAGTCTGAGATTATTGCAATGAATTAAAATTCGGAAGAATAATAATCAATTGTTGTGTTTTGGTCGATGGTGTAATTCCACAAAACTCCATAAATTGACGCCACGGCACGCCAACTCAATTCATTCATTTTTGAAACAATTCACTTTATTTTTAAAAATAATGTGACATTTATTTATTAGTTGCTATAGAGAGCTGTAGTAAAAAATAATCGCCTATTTGAGTACGCTAAATGCAAAACTCTGTATTTGCAAAAACAAGAAAATCGAGTTACTTTGCCTATTCAGTGTTATAGTAAATGCGTATAACCTCAACTAGGTTTTGAGGTGCAAAATTGGGCATTCGCTTCATAAATTGTATTTAAAAAATCGAGTGAGATGCAAAACTTTGTATTTGTAATTGCATTTGAGTAGCAAAACTCTGCATTTGCATTAGCAAATCAGAACGGGTGTTTGTGCACCATGTGACAAACATTCAACAATTATATTGATGCTGGCCTACTGGTTTGGCAATGCAGCGCCTAGCACCATTAAAAACTTGGAAATTATATTCCCTGCTGTTGGTCATTCGTTTTTACCAGTTGATAGTCTTTGGTCTTATAGAAAGGAAAATTTAAAAAATGGACGTAATTGTCAAACGTGAAGAATATGAAAAAGTTATAGGGCAATATTCTCAAGTTTTGAGCATTGGCCAAAATTGGGAAGTTCAAGATTGGAAAGCAGAGTCGCAAATATATTTGAAGAAACCTGGACAGTGGCATTTTAAATCTAACGAAAGTAAAAGATTTATGTTTAGCAAGGCTCAAAACTCGGTCGTAATTCGCGGTGAGGTATTTTACAAGTCAGACATTGGTTTCTCTAAAACTGTAAACGACTTTTAGAGCTAAATCCACAAATTATTAAAATTGGTAATTGTCTAAAGGGAAATAAATCTTCAATAGATATATTATTTTAAAAAAAACATTATGGGGCTGATTGGCGACAAAATCAAGACTTGGAATATTTTAAGATAATTGATAGTCCCATCAATCAAGGTAATGTAGAAGATGAAGACCTCTACCCTCGGTCGCCGCTACCGATGTAGACAGTTTGAATTGCCCTTAAAATTAACCGTAAATATTAACCAATTTTCATTTTTTTTATACCAAATGAAAGAGAATTTCAATATCTACGTAAATCTGGAAATATTATTTTAAATAGTTTTTTAAAAAGTGTCAAAATTAGCGGCAGCTCCATATTTGGCATTTTGTCGAATTTAATTTGAAATAAATAAAAAGAAATTCAAAATTTTAATACTAGGCGTACGTAGATTTGTGTTTTCTTTACAATTTGACATACTTTTTAAAAATATTGGTTGAAATTTACGTTCATTTTAGGGGGCCCTCGAAACCCTTGCAGTGATTTTTGCATGATTTTTTATATTGATAGTGACCTACTTCTGCTGCTAATTTTGACACATTTTAAATAACTATTTAAAAACATATTTCCAGATTTACGTATATATTGCAATTCTCTTTCATTTGGTATAAAAAAATTGAAAATTGGTTAATATTTTCGTTTAATTTTAAGGGAAATTCGAACTGTCTAGATTGGTAGCGGCGGCCGGGAGTATAGATCCCTCTTAAGTATAAAAACTTTAGTGTAAATAAAGTTAAAATAATTTATTAATATTTCTGAAAACATTTTGTCATCTTAACTTATTATTTTTATTTACAAAATGTGACTCAAGTTTATTTGTTTTTTGTAAGGTTAATAAAATTTCATTTTTGCATATTGTTGTTGTTACTAAACAATTTTCTACTAGCAACCAGCTGGTTTTCTAAGTTGGTGAGTTGCAAAACTCGGTATTTGCAAATTTATTTTATTTTTTTTGACTACAATTCAATTTAAATTTATAAGCAATGGATGAATTTAGAATTTAGATAACTATATTTATCTACTAAAAAAATATCAAATGTCTACTAGATCGATTATAGGAAATATCAGTTTTTTGCTTCTAACTCAAAACCATCTCTCATGCAAATACAGAGTTTTGCATTTAACGTACTCATTTAACGAGTTGCATTTCCTGGAATCATAGCAATGAATTTAAATTCAGGAGAATTATAATCCGGCATTGTCGTGACACGAGCTGTATTTGACTGGAGAATTTAACAAAAATAAGTAATTAATGAGAAGCCAATTTATTTGAATTTAGTTGTATCTTGAATTTTCTGATTGATTTCCAAATGAGTCTCTTTTGTCGAAATCGTCTGATTTTATGACAACGCGTTTTCATTGTTCGAATAGAATATTTTAGGTCTGTGACCATTAAACTTGGGGCTCTGGGTATTAATCCCGGGTAAGATACTTCGGCTTTTAACAAATATAGTGAAACTTCTTTACACAATTTAAATTTAAAAAAAAACATGTGTCGAACAGAACCGGCTCGGGAGCCGACTTCTCGAAATTCTAAACTGAGGCCCAGCATTGAAAGAGACTCCTCACTTTCAAATTTCTAAAAAAATATATAATACAACGATTTAGTGTTGGAATTGAAATGATTTGATAACCGCCTCAGTGCGCAGTTGACGAAAAAATAGTTTATTTAATTTCAAGCCCCTGCAAAACTTCTAACCGTCCCTGATAAAAAACTGCAAAATGAAACCTTGAAATATAAAAGGACGGAACAAATGGTTTTTACACAAAGGCAGTGCAATTAACTAAATTGGTGACATAAAACCGGTCACATCTGTATCGAAAAAGGTTCGTCTTTTGCAAATATTTTAACTTTTAATTTTAGAAAGAAGACATTGCATCGTTACTAGTTGCATTAGTAAGTTGTATATTAGCTGAAAAAATGGAAGATAATAAACAGCAAGTAAGTCACAGTTTACCCATAAAATTGCCTTTTTATGTAAAATTAACTCTTTGCAAGGTGTTGTATAAATGAAACCGTATATTAAGGAACAAATTTTGAATTATTGTAAATTCATGGGATAAGATTAAATTATACCTTGACACAGTATAATTTGAAAACTGTAAAACGACATCGATTTAAAAAAAATTGATACATTTTATTCAGAATTTAATCGGTAATACACGGTTTCATGTCTCTACACCTGTTATAGCTATACTGAAATCAGTTTTTATTTTTATTGTTATTTTTCAGCGTTTGTACAACCAATTTAGAAAATTGAAATGATAAAAGAATTCGAGGAGCTGAAAGAAACAGGTGCGAAGAAAAATATTAAAATCAAATATTTGAAAATTATAGAAATCTTCAAAGGTAATCGATTTTAATGACTATTTTTAATAAGATTATTTATTTTACATTTTTTTATTCACAGATGTGGCTCTAAAACGTACCATTAATTTAAGGAAAGGGAAATTGAACCTGCCTCCATAACAAGAATCTCGAGTATTTTAACTTTATTTTAAGTATTTGTAATCAATTATCGAAATTTCTGCTTGAATTATTATAAGAATAAATTGCAATTTTTCGTTTATATCTTGTAATTTATGTTATGCAGTTATAAATTGTTAATATTGTCTATGCGTTAATATTTTAAATGATGTTTTTATCTTTGATATGGTTGATATTGTTAATATTGAGTTACTTTTCTAAATTTCGTTTATATTTTGTGTATGTTGTGAAATTGTAAATTATTAATATTATATAGACGTACATTTTTAAAATTTCCTTTTTGTAATAATGAATTGTTAGTATAATTATTTAAATAATGTTTGTTGTTGATATAGTTGTGAATTGTTAATATTAGGAGTTAATTTTATAAATGTCATTTATATCTTGTATATGCTATGCAGTTATAAATTGTTAACATTATTATCAATACGTTAATTTTTTTTAAAAACGTTTGTTATTTTTGTTTTATTTATGTAAACATTGAAATAAATAAATTTATGATTTTAACTGGCTTATTTTTTAATTGAAGCAATTTCGTTAAAAATTAATTCAAGTGATTTAATTAAAAAATGGATTAATTACGTCTATTAAAAAATAATTAATTAAATTAATTAATTAAAATAATTTAGAAATCAATTTAATTCATTGATTAATTAAAAATGTCGAAAAACGGATCAAGGCGACGTCACCCGCACGTAGAGCTCGAACGTCGCGCGATGTCGTGCTGGTACGTTTTTACGACAGGCGTTAGCCGTCCTATATACGTTATTCGATGTCCGAGCTACGTTTTTGACTAACGTCGCATAGCGCTACGCGACGTTGCTGAGACGTCCGTGATACGTTTTTGTGTTTAGTGGGCTATACATTTTTTAACTTATACTTGTACAAAATGAGTTTTATGTGTAGAAATCAGTACTATCATAAGTGCGGTACTCAGTACCGCGGCACGCCCTAATATGTAACTGAAATAGGTGCGCCCACTGCAGGGTTAATACCACGGCGATCCGGATAAGTAAATAATTCGGTTTACTGAAGCAGGACAGTTTTTTTTATTGAAACGAGTAACATTTAAGGGTGGCGTTTTATTCGGCTGCGCCGGACGACAAACATGCTCACGATTTTTTGATAAGAAAAAAAAGTACAAATTTAGGTTCACGAAACTTGATTCGAGTTCCTAGGGGTGTTTTAAATATTATTTATTCACAGTGTATAGTGTGGAAACAATCCAAGCAAACAGGGCCCTGTCATCACATGGCTAATCCCGTCCCGTGTTTGAGGGAGCATTACGACTTTATAGCAATAATTTCAAACCACGCGAGAACTAGTTATTTTCGTTACAAGTTACGAAAGTGGCACTTATCGTGCGAGGAGTGAATTTGGTGATACGAGGCAGAGCGAAGCGAAGCCGAGTAAGCCAAATTCACAACGAGCTCCGATATAACACTTTCGAACGAGTTGCGAACACTATTTTTCAGACGACCCAACAATTTTGTCATTTAGATAAAAAAGGTTCGTCACTCCGCTATGGGCGCGAAAGAAAAGTGTCTGATCATATAAAAATCAAGTAGTCGAAAATTTCGTTAATGCAGTGTCAGTGTGCTGTTACTACTGTCAACATGGACGTTTCGGATGTCGACCAAATTTTAGAATGCACGCCACCAGAGCTTCGGGAAAGTGCTCAAGAAACTATCCTTGAATTGTTACCGGCCAAATCGAAACAAAGATACGAAATGTAAACGGTTTCATATTATTTAGAATGCATTCGAAGCGCCATGACAATAATAAACGGCGGCTTAGCGGATTTCGAATGTCGAAGTGGGACTGGTCAAGAGCTACTCGAACGATAAGTACTACTTTCCGTGCTAGTAAGCTCGAACGATAGGAAGACTTATAGGGGCGGGTTGTCTGAGAAACAAATTACAAACCACCAATAAAACTTATATTTGAAGGGGTTATTGCAGGAAATTAATAAGTACTTTTTCATGCTTTGAAATAATTAACTTTTCAATATTCAAAATCGAATTTAAATATAATCAATTATCATTAGTGCCTCATCTAGATATGCCACCTCCACGTATCATTTGAAGCTTCATCCCTCAGATTCACTTAAATCAAAAACATGCAGAAGTAGTCATCCGCTGACTTACCGATTTGGGCGAAAACTTCGCACCCATAGACGAACCTTTTATCAATCATTTTAAAAGTTTTTTCAAGTTAAACGGTAATTAAGTTGTAAATAGTAATTTAATAACAACAAAACAAAATTGTACTTTATGATTATTTCTCATTGCTCCCAGCTGGAACGATTTGTATTGTCCCGCAGCCATCGGGCCCTTGAAGTAAAATTTCGTTGACACATTTCGCGAGTTTCCCAACAACCTACAGAAATTTAGGGGATGAATTCTGTAAATCAAGTATCAATAAAAGAAAATCTGAAAAGAAACTCTTACTTAACATTTCTCAAACAGATGATCAAGATGACGACATTTCTTTATCAATTTACACAACCTTTCGCCAGAAATTAACTTAATGCTAGAAAACCCCCTACAGTTGAAAATTTCAATTTCCCCAAGTTTTTTTGCAATTTTTGGAAAGCTAAGAGAAAGTTGTAATTATATAACTTTTATTTGGTTGATGGGGTTACCGCTGTCAGAATCCCATTGGCATCTCGTCGGTTGGTGTTGCGTCCCTTTCTTTATATTTTAAAACAGATGGACATATCCCACTGTTATTTCCCTGTTCTTTGAATTCAAAAACACATGCGCATGTAAGTAAAAATTAAACACTTGTTAAATAGTCTGACCCCCTGGAGTCGGACCTCAATAAATCTGTCATGTGTCAGTAGCGATATTCGACATGTCTTGATAAGTGTTTTTGTAGAATTAATGGCACACATGTGTACCAGACTGACTTCAGGGTTTCAACCAACCCATTTTCAGATTATTGTTTTCAGTTCAAAAACCAGTGCCTCTGTAGCCTCCATACTGAACGGTTCACTCTTTGTACCTTTGCGACAGTATGAAATAATATTATAATCATCGAATAAGCAACCAGTACGGTTCATTCATTTATAACCATCAAATCGTTATAATACAACAGTGCTATTATAACCCTATACTGAAAGGTTCAATTATTGTCCCTTTACGACAGTATAGAAATAACTTGTACAGCGACGAACATTTATAATAAATTAGTCATAGTTATATTAACATCCGTAGTTTTATTTCCATCAAATCAAAATATCAGTTCCTCGCGTTTAAGTACTCGTGGAACGTGGACATTTCCGAAAGATCAACTTTCAACAAAAAAGTTTAAATTATTGCTCACGCGTAAACAGTTGGTTATCTTAAAATATTTTAATTCGGTGGCCCGATTAATCCATTTAAGTACGACTTGTGTTGGTGTGGTCTTCCCAGTCACCACGATTCGCTTCCATAGCTGAGCTGTTTCACTGAATTGTAGAAATTGGCGGCACACCGACCGCACATTATAGTCCAACTCTTTCGAATTGAAATTTTTGAATACCTCCAAGAGGACTTCATCGAGTAAATCTAAAATCCAACATGAATGATTCAAGGTAGGAGTTTGGATTATGCAAAAAACGTCAACCTGAAATCGTTTTATTGAAAATTTGAGCCTCTTTGACCGGCAATTGTCTTTTTCTGCCACTCAGTTGGTGTGAGAATGTTGGAGTTTTCTCGGTCATTTTGAGATGAATTTAAATTTACAAAAAATTTATTGACATTGTTTCATATTTCAGCTCTTGCAATCTTGATCATTTTTTATTCGAACATTTTCAAATTGTTTATATTGGAATTCGTTATGTTTGTTATAATTAAATTGGATGCCATTACACACGGGATTAGAGCCATGTGATGATAGGGCCCTGTTTGCATTGGTTTCGAATCCTGTGTTATGAGAGGGCTAAAATAATGTGACAGAAAATTTGGTCGCATCTCGAATATCTAAACCGAACTTAATTCATTTTGGCAGCGTCTATCTACGTTGACAATGACTTTTGGTGGATTCTTTAAAAGTTAAATGAAAGAAGTTGTTACGTATCACAAGATAATTTTGGAAAGTGGTTTGTTAATAAAATTAAAGAGTGTCGTTAATGAAAATTAAGTGGCTCGACATAGGTAACTGAAAATTCCTTTACCACGTGATTAACCTATCCTTACATCACTATAATTTTATAATCAAATAGGAATCTAATTTAGATAAAGATGGAAAATCGTGGAGATACTTTCGAGTTTCAAATTAAACAGGAGCAATTAATTATTAAAGATGAATATGATGCTCTTTTATTGTTTTAAAAATATGGATATATTATGTATAAACTGACCGGTGCGCACTTGCTGTAGAGGGATCATTAGGATAATTACCCATTAAACTAATTACTTCATGACGTCAGCAAATTCTACAATAGCCGAGTAGCCTTAGGTGGTGGCCCCGTACCGGCATTGCTTCTCTACTGACGCAGTTTAAAACAAATAATCCTTTGTCGAAAACTGCGTATTGATACGGATCTCCTCATATAATGTGAAGTTATTTTTAACAAATTTATCAACAATTTGTGTCAAATTTTATAATGCATGCTTACCAATTCTCCTCAGATTGTCGAATAATTGGTACCCTACCTGAACAATGGAAAAAATGTGCGTGAAAGTGTAAATTAAAACTCACTAGTGGTGTTATGGTACACTAGTGTGTAATATTATCTTTACAACTGTTAAAATCTACACTGGCATGGGGTGATTACCTGTAGACCTGTTATTTTGAACTCTTTTGAATTCTCTTGTCTTTAAATTAATATCGAATTTTTGCAGGTCGTTTAAACGACCAATGTTTGCATGCTCTCAATGACAGTTTCCAAAAAAGGAACAGCGAGTTTTTTGTCGTCGATCGTTTTCAACAAAATTCAACTCATTAATGCGCCATCCAGCCGTGTCCACTCTGTATGTGGCGCGTTTATTAAATTCCCAGAGCAGTAATTAATTTTTTAATATGCGACTAGTAGAATCTTAATCACTGGTTATTTACGAGAAAAATGGGGAAATTCAGAAAGTGACTTCGAAATGGAATGAACAATGTGGTCAGGCAGTTAAACTACTACCCAGGTAGCAACGACACGTGAAAAAGACGTGATTATTTGGTCATCGAGTGACGTGAATATGACGTGATAATGACTTCCTAATGTCTCAGACCAATGACGTCATGTTTGTGACGTGTATTTCACGTCATGCATGTGACGTGTATTCACGTCATGCATGTGACGTGTAATTCACGTCTGTATGTGACGTGTATTTCACGTCATATTTGTGCCGTGTATTTGACGTCATGTTTGTAACGTATTTTTCACGTCCTGTATGTGACGTGTATTTCACGTCATTTTTCAGAAGTCAAAATGTTCTAGAGCCTGATTTTAAGTCAGAGTTGCGACTGGGCAAATCGGTTACCACAGTAATGGCGTATAACTAGAAATTAAGATGTTACATTGTTGGAAATTTTTATGCGCCATTACCATAGTAACCGATTTGCACTGTCGCAACTATGTCTTGAAATCGGGCCCTTAGACATTAATTTAACATCTTACATCAGAAGTCTTCAAATCGTTTCGTCCTCATACGAAATAAAACTAGATGTATTTTTAATAGTAATATATTTAAGAAATATTTGAAATACAAAACTCAGTCATGAAATCTTAAACTTAAAATAGAGGATTTTATTTATTTACAATATCTATTTACATATTAAATATATTTACACGAAACAACAAACTGTTTTTCTTTTAATAAATCATAATTATTGAATTTTGTTATCGTCAATCTGGGAAAAACATTTAATACACTCAGGTTTTTTTATGCGGTATACATGTTCCACAGAAAACTGCATAAAAAATTCGCATTATAAAAGACATTGCTTATATGGTAAAAATAGGATAAAAATGAAAAGGAAACAAAAACATTAATTTTTTAAACGTTCGCACTCCTTATACGAAAGTTAAAATGCACTGTTCATATACAATTTAGTGCAACTTGACGACTTGCTTATCTACAACGGAGAACCACACAACTTCAAGTCCGCGTTAAACAAACGCATAAAAAAGATCAGAGTGTATATAAAACTAACAAAATGCTCCAAAACTATAAACAATGTATAATAGGCATTGCAACGGTTAAACTTGAACTTAAAGTTAAAAGAATACATTTGCCTGATATTTCAGTAATAGGCCATACTTTCAATTCTGACAAATTTTTTACTATAGAAATATTTAATTCTCTAGAAGGATATGGATATAAATATAAATTTGAATAATCAATAAACTATTTGCCAATAATATAAATTTCATTGGTACTGGTTTTTGTTATGTTATGTATTTCAATAACATAGTTCCTGAAAGTGAAGCTGTAACAGTCTGCTTTACTATGAGTTATCGTTGAAAATGTCGCATCATAATATTTTAATTTTTTAAACTGTTTATACAAACTAAGATTCTTATAAGAAATAAGTGGTCCACTGGAGTTTTCCATATCCAATTTGACATTGTCATATTGAATCAAACTAGGAATTGAAGTCAATGAATCTCTTTCAACAAGCCGACGATGAATCTGCTGCAGAGGATTAACTGGAGATTTTATAAATGATTTTAGCTGAACTAGGTAATTTTCAAATGGAAATGTCGAAAAATTGTCTAGTACTCCAAATGAATCTACATCGTCGCAAATATGTGAAAGTAAATGAACATTATAAACCATAAACTCTAAACCATAAAGAGATTTTAAATGTTCAATAAATGCATTTATAATATTTCTTGCAAATGGTACTCCAAATTTGTGTATATGTTTTTTTGACTAATATAGAAATAGAAAAGTGAAATGCCAGAAAATTTTCATAAACAGCTACATCAACAATATTTTTTAGAACCAGAGGTCCTAAATAAATTAAAAAAGTTCTATATTCAGTGGCTTTCCAATAATGCAGTTCCTCCAATGAACGAGGTTTTCGGTTAAACTCAATTGGAATCATTTTTTAAAAATTAAGTAAACGCTGGGAAATAATTTTGACTTTTTGATGAGGCAATCTCACCTTCAGGGGACCTGAGAGCCAAGTATTAAGTAATTTCCTAACAATTCCCAAACAAATGTTGTGCATGTAATCATTGGGAAATGATTTAACTAGGTCAATAGGCAATTTAACAAGTGGCGTTTCAGAAATGTGATGGTCTTCATCTATCTGTTGTCGAAAAGATTCATCTGTTCGCTTTTCAGATATTAAGCTGTCCAAAACAACCTTGTTTTTATAATATTCTCCGTGAACAGTACATTTGTCACAAGAAGAATATCCCGAGTGGCATTTGATGCATTTTAAATAAGCTCGAGCATCACAAACAAAGCTGTGTACCTCAATTAAAATTCTTTTTGATCCAATAACTAAGCCCCTTTGTAGTAAGCAACTTAATTCATCTATAAATTGATTAAGAAATTTATTCAAGGGCTTCGGTTTATTCTTTCCACAAAAAATTGAAATTACAAAAGGTCTACTAAAAGGAATGTTTTTAATTAATCCTAAAATGGGCCAAAGCTGTAGCTTTGAACTTTTAAAAAGTGGAATACCATCAACATTAAAACAAATTTTAATAGTATCAACAGGACCATTATTATCTGCAATAACTTTAGCAAGTGTGTTCGTTATTCCAAAATAACAGAATTGACCGGTTTCTAAATCATTATCAATAGGTGTAGTCGCAGGAGTTGATAGTAATGTACGGCTATCTAAAGGGAGTTCTGGATGATATGGAGAAAGTAAATGAAGCAAATCTGTTAAAGCAGAATGTGAAATTTTGTGTTTAACGGTAGCCCATTCAGCCAATTGTTTAGAAAGTGATTTTTCGTGATTAGTGGCACAATTATCAAAATTCGTAGATACAGACTCTAAACTAGATAAACTGTGTGTGTGATTGTCAGTACTGTTTCTGCTTTTTATCTCATGAAAAGAAGTTAAATCAGGATTTAAAAGATCAGTATCTACGTTTAAATTGTTCCCTGTATGACCACTATCAATGAATATATTACTGGCAATGAGGTTATTATCATTATCATTATCACAAACACTAGTAAACTGTTTTGTAGCTTCTAAGGCCCTTCTAGATTTTTGCCTTGGGCCTACATATTCTTTTAATTTCCGTTTTGACATACCTACTTTTACTATGGGTGCTTGATCATCCTTTGCTTGGCATGTTTCAACCACACTTTTATAGCATTTTCACCATCGATTTTGGTTGCAGCAGGAGATTGAATTTGTAAGGCACCTAAAACAAAAATTTCATACCAACACTAAAAAACAATTGTCACCTTAGATTAACTTACGGATGATAGCAGACTTTAAATTAGTTTTTCCAAATGCTTCTTTCCTATTCCTTTGTCCGGAAAAGTTATAGTGACTGGCTAAGCTGTTGGTAATCGAAAATCGGAGAATTTGATTCACTTGTGCCGTAGTTCCAGTACCACCTAATGAACTAAAGTAGGTAGCCTAAAATATAAAATAGTTAATAAACATTTGAAAAAATTAAGTCATTACTTTAAAATAGTTACCAAGTTATTACGATTCTCCTCCGAATTCAAATATTCCTCTACAATTTCAAAGTCCGTATTTGTTTTCATCGGAAAATTTATTGGAAGATTATTTGGCAAGGTAAGAGGTGCCAAGCCTCGCGACCGCTTTAGCAATGCTTTGATTTCCTTAACCTCTTCTCTTAATTTTCTTATTTCTTGAAAAATTTGATCTAAAAATGCAAAACCAATTCTGATAAATAATCCTAAATGCAATGCAAAATAGAAACATACTGTTTGTAATGCTTCTGCTACTGTTGGCGCTTAAATCTGTCAAATTGGACTGAGAAGGATTTGGTGAGGAAATCTCGTCGTTTTCAGCCTGAAATTCCACGGCCGAGTCTTGAGGAGTACGTGAAGATTCACCTATTTGGCAATAGGGTTACACATTATTTTAATGTAATATTTTAATATTTACCAATTTTATTGCTCAAGAAAATTGGAGGTCGCGGTAAACTTTTACGTGACTCAGCACTCAGCAGCTCTTCGTCATCTCCACTGCTCGAACTCTCCGTGAAGCACCTTCTTTTCGATATCCTTTTTCTTTTCGATTCCACCTCCGATTCCGTCGTGTAAACATCGGAAGTTTCTTCGCACTTCCGCAATTTATTTTGGGCTTTTTTAAGATCCTCTATTAAGAAGAAAATTTTGTCAAAAATGAAGGGTTTACTAGAAGGCATGTAAAAAGTACACTGAAAAAAATGCTACCTAAGAATTTATCAAGAATCCGCTTCTAACTTTGAGAATGGTTGAGTTCTTGCATTTTAGCACGTTTGTGCTTAAATTTAACACGTCCAATATTAAACCAAGCGTAACGGATTCTTATTTTGTATCGACGGCAGTGGGGGGTATTGTTTGGGGCAAGGGGCAAGGGGCCTAAGGTAATAATAGCTTCATCCGCATAAATATTGTTAATACAACAACTGTATTAATAAATTGATTTTACGTTTATAATTCTTGATAAAAAATTGAAATCGATAAATAAATATAAGTATTTATCTGATTAACTCCCAAACTATGATATTAATTATTTATTAAGGATGTGGACAGGAGTAACGTTAAATTTTAATGTAAGTTAAGTTTTAATTTATTTCTATTAATTGTATATTTGTGAGAATTAATTTTTAGATTTTCTACGCCTGTTTAAAACATCAGTCTACTTTAAAAGTTTTCAATCAATTCTGGCGGCTAACATTGCATTTTGTTTACTCATTTCAGAAGCATAAAATATAATTTTATCCGCTTCTTGTTTTTAATCATAAAAAATTTGTTTGTAGCACGTGTTTTGGTTAATAAACAGCAACAAAATTTGCATCTATTATGTACTTATTGTTTTTTCTAAATTTATAGTCACTTCGACTTATTGCTAAAAAATCTTATAATAGTAATTTATTAAAATTGTATATTTCGCCGTTAAACGATGGAATAAATTCAACTTTATTGTCTTGTATAATAATATAAGCTACTAATTTCTCCGAGTGCAAATGAATGATTCTAAGTACCTATAATAAATTACAAATATATATTACTGAAAACTTTTTATAATAACTCTTCGAAATATTGTTTCTTTATAGAAGTTACTAGAAGGATACATTTTGAACATGGTCGCAATCAAATTTGAAAAAACGCTTCATTAATAAAGTAAATATTATTAATATCAAAGAATCTCATACATAACATAATAAGATTAGATACGCTGTTCTGTACTCCCACAATAAAATCCGGTTTTCCAGTATTTTTTGGGTCTATTTAAGAAATGTAACGGTTAGATTTAACGGTTACTTTAAAAAGTATTTTTATTACCGAAACGTGCTGTTAACTAAGGGATGGGTTCTTAACAAAAATTTGAGTCGTATAATGAGAGCAAAATCTCAAAAAATAATTTTGTTACGATATTTTTCCCTTGTATCCTATTTCCTAGCGGGGTGCGATGAGTGTAAATTATTTTATTGCCGACAATTTTTGGGCAACGTTTTAGTTTAGTTTAGATAACGTTACAAGTGGTTTAGTGTGGCACGATGTTGATCTAATTCAATGCAATTAGTCGATGAACAGAATGACTAGTCGTTAGAAACGCTACTACAAATTGGGAGTTTATTTCCATCCGAACGAAAAGTAAGTTTGCGGAACGCCGTAATTTATTTATCCATAGGACATGCATTTTTCTCGCCAACGATTATTAAAAATTACTTATATTCTGTAAAAAGTATTGCGTTCTGCTGAATCTTCTCGGAAAATTAGAGAAGGAATAAAAAATAAATGTGAACAGTGGAGTTTCAAAATTATTTTTTATTTATCACCCAATTTATTACACAACACCGTTTTCGTTAATCATTTGCGAGAAAAACGCATGTCCACTGAACGCATGCACTGTAGTTGTCACAAACAAAAATTATATTCATAAATGTTAATTCTAGCAAATTTATTACGTTCCCCGTAAATTTGATGGCAATCCGAAGGGAAAATTATACGACAAACTTCGAAATATTAAGCATCAAATGGTAAATAAAGGACTTATAAAAAGGAAGGAACGTGCGAAACCCGTTGCTTCTGTAACAAATCATAGTAACGAAGAAGGTAAAGAAATAATTTTGATTATCTATTATACTTTTAGTGTTGTATCTATCTTATTACAAATCATCCATTTTAGCGGATGGAAGAATGTAACAAAACAAAAGCGTGGCTCAAATACACGGATGCGAGCGTTTTCTGGGAAGAAATCTGCGTAAAATGGAGAGACACCACAAATTATCGTCTAAAGGAATATAAAAATAAAAGTATTGATCAACTTATAGACGAGTGGTCATTATTGCAACATTCAAAGTGTTCAATTTTGGTAAATTCTTGTGATATCTGTAGAACAATGTAACTATTTTGTTAATGTTTTTTAGATTGATGTAAATTTCGGCCAATTATTCCCATGGAAAGAAAATAAACCAAAGTGCAGGATTTGTAGGAAAAGCAACAAAAAAAATTGGAAACCAAGCATTAACTCAACGTCCTAACACTTATTCAACAATAAATACTTAGAAAAAAGGATAGATCAAGTGACTGTTATAATTAGCAACTAAATGTATTAAAACTGTATTGGACTGTATAGTTTTTTGTGATAAGTTTATTTTTATAATAAGATAATAGATACACATTTCAATTTACTTTTGGTCTGAAGAAAAAACCTATTATCGTTTTAAAGTGAACTTTAGTATGTAATTATACAATAATTTCTCAAATATTTTTTTATTGCGTTTTACAGTGAACTTTAGTAGTTATACAATTATTTCTAATATCATGTTTTATTGAACTTATTATTATTGAGCTACTCAACAAAAGAATGTGATGTGACGTTGTCAAATTTTTACTTTTAGTACTGTATTTGCCTACTTTTAATAAAAGCACGTATGTTAAATAACTTCATATTTTAAAACTCCTTTAATTCATGCATTCCATTCTAAAATTCGTAAAAATAATAAAACTTCTTAAAATTAGAACGACGCATTCTTGAATTTGTCAAGAAGAATCAAAATTCTTGAAATTAAGAATGACCCGTTCTTAAAATTGATAAATAGAATCAACATTCTTGATATTGAGAATTGCCCATTCTTAAATTTGGCAAGTAGAATAAACATTCTTAAAATCAAGAATGATCCATTCTTAAATTTGACAAGAAGAATGAACATTCTTAAAACCCAAGAATGACCAATTCTTGGGCCAAAATTAAGAACGCGCAAGTTTAAATTTAAGCCCGAATTTTCTTGCCTACGAGAATGTTTTTTTCTGAGTGTAGACTAACAGAAGGCAATAATTTTGAAAACACTCAAAAAACATGCGTTTTACGCCAAAGAGAGTCCAACTAGTTTCCATCGGTTGTTCCGCAGTTATAAGTGCCTTATTGAAGGCGCTAGAGGTTTTATACGGTGGCCAGTATACTTCACGCTTAAGTGGAGTAAACCACGTGGAATGAACCAACCCTATAGAGGAATTTTCCGCAAACTCAACCCCCACATACGGCATTTTAGAGTAACACTGGCAAAACATAATATTAATTAGAAGTTTTAACTAAAGGATAATGTAATTTAAATGCAGTACAGTAAAATAAGTGTCCTAATACTTACCGCTTGATAGAAAGTCCCACAAAAAAACACCGTTTTCACCGATAATTAAACCGTAATTAATGTCTTTGGACAGTTACTGTTTCTACCGATATACACCGTAATTGTTGTGATGGACCCGGAATTTTCTTTAAGGCTTGTCGCACTAGTTTTTAGATTTCGTAGATGTGGAATAAGAATTGAACATTTCCTTTACTTATTTATTAATAATTAAACATATGTACTAACTAAAATACAGAATATAATTGTTTCGAGATTAATCAACGAATTGCGTAGAATTGAATGAATGAATATATTGAATGACTCGTTTTTACGTGTTGTCTTATTTATAACATATCCTTAATCAAATAAATTAATACTCAATGGTCAGACAGTAAATACAACATTATCAATATCTTACGCAAAGGTTGAATGGAAATTTAATAGATGAATGATGGCATGATTCATTCTTACAACAAAAGAAAATAAAATTAAATCAATTAAAATAAAGTAAAGAATTGTAACATTAAAATGTAAAAAGAATTATAGGTATGAAGGAGGTACATTACATTGTTACAAATACACGTGAACTTCTAACGCTTTGTTTTACACTTTAGTGAGATCTTGTCTCGAAGAAGGTTACAGAATAAATGATTTTTAAACATCTGTACTAAAGTTCGTTAGAGAAACGGACAACAAAATATAGTCATAAATAATAACGTTAGGCGACATGATGGTTAGGCGGTCTTTTTGCAAAGAACGCCGCCCTTACCCCTGCTAAAGAAATTGTTCTATTTTACCAAAGTCTGCTAAAAGAACTTGCATTATAATTTAAGACTTCTCGGCATAGAGGACCTGTCTTTGTAAAAGTTGAATTTTACGACGTTAGGCGTTGCACTAAATGATAGGCAACCACGCTACCATCTAGGTCATAAATCATTGTGTATAATACACCGAGTCAAGTAGCCATAAATAACTTCCTTGAAACGACTTATATTTACTCGAAATGCAGTTCACAATACTGTCGACACAATATGTATTCGGGCTTTTCGGCTCCTTTATTCTTTTAAATACCAGATGTGTAGCAAAATATTTGTACCGGAATGGGACTTACAGAGGGAGGAGGTTTTTTTTGTTTACTTAAATGATTTTTGAAACGAACGGATCCAATTGCATCTTATTAGTAAAACAAAATAAAAAACCGAAAATTTGTTGTGATGTAATTAGCGTTATTTAAATATTTGTAAACTTTATAGTACCTATCGGTAAGAATTGCAAATAGGAAAACAACTTTTGTTTTTATTAATTGATTACTTGAATATTTGCTTCCGGCTTTTCGATCTCTGCACTCCTACGTTTTCGTGGGTCTATGATTTGAGGTAAAACCGCTTTTTCAAAACAAAATTTCAAATTTGAAAACAATGTATTTAGTCCAGTAAAAATGTATTTTTACCCTGCAAAAGGTCGGTCAGGTTTGGTTTTTTGATATGTTTTATCATAAATGCCCCTAATGTTAATGTCAAGTTTTTGACCTCGTGACCTTTTCGGAAAGTGTTGAAAATGGGGGTTGAACTTTAAAAAAACACGTTTTTGAGTACGCTAAGCAAACGGCTTTTTGGAAAAAAATTTTTTTTATTCATTTAACTACCTGACGATATAGGCACTCAGAATCGAATCGAGACCGCTACTCTAGGATCAATAGTTTATGAGCTACGATTTTTGAAGTTCACCACTTTGATTGCTTAAACCGCAAATGAACTGTTTTTGCTGTTATCTCACGTCTCGTGCGCTCCAGGCTGATGCACAGGTTACATCGAAACAAATGATATGTCAGTCTAATGGGCATTAAATGCTCTTTATTGTGGTTTTTTGTTTGATCCAATTGGATAAAAAATGACCACACGGCGAGCAATCAAACTTGGAAAATTATTGAAAAAACTGCCTATATTTAGTATTGCTTCAGTGTGCTCTAAAACCTGCCCATTATAACCAATCTCAAAAATTTTACATTCCATGAATACGTGACAGCTTATGGGGCACAGAAGTGCAAATTTTTTTTTTGCTACTGACATCCTTGGACCAGCTTTATTTCAAACGGGGCGCGGACTCAAAAATAACTGGTTGTTTTTGTTTATTTTGGGAAACAGAAATATTTCTAATTTACAAATGGAAAAATGACTTTTGCTACATTTATGTACACTAATTCACGCAAAATTTTCATTTGAAACATTTTTTTATATCTCCGATATATATTCAGTAAACGCCAGCCAACTGGAATAAATTCATTATCTAAATTATTCTGCACATTGAAAACAAATCCCGAAACACGTAATTTTTAGTCTATCACATGATATCCTGTAAAGTGAAAGTTTCATTCCTAACCTCAACCCCTTTCGAGTTACAGTTGCAACCCCCAAATTTTTAAATGGAAAGCGGGGTTTGTGATATCTCATTTGAAATGTCTCTTCATGGTCTATTCAAAAATGCTATGGTTTAAAAATTTATTGCAAAAATGAAGAGTAAACAAAATTAATCTGTTTAACGAAAAAACAAAAACAAATGAAAATAGAAGATTGAAATATTTAGTTTTTATATCTACACATACACGTGATTGCACGTGCCAACTTAAATGATATCTAACCAGCTTAAATCGCAAATGACTGCGACTGTAAGTTGTAATGATATTTAAAACATCAAAATCGTTCGTTTCAAAAAGAACATAAGTCAACAAAATTGCAAAGTGACTTATTTTTCACATAAAAGAGGATTCGAACCAGGTAGATAGAATATACCGAAAATGTGCAAGCTTTGTCATTGAATGTTTCATATACCAAAATTAGAATTCTCTTGCTGAAGCAGACCCCACAACAAGACATTAGTATTTTAAGTACCCCCAATAAATTAAAAAGACAGATGCCTTCAGGCGATCTTTTTCTTGGTCATTTCTCGACAGTTTTTTTTACATGAATTTACAAACATTGAAATAATTAAAAAACGGCAGTATATGAAGAAAAACGATATAGTGAGGGCCGCCGATAAATGAGTAAGCTACAAGACCATTACAATTTTAAAGCAAAATGTTGAAAATTGGAGGCGTACAGCAAGTTGTACGACTAGGTGAAATTTGGACATTTTAATTAATAACAAGCTTAATTGACATAATATCAAACTGTAATTAAATGGAAGTCGTCTGGTTAGCGTGTACTCGTCGTATAAGATAGCGACCTTCTTTTCAAATTTGAAAATGAGACCGTACGGACAACGTACAAAACCATTGAATTTAGTCTCGGGGCGCCGAGGACTGTTAACGAATTTCTGAATTTACTGAATTTTCATAATCACACTAACATTTTTCTTTCTTTTACTTTTTAGCAATATTATAACACGATGTAAACATAATGTAATATTAAATTATGCAGTACAGTACAATAATTACAAATATCTTGAGTGTACTTTCGATTGATAATTCGCAAACAACATATTGTTTCCTGACAATTTTCTTTTGACTTCATTCAAAAAGCTAAATGTCGTAAAATATAAGTGAACTAATCACCTAATAAAGACGATAATCTGACGTCATATTTGGACGTTATTAAAACGTCTTTCCCGGACGTCATTATGTCGTCGATTTTTGGTGTCCTGATGACTTTTGATGTGATATCACGTCATTTTGACGTCATATCACGTCATTTCGACGTAATAGTGACGAGTCTTGCTACCTGGGTAATCGTCGAAATTTATTATAATCGCTTTTTTTCCTCATCATTTACGGCTTAACACTCAATCGAATCGAATTTGTTACTTGTTGACATTTAAAACGCACAAGTCCACATAAATACGCGCCCAATTTATTTATGATATTTAATTAGATCCCCATTTTTTCATGACCGTTTTTACTGCTTGTGTATAATGCAGCTGAAAATAAGTAACTTAAAACAAGCATAAATTTGTAAGTCTATTTTTAAAACGATATTAAGCGCCAGTCTTTGAAAATATCACTCGACAAAGACGACGTCATGAAAATCAGACCGAAACAGAGAGAGAGAGAGAAGACGAAGAGCACACTTCCGATTTTATAATAGACAAAGACATCTCTATAACGGCGCCAAGTGTCCCCTCTTGGTGTGTCTGTTTTTAAGTACTTCTGCATGTTAGTGCCTTAAGTGGTTTGTGTGGCTTTATCAGCAATACTATTTAAAATATCCGGTGTAATGTCTTTTCTTAGTCGTTTTTAATTGGTTTCCAGTCCGTTTTATTTGTTGTTATTCATTTATGCATTTTTCGTTATCGCGCGGCGTTAAAAACAGGATGAGAGTTATTTTAAAATCGAAAAAAAATTTAGTCGCTATTCCGTAATCTATTTACCACGAATTGCTTTTAAAATTTTTTCACCAAAAAAAAGGGGACTGATTTTTCGATAAAGGCTTTTAAGGCTGGCTTCGAGTTGGTAACTGCGTGGGAGATCCAACAAGGACCGTAATTAGCATTGTTTATGCCGGCGACGATTTGTAAATAAACGGAGAAAATTTCAAAAGTACAGAAATTAGTGATTTCATTTCAAGACATTTCTTTACCGAGTGCGTCATTAAAGTCTTGTTCGAAGAAGAAAAATGTTGGGATCTCTTTTCAACTGTCTTTGTTGGGTCGGACCGATTTTGAGACACAATAGGAATGTCCACGAAAATAAAGTTTACCTCGTTGCGCTTTGGGAATGGATTTTTCGGGCCTCGCTTCGTTGGCCCGGTTCCTTTTCGAACAATTACACTTGCAAATTCTCATTCGAAAAACAAACGTATAATTAAAATGACTCACAATACACATCCATAAAAAATTTGGACGTTTTTATTTTATAAATGACACATTGTTTTAATACAGTCAAACCTGGATAAGCCGGAAACTGGATAAGCCGGAATCCTGTTTATGACGGAATTTTTTTTCAGTCCCGAATTACGTATATGTAAAGTCTATGTAAAGCTACCTGCTTAAGCCGGAAACTGGCCAACGCGGAAACGGAAAGTGTTTTTAAGTCCCCTGCACGGTACTGCACTGGCTAAGCCGGAAACGATGTCAAAGTAAAACTTAAATGTTTTGCTGTTGCGAGACAAAACAATAAAATGTTTAGTATTAGTTTAACCGTCTGCGATAGTGATTTGCTGATCAGCTGAATTCAGTTGATTACGGTCGCCTCTGTGAACGTTGTGATCGTATTGAAGTGTGATCAAAATGTCTTATAGAAAGCTGAACACTTTAAGTTTACAAAAAAAAAGAGTTATTACAGTGCTATGAAGAGCAAAATGCGAGTGTCAAGGAGCTTGTGACAAAATATAAGTGCGGGAAGACACAAGTGTACAAGATTTTAAAGAACAAACAGAAAATAAAATTAGAGTGGTTAAGTGGAAATCTTCCCGGAGAAATCAAAAGAAAAGTTAAAAAGACCGGGAACGAAACCATAAATAAAATTTTGTATGAATGGTTTTTGGACGCCAGAACGCGTAATTTACCTATATCCGGACCTATCCTACAAGAACAAGCAAAAATTATTGCCCAACGACTAGGACGAAATGAATTTAAAGCATCAAACGGGTGGCTTGAAAGCTTTAGATCTCGCCACGACATTTCTTTCAAACAGATCTGTGGTGAAGCAAAAGATGTAGATTTAGACACCGTAAATAAATGGAAACAAAAGTTGAATGAAATTATTAAAGACTACGATCCGAAAAATATTGGAAATTGCGACGAAACAGGCTTATTCTTTAAAGCTATTCCCGGTAAGACTTTAGCTCTCAAGAATGATAAATGTGTAGGTGGAAAGCAAGCTAAGGAAAGGTTAACTGTACTTTTATGTGCCTTTGCGGACGGCGAGGTTGAAAAACCTTTAGTTATTGGCAAAAGTTTAAAGCCGCGTTGTTTCAAAAATTTAAATGTTCATGAACTTCCAGTTACGTGGCGGGCCAATCGAAAGGCCTGGATGACTTGTTCCTTAATGGAAGAATGGCTTCAAGCTTTAAATAAAAAAATGCAAGCACAAAAAAGAAACATTTTGCTTTTTTTAGATAACGCAGCCTGCCACCCTCATTTACAATTTTCTAATATTAAGTTATGTTTTTTACCACCCAATACGACTAGCCTAACCCAACCCATGGATCAGGGTGTGATTCAGAATATGAAAATGCATTACAGAAAATTTGTACTACAATCGCTATGTGCAAACATGACAGCCTGCACTTCTGTGACCGAACTTTCCAAAAAAATATCTGTCTTGGATGCTATTCGGTGGATTTCAGCTGGTACCAGATCTATTAAAAAGGACTGTGTAATAAAATGCTTCAGGCATGCAGGATTTAATTTTAAGGGCGACATTGAGGAAGAAATGAATGAAAACTGCGCACAGGATATGGAAAGGATACAAGAGTTAATGGAAGAACTCGGCGAAAACTCAGTCAGACCAGAAGATTACATAGAGATTGATGAGCAAGTTACAACTGAAGGAGGATATCAGAGTTTAGAAGATCTTATGGAAGCTGTGCAGGACGATCAGAGAGAAGATGAAACTGAAGGAACAGGTTTAGGTATGGATTGTCTGGACGCAAAATTATAATAATTATTTTATATTTACAAATATTACAGCCATTTATTTATTTAATGTTGTTATATTCCATTATTTCAGCTATGGAAGTTGAAGAATGTGAAAAAATAGTTACCTCTGCAGAAGCATTGAAAAAGCTGACAGCATTGGAACATTATTTAGACCGTATAAATTGTGGTGAAATGAAAAAAAAACTATTAGAATGTCGCACTGCACTTGAAGGGAATGTTAAAGTAACTTGTACTAATAAAAAGCAAAAAACGCTGCAGAGTTTGTGGGGAAATATATCTTTATTTTTAATTTTTTTAATTTTTTTTTTAAATTTTTTTTTAATTTATTTTTTTAAATTTATTTTTTTTTAAATTAAATGTTATTTATGTTATGTAAAATTTGTGACGTACTTTTTAATAAGTTTAAAATGTTAAATGTAGTTGATGTGTGTTTTAAAGTGTAAAAACTGAAAAAACTGGACATATCCTGATTAGTTCAGGTGTATAATTTAAAATAAAATTATGTGGAAACCTAAGGACCCAATAAAAAGTAAGTTTACTTAACTTTCTTCATATATAGAAATATATCTTGAATTCCTGTAATTTGTGTTTTTTAATTACATACGTTTTCCGGCTTAGACAGTTTCATTTTCCGTCTTAGGCAGGTTACTGGATAAGCCGGAACCTTTTTTCGGTCCCAAGCGATTCCGTCTTATACAGGTTTGACTGTATTTAATTTCAAATTAAGATTGTCAACAAGAAACGATTACGTATCATTAAGCGCCTACGTACTGCTGTCGCTTAAAAAAAATTATCGGTGGTTACTTTTGTTCTAATGAGGCCCACGTACGTCCACGGTTAGTCTATTTTCAGTCTTATCGCCGCATCAAGCCGGAATGAATCATCTCACGTAATTCGGTACAGTTATCGTACCAAAAATCGAATTGCGTTAGAATCGGCTTATCATGGTTCTTCACAGGTTTAAGGCCGATTCCCACCAAGCAGCGCGTAGCAGCGCAGCACGGACCAGCAAAATGCTGCTTTAAATTGTTTGCATGTAATTGAATGGCACCGTTCCCATCTAAGCTTCGCGTCGCAGCACGTAGCAGCGCAGCACGGACCAGCAAAATTTTTATTCATCCGAGAGCGTTGCCTTGCAGCATTGCTGCTTTCAACGCGCAGCGCTGCTTGTTGACGTACATGTTCCATCTTTCTTCTCTAAATATAATTCCCGATCGTCTATTTCGCATTTTTTTAAAAGGATCATTGTAGGCGACGAAGCTGACATGAGTGTCAAAAATTGACTAATTATATCTTTTATATCGTCAATTTACGGAGTTTAAAGGTAAGTAAAGCAAAATACATTATATTGCAATGCAAATGTATATGAATAAAATGGTAGATAAATAATAAATAAAATAGATAAATAAAATGCATAAATACACAATAAATACTGTCAGCCCGTTCTAGGGCTGAGGTTTTCTACTAGTAAGTTAATAACATTGGAAACGCATGATTGTTGGGGAAAAATTGAGAAGTTGACCGTATTTGTGAATGAATACAGTGAACTCTACGATAATGAAGACAATCTATAATATTTGTAAAATTTGCGTTTATTATGCTGAAGTCGCCTGAAGAGTGTATGAAATTCACCTTCTTCCAGCCTTCCACGAAATATATCATGAACCCAATTTTTTTGTTTCCCTTTTCGTTGATTTTCTTGATGCTCGTGACATACAGTGTGCACCAGCCAAATTCAGTATCTCAATTTTTAGTTGATGGTAGGATATATAAAAATTTCATTCCTAACCTCAACCCCGTTCGAGTGACAGTTGCAACCCCAAATTTTTAAATAGGAAATGGGGGCTTGTGATACCTCATTTGAAAGGTTTCTTCATGCTCTATTCGAAAATGCTATGGCTTAAAAATTTATCAACCGGCGTTTTAAACAGAACTACTACTGACAACTATAAATAAATATGCACAATAATTATTGAAATACTGAATTTGTTTCATTTATACAGTGAGGACGCATGGGTTGGAACAATTTCATTTAAAAGTCATGGGTTTGGTTTTTGGAAAAACGCTCGGACACGTCGAATTTAGTTTTTAAAATTGCATCTTTTTTATGTTTATAATTTCACGATCGTCTTTTGTTTTCTTTTGTTTCCAGCGCTTCCTTTGTGGTATTATTATTGGTCTACTCTAATAATTTTATCATACATTTGTGGACCTTTAGGACTGACAATTGATTAAATTTTTCTGAAGACATTCTATAATACTTGTAAAATTTGCGTTCATCCTGCTGAAGTCGCCTGAAGAGTGTGTGAAATTCACCTTCTTCCAGTCTTGCACGAAATATATTATGAACCCAATATTTCCGTTTCCTTTTTCGTTGAGTTTCCTCATGCTCATGACATATAGCTGTTAGAACTAACATGTCGTCCGACGATGATGTAGAAATTTCCTCTGACGTGCACATTATCACACCACTCGAACCAAAATGAGATCTTTTGCTGCATCGCTTTGACGCTTAGGTGGGAATGGTATGTAAAAAATGCTGCTACGCGCTGCGCTGCTACGTGCTGCGACGCTCTGCTTGGTGGGAATCGGCCTTTACTCCTGTTTGATCTCTTATCCAAACAAAAGATAATGCGCGGAAAGTACAACAAAGAAATTTTAGCAAGACCTTAATCTTTATTATCTGGTTGTGAAATGTTTGCGCAACCAAAAATATTGATAGTGCACTTAACAATTGCAAACTTGAATGTATGAGGCCTCCCGCCCGACGATAACATAAATACGCAATTAAACGTCTTCTTAAATTGCCAAAGCGTGTTATAAAGGGCCCGCTCGAAGAACTTGTTTAGTTGCTTTTTTAGTAGGAGTTTTAAATTGTTTGTTTAGTAATTCTTTTCAAATTGTTTTGTCTTTGGTACAACAGATTTTTTGTGCTTTTGGTTTCTGCATTGTCTTATATTTGTTTTAATTTTTACTTGGAAATTTTATCCACTTTATTTTATATTGAGTTTTTAATCACAGTACTTTACCAATACTGGTTTCAGTGGCGAACAGCCACTCAAGTTTTATCTGTCTGTGCCTTGTAACCATCCAGATTTTTGAAAGAATTACTGTTGCACTAATTGTATAGAGATTCGATTGAGAGCTACAGAAAATAGGCTTCCTGGTCAAGTTAATTGATTAGGTACAACTTAATAATGGTTTGGGGTATAAAAAAACAATCAGACGACTTTTACATTTTTTTAAATTTCAATGACGATAGCCATTCTACTTTATTTGTGCGTGACTATTCGACACAAAGCTAAACAAACCCAAAACCTGATCTGAGCTTGTTAATGAGCAAGTAGGTTTACAGAAGAGCCCCTATTAAATTGATCATAACTTTCAAACCGTTCAGATATGAAAAAATTACAAAAACAAAAATTATTGACCTTAGTAAAATATTTTTAACTTTTCCCATATTTCCCACGAAATTTTTTGAAGAATAATCGAAAGAAATACAGTGCGACCTCGATAATCCGAACTAATTACAGTTTTTTTATTGAAAAGATAAATATTTAATACCAAACAACTAGAAAATAGTACATAAACAAAAATTATTTAAAACAGAACATACTTATTAAATTTGTATATTAGGTATTTTGTGAAATACTTTCTAATTGTTGTTTGCTTGATCCTTTTCTGGTTCATTGTAAAAGTCGTTTTTTTAATTTTTGTAGTACAAGAACATCTTGCAGTGGGATATTAGTTTCTGCTGTCCACTTCATGCATACATTGAAACTTTTAACTGCTTCATCATTCTTAACAGTTTGGTTTCTATTATTTAACTCTGGACTTTCACTGTCACCATCATGCTGTTCGTCTGTAGCATCTATGTCTTTCAGTGGTAATAAATCTTCATCATTTTCAAGCCAGTTACCTATTTCCACTTTCATGAGATTTTGCTCAGTAAAACATCTGTTAAATATTTATGGATTAACAAAAAAAATACTATCCGAAAAATTTGGCGCTTAACAAATGTATTGTTTACCTGTCATCTCTTCAATCAAAGGAAGCAGATTGTGTCGCGATTGTCTCAGAGGAATTAGATCTTTAGAACTTTCTTGGATCGGGCGACTGGATCGGAAACAAAGATTTATTGTTTTCACTCAAAATATATTGAACAATACAAAATGTGAGTGACCGCAATACGCAGATTAAAAGGCACCTATGATTTCAAGGTGTTTACAATTAAAATAATCAATAAATAATTAAATAATCAATTAGTAGTTGATGCACAATTTTAAAACTAAAAGTTTGGGTTGCGTGCAAGCTCATCATTGCTGAAAACGTGAGCGGAAATGCTCCCAGCGGAGGTTACGGTGAAGAAAAAGGGTAAACCACAATTCGTGTAAGTCGAGCTATCAAAATGAAACAAAACAACAATAATTAATAAGACTGCCCATTAAACCAAAACTCAATTAATAAATCAAAGTAAAATTTATTGTACTATCAGCATCAAAAGTATCCGGACTATCCTATTTCTAGAGTAAATATCGGTCAGAAACTAAGCGTGTCTTTTTTTAACTTGCTGAATTTTATAGCTTTTCACTCCCACTCTATGTATGATAGCGTTTTGGTCAGGTAAGAATTATTATTATTAAGAATTATTTTAATTACAACCATCAACTTTAACAAAATTTAAAAATGATCCAGAATTATCAGGGAATTTCCACTGATTTAAAATCATTTAATTTAATTTAATACCATATAAACTCCTGTTGCATATTGTGCAGGTAATACTACAAAATAAATAGTCTTAAAGGTAGAACAATATATTTTTTTAATTCAACATATTAAAAATAAGAATGCATATTAAATTAATACCAAAAATTTATCAAAGAGGAAGGAAAAGTAATAAGTGATAATATTAATAATTAATAGTAATTTAATGTAAAATGTGTATGTTTACATTTTCATTTCGTAGGTGATTAACTTTAGTCATGTAGGGTGGGTTGTTCCTTCAAAAAGACCGATATAACCGCTGGAAGGTCAACTTCAACACATGTTAACACCCAAAACTCTTCAGTAACCTCGTAATGGCTCGTGTTGTCCCTTAAGGGTGTAAATATTTTATTTTATTTTAGTTCAATTTCTTAAATTTAAAAGCAAATTTTGTGAACAAATTTCTACTGATTTAAAAACATTTACTTTAATTTTAATACCATGCTATTGCGTATTAATACAGAAATGCACTGTGTATAGAACAACCTATATTTTTCATTCAATATTTCAAAAATGGGAATGCATATTAAATTAGTGTTGAAAATGTATCATACAAAAAACGAAAATAATAAACGATAATATTAAAAATTAAAAACTAATAAAAGGAAAAGAAAATATAATACAATAAAATATAAAAATTACAAAATAAAGATTAAAATTAAAATTAAAAATGTGTGGGATATCCTCCTAACTCGATAACTTCCTGCAAATAAGTCGTTTGCAAAATTTGCTTTGAAGTTTAAGAAATGAAATTGAAATATTTACAAGATAATTATGCTACCCTTAAGAGACAACACGAGCCGTTAAGAGTTATGTTGACAGTTTTGGGTGAGAATATATTTTGTCGAAGTCGGCCTTCCAGTGGTTATATCGGACTTTTTTTACCGAATAGCCCACCCTCACATAGTTAAAGTCAATGTTCTACGAAATAAAAATGTAAACATACACATGTTATATTAAATTACTATTAATTATTAATATTATCACTTATTACTTTTCCTTTCTGTTTGATACATTTTTGGCACTAATTTAATATGCATTCTTATTTTTGATATGTTGAATTAAAAAAATATATTGTTCTACCTTTAAGACTATTTATTTTATAGTATTACCTGCACAATATGCAACAGGAGTTTATATGGTATTAAATTAAATTAAATGATTTAAAGTGGAAATTCCCTGATAATTCTGGATCATTTTTAAATTTTGTTAAAGTTGATGGTTGTAATTAAAATAATTCTTAATAATAATAATTCTTACCTGACCAGAACGCTATCATACATAGAGTGGGAGTGAAAAGCTATAAAATTCAGCAAGTTAAAAAAAGACACGCTTAGTTTCTGACCGATATTTACTCTAGAAATAGGATAGTCCGGATACTTTTGATGCTGATAGTACACTAAGTATGAATTTAAAAGCGCACAATTACATAAATAAAAGGCAACCCTTTTAGTCCACTTTACTGTTTTACGAAATACGAATAAAATGCAATTGGTCGGCACGATCGACCTCTTTCATGTTACAATTATAGTCTACAATAGATTTTAGTTTAGCAATAACTTCCCCAGTCACCCGATCTTTTTTATTCGTATTTGCAACCGAACTATTGTGGATGGTTGAAATCATACGCACTTCTTTCTTTTTGTCTCTCCACACCTCCAACAACACTTCACCTTTTCGCCGATAAGCACACTCGCTATATTCCAATCTTAGATTTTGCAAAGACTTTGCAAAACCTCGATTCGCCCGAATGGTACCACAAATTCGGAATTTTTCACAAAGCAACGCTTCTGATAGGTTAACCGAATTATAAAAATTGTCCATATAAACATGATACCACATATCGCGAAAAGGGCTTAAAAGTGATTTTACGGTGCCCTCTAATTTACCCGCATTTCCCGTGTAAATGTTGAAATTGCAAATGTAGGCAGTGTCTGATTCGCAGACCATCCTGCACAAAATACCGTATTTCACAATTTTACTTGGATTGTAAGTTTTAAAATGAAGCCTGCCTTTCCACGGTATCATAGCTTCATCTAAGGATAAATTTTGTTTCGGTGCGTACACTGCTTGAAATTTTTGTAGTAAAAAATCCACTAGAAACTGCACCTTTACTAACCGACCCGAATCTGCCGTAATATCGTCGTTGTTATTGAAATGAAGAAATGTTTGTATGTGATGAAAACGGTCTGTACTCATCGTCTTAGAGAAAATTGACGTTTCGATAAGCGGATCGGTAGACCAATAATCTCTCATGGTACATTTTTTTATTTGGCCCATCAGTATAATTAGTGCAAATTTTTTTTTAATTTCTTGCACGCTCACGTCCTTCCACTTCGTTGCTTTTGATGACTGTGTGTGATATCTGTGTTGATTTTGAGAATAATAGCGATTCGTTTAGACCACAATCATTTCAAAAAATTCGTTTAACAAAACAGGGACACAACACTTTTCACACTAGTTCTATCATCGGGGAAAATTTTTACTCCCGGGGACCCAAGGAAATGTTCATTTGTTCTTGTCGGGTCCGAGTGTGTCCAGCCCATATCATCATCACGATGGGGAGATATGTTTGGTGGCTCAGACGGTGTCCACTCCACATCGACGTCCTCCGCAGGTACGTCCTCCGCCGCGACGTCCTCCACAGCGAAGTTCTCCGCAACACCCACCTCATCAGGATCGTCCGAATCATCGGATAAACAAATCCGTTCACGGGTTCTCGGTTCGGCAACTTTGAAATCAACCTCTACGTCGCTTTCAGGTTCTGCAACATCGCTGCCGTCCGTCATTCGATAAATTATCGTAATAATTTTCGAAAATTTTTTCGCTCATTATGAAAGATTGGTGTTACCACTACGACGATTTTTCGACTAATGAAAGTTTAAATTATCCCTCTGTGAAGATTTTTCCCTTATCTCTCCTCCCAAGTGCGGGAGGACCGAATAATAATAAGTTTAAACGCAAAATGTTATCTACTAATAGATAGAAGGTGCCTGATTCAAATGACAGCGAGAGCAACAAAAACCATATGTTTACAATTATTATAAATCATTCGACGTAACCAAGTTAAGTGTTTGTGTCCTGTAAACTGTTATCTTTAACTTTAACTCTTATATCGGAGGGACCCTTAGATAATGTATGTATCAAGGGGTCGTTAGAGTACTAAAACGCATATGGTTACCCTCATCAGAAAACCTCATAATTCACTTTAGGAAAATCACATTTTTTAATTTTTATCCAAAAATAATTTTCGCGGAGTGTTCAGTTAACTCAGTTACGTTTAGTAACAAAATTTAATACTCCCTCTGTTTCATAATAATAGTAGCAAGTAGATATTTAAAAGAAACTTATTAGCGAATGCAACTGTAAGTTATGTTGCAGCGCAAAATTGGAAAGTCTGCAATCAAAATCAATGTTCCATGACATCTGTCATTTGTTTTGACACATCTTTCAATTTTTAGTTTACCCTCTTTATTATGAATTATAACTATTTTTCTAATTTCATCCACAGATCGAAATCAATAATAGTTATTTATTTAAAGCTTTATGTGCTGTGGCTGATAGGTTGACTGCCGATCGTAGTGAGGCAGCCAAATCAGCCGAAGCACATAAAGCGCTTATACTCCGAATAATGTATGTTATTTTTTCTCCAAACGTGTAAAATTATAATACAAAAACAAGCATCTAATTAACAAGGTTATTTCGGGAAACATTACACTTATACGAAAATCGCATTGCCTGATAGACACTTTCTAGATATTACCGTAGCAACCCACCAAACAACAAATTATTGTTTGAGAAAAGTCAGTCAATTTTGTGGCAATGTCTAATTCAGACGAAATTCAATTGACTCCACCTGAAATAGCCGAAATAGCAAGAGCCGAGATTGAAAATCTTCTTCCTACAAAGTCAAGCGGTGTTTATGAAGCAGCGTTCTTGAAATTCATTACATGGTGTTTGGAAAAAAATGTATTCGTTTATTCAGAAAGTGTCTTTCTGGCGTATTTTTCGGAGATGGCCAAAAGGATGAAAAGTTCAAGCTTATGGTCGCATTATTCGATGATCAGGACATTGTTTAACCTCCGACATGATGTTGATATTTCAAAATATTTATATGTTTAAGCATATAAAGTACTTTATCTGCTTAAGCATATAAATGAAACTTCTACTAGCAACATTCTGTCATTTAAATGCCACTTTTATGACGTTTGGAGAAAAAATTGTTTTATTTCAGTTGAATATTAACCCATTGTAAAAGTAAGATGAAAAAAAGAGAGTTTTCAAACACGTTTAAAATTGCAGTAACGTAATTATTGAAAAATCCAGAAAATATCTGAACACTCAAAATAAAAATTATTATTTATTGCGCAAAATAAAAATTAGGAGTAAATTTATTGTTCAATTTAATCTAGCTTTTTGATAATAATTATGGGACAAATTAAATTCATCAACTGCTACTATTATTATGGAAAAGAGGGAGTAATAGTTTCAGCTAAAAACAGAAAATAGTATATTATGCAACAAGCACAAAATGATGCTCATTTTGCACGAGTATGAATTGCAGTACGAGTCGAAGACTCGTACTGCAGCAATTCATACGAGTGTAAAATTGCCATTTTGTGCGCGTTGTATACTGCACTTTTTCTACGATAACCTCTGCTAACGCGTTTAACATACTTTGCGTTTTGATCTCCTTTCCACTCCAAAAAGAGGTTATAAGCGCGTTGATACATTTTCTTAGACGTTTCCGGTAATAAATTTAATGTTGTGAACTTTGCAACTTCAGTTATGTTTGGAGGTGTTAATTCCAAGTCATTATCACTATCACTTTCCATATTAATTGTAAGAGTTATCGAAAATAACTACGAAATTATTATCTGCAACGTACAAAAATGTTGACAGAAGCAAACTGATGACATTCGATTTTCTAGGCCGCCTTAATATTTGTGACCAAAAACAGTGAACCGAACACGAAATATTTCATTTCGCATTTGTTGCCTAGCAACCGATGCGAAATGAAATTCTGTACAAAATGTAGTTGTTCATGATTGAATTTACGCTCGTGAAATAACATATTTCGATGTTGTCGTAGAAAAAGAATATTTTGTTTGAAGACGGGGTGTGGTTTTCTATCGATATACGGCAACTTTAGATGATGTCAGATTGAAGTGGTCGTTAAAATATACAGATGTATTAACATTTTCAGAAATAATTCAACATGAGCGATTTATGAGATCCCTAATTTCTCGTAAAGTGATATTTTTGCTAAAATATAACTTTTGGATAAGAGGTAACTTTAGAAGATGATGTCAAATTGAAATGGCCATTAGAACATACAGATGCATTAAAATTTTCAGAAATCATTTGACATGAGCGATTTATGAGATCCCTAATTTCTTGTAAAGTGTTATTTTTGCTAAAATAAGTTTTGGATAGGAAAGATAACGTCAGATTTAAGTGGTCGTTAGAACGAACATATAGATGTATTAAAATTTTCATGAACGATTTATCAGACCCCCAATTTCTCGTAAAGTAGTGTTTTTTGATAAAATATAACTTTTAGATAGGAAGTAACTTTAGAAGATGTTGTCAAATTGAAGTGGTCCTTAGAACATATGAATGTAATTTTCAGAAATCATTCGACATGAGCGATTTATGTGGCTCCTAATTTTTACGATACACAGATGTAGTACTACAATTTTCATAAATCATTCGATATGACGGCGTATGTGGATCATAGATTTTTCATTATATGCACAATATAATGAATGGTATAATTTTTTTGTAACAAAATTTGTCGTTTAAAAAATCACAAATTGAAGTGCGGAATCACTTGAACCGACCGCTCGGTAATGACCAATTTTAGCTTACTTATAGTCTTTAACTGATAAAATAAAATATGGAATAAAAGTTACAAAATAATGTAAAAAAAAATAAAACGCGTTGAAAAGACGCTGCGTAAATATTACGTACCTATTTCATGCATTGTTGTACAAATCGAATCGTCTGTGTTCGATGGGTTAAAAACTTTTGTCTAAAATAGATAAATTCATACAGAGATTGCGCTAGTTGAATATTTAAAAAATCTGTAAAAGTAGAGACCTCTGTCGCGAAGCAAACGGTTGAGATTGCCAAAAATGAGGCTCCCGGCGCGCACGGTATATTCATCAGCGCTCACTTTTCGCGGTTCCCGGCGTGAAGGTGTTAAAGTCTAGTGCCTGAACTGTCTCCACCCATTTCTCTCGTCGAGCCACGTCAAGGTTGTTTAGCAGTTCGTCCGCTATTTCCTGGTCGTTACTGTTCAGAAACGCCTGATATTGATTTTCGCAGTATTCATTCCAGCCTGGTATGTATTGTTTGCGGTACCCTCTAGGTATAGCCTTTTTTGCCGAGCTTATAACTGCTCCGACAAACCTCGTGTAGTTGTTTGTCTTAGGTGGAATCCATCCGAGGCACCTATCCAAGTTTGCTTTCTGAAAATTCCATCTCGGACGAGGGAAGGAAGCCACCAGGGGGATAGTCGTTCCGATCTATATCAGGACGGGTCGGTGCTGGCTGTGTGGAAAATCTGTTAGGATATTACGAGAAGTTCTGAGCGGAGTATGATCCTTGTCTTCTGTCACAAAGCAAAGGTCAGGATTATAACCCCGTCTCCATGCCGCAGAATAAAAGGAATCTTTATCATTTGCATCGAATACAAGATACATGTTGTTTTCCTCGGCCCAATCTACAAGTGCCTCTCCATTGTCATCATTGTTTCTGTATTTCCATTGTGTGTGATGACTGTTAAAATCGCCCACGTACACAGATGGATGTTGCAGTATCGGCAGGACTTGTGTTGACCATGAGGCTGCTGGGGGCTTGTATACGTTATGTATGGTCAGTTCTCCGATTTGAACAGTCACCTCATGTATATTGTTGTCGGAAGAGGTTGAGCAAAGGTGAGCATTTTCAATATTGGACCTCACGTAAGTTGCCACGCCGTAGGCGTGATGGTATGTAGCTCCAACTAGGTATCTTCCCTCTTTTATCAAGTTGTTCCCCATCTTCCGTATGTGTTTCCTGAATGGCGACGACGTCGATGTCATTGTGTCTTAAAACCCTCCGGAGGACGTCGCATTTCGATCTGCTTATTCCTTCTATGTTCAACTGGCAAATCTTGATACAGGGTCCAAGATTTCTTGTCGGGTGGCCATGAGAATAGCCATTGGTTTTCGCTTGTGACATGTTAAGGATAAATGTGCTTTTGAATAGCCAGGAGATCGTATAATTGTCTGGCGCCAGTTGGTGCTAGTTCATTTAGTTCACGTTATAAACGCTATCCAGGGTGCACCACTTGGAGGCGAACTAGCATTACACCCCAACTATTATTTATGGTGGCCTTAATAAATAAGCAATGCCAAAATTAGCTAAAGTCGGCTGGTTATTTTTCAACTTCTGCAAATAGTTACAAGAAAAAAGGCCAATAACTTTACATAAATGAAATTAAAAACTAATTCACTAGATTATTCCATAACATTACTGCTACGCAATTGAATAAACTAGTGTTCCATAAAAATTTGCAACGGTCTTATCGGTTAGTTAACTGCAACCTTGAACTTTGATAAAGTGTAGTAAAAAGTCTGCTATCGTTATGAACATATTCACTTAATTTACATAATTTCGATTTTCAGCACAATTTTGTTTATTGGAAATGTCAATGTATATTCACAAACACTTTACTTACAAGGGAAACTTGATTTAAATAAATTAAATAAATTAATGCAACAAGATATTCGTTAGTTAATGATTATTTTCAAAATTTAGTATAATGAAATGCATTTGATTTATTTTTTATTATTTTTATTAATAATCCACTTTTTTTTGTAATTCTACTTCTAAAATTTTCATTTTCATTAAATGTTCCTCCTCCATAAATTTCCTTTTTCTGCGTCATTTCAGTTTGCACAGGTTCCACTTGCAGATTTAGTAGTTCCAGTTTTTTATCTGCTACTTGCCACTTTCGTTTCACAACTCTAAGTGCTGTTGTTTTGCTTTGGTCAAAGATTTCATAAGCTATAAATACAACCTTGTTCAGAAATTTTGTTACAACAACATTAAAAATGTTCTCTTTTACATAAGTCAAACCATTTATGTAATACAAAATACCTTGAATCTTACCAGAGGTTTTTTCTTTGTAGCCAATGTTATCAATGACAACGGAGTATCAGGTGTTTGTCGTTCTGGAAAAAAATATTAAACATAAAACTACCAATTTTGAATTGTTGAAACTAGCCAGCTTTTGCAATGTCAAATCATTGTTTTACTCTATTTAGCTATGATACGAATAAAATAATACATATTCCATAGAAAATCCACATAATTTAAAAAAAATACGTACTTTACAAAACGTTGCACAATCGGGCGCAATGGATCTCTCGGATACTTTTGTCTATAACGTTCATATAGCAAGGTCAAAGTCAACTGGCTAATATGTACCCAAAACGCATTTCATAATAAACAGCTACTGAGAACTGCAACCGCCGTCGCCCACCAAGTAGCGAGAAAAGGGGTAAAACGTCATCGCTGGATCTGTCAGATCCAATGCGCCCGACTGAGGGTGAAATGATTACTGGGATACAATTCCGGGGAATGTTAGTTGTGTTCAGAATAAACTAGTGATAAATGGTGTCCTTTCTAAATTAGCCGGTGCTGCTGAGGAATTATTTTCTATCAGTGGCAGCACAGATTGGGACTCAATTAAAGCTTTACTTATTACCCATTTCGGAGATCAGCGAAACGAAAGTAGCCTATTATCCAATTTAGGATCTTTAAGAGAAAACATTAATGAATCCTCACTCCAATTTTTAGTAGGATATTACCAACCCTAAATATGTTACACAATCATTTAAATTTGCATGAAAAGGATGACACGATAAAAAAGAGCAAGAAAACGCTGTACGATGAACATGCATTGCATACATTACTAGTCGGTTTAAGGGAACCCCAAAGTTCGATGATTAGGGCAATGAAACCGGTCACCCTAAGCGATGCCCGAAAATATATAATCGAAGATAACAATATCCGTTATCTGCAAAAATCGAACGTTAATCATTTTCAGAAAGCGCAAGCTTCTTCAAAACAACCAAATTTTCAAAGACCCTTCCAACAAAATCAGCAAGATCAATCATATTTTCCAAGAGGGCCAATTCAAATCCCACAAAGAAACAATTTTAGACCGCAAAATTACCCCACAGTCAAGTATTCGGAAAACCCCAGAATGTTTGGAAAAATTTCCCAAACAAACCTTCAACATCAAAGCCTACGCCAATGAGTATTGTAACAAATACGCAAAGTTTTAATCGATTTCCGCAAAATTTCCAACAAAACGCAAATAAGAAACCGAATTTTGTCCCCCAACAATTATTTAATGCAGAAATAGGTCGAGAGAAAAGAATCCAAACCGTAAATACTTAGATTCTAGACTTGATTTGAATCAACTGTATAAGCTTTATCTCGCGTTCTGTCAAAATGAAAAACATGTAGAACCAGTTAAGGAAAGTTTCTACAGGCATATCTTTAGCACACAGTTCAACCTCAGTTTTCACCGCCCTGTTACCGATACATGTGTAACGTGCGACAGAAAATGGTGATGACAATGCAAAAAACCAGGCACAAATTCAAAAAGAATTACATCTACGTAAGGCCGAAGCTGCGCGAAATGTCAAGAATGAATGCCGTAATATTAGTGACGACACTCGGGTCGCCGTATGTTTTGATTTGCAAAAAATGATGCAAACACCTCATGTAACCAATTCTAAGGCTTATTACTACAGGCAACTATGGACCTACAATTTAAACATTCATAATCTTGTCGCTGGAAATGGACAGATGTACACCTGGCACGAAGGACAAGCTTCCAGAGGATGTCAAGAAATTGCGTCCTGTCTCTTGAAATTTATCAAGACTCTTCCCAGACATGTTAAGCATATAACGGCTATCAGCGACAATTGTGGGGGTCAAAATAAGAGCAAGATCACACACTCACATCGAAAGTGTGGACCACCGATTTCTGATATCTGCGCATTCATATAATGAATGTGATCGAGCTTTGGTCTAATAGTGATTAAAAAGAGGCAAAGTAAAAGAGATCTTTACGTTCCAGAACATTGGTTATATCTAATCGCATCCTCTTCCCGAAAGTTTGTGGTGGTACAGATGCAAGATGAAGATTTTAAAAATATCGATTGTCGTACACCATACTTCAGAAAATCTGTGCAAGGAATCCGTGAAATGCAATGGCTTCATTTCATTTCGACTAGCACCAAGCAGGAACAATGACACTGCTCAACCAAGCACCTCAAGTCAGGAAGTTCACTTACGCGAAGAAGATAATCTCTATTACACGGATGAGGATTAATGGATTCTTTGTTATTTTAAATACCAACAATTTTTTATATTACATTGCCCTACATTTTTTGAAAATAAAATCATTATTTCAAAGTTAAATGATCTATATACCCATTTTCCAGTCTTCTATTATTTTGTTTGGAAGTCAAAGGGTATAAGTGCAGCGCCTCCACAAAAAATTTTATGCGTATCTTAATTGCAAAAACTTTCCTCCAGGAAATAAGAGAAGAATATAAGAATTAATGTCCACTCATAAAAATGTAAGAACTATTCCCTTTCAATTATCATTAATCCATAACTTTGAGCTCAATTATCTCAAAAGTAGAGTTGTGGCACTTATACCCCTTTGCTTCTAGGGTCCTCATATAGTTTCTGCATTTCTCTTTTTGAAGTGAAAACTTCTTTAGGCGCGTTAGTCGATTTTTGGATGGGGTAAATCTTACGAGTTTGCGTCACCTAGTTACGTCACCTCGTTACCGCGTCACCTCGTTACCGTGTCACGGAGCCACTAATTTGATTAATTTATCGACAGATTAATCCACAAAAACAATTGTAAAGCATGTTTCTAAATGTCAGAATTTCCATAATTCGCAAATTGCAAGCCCATCAACGCGAAATGTGCCATATGTTTCAGCAACTCATACTGGGGGCCTATCAACACGGAATGAACCATACATTCCAGAGTCACATTCAGATTATGATGACGAAATTCACAATGATATTCCTTCACAAGTTCCACAATTACATGAGCCAATAATAACAAACTATGAACTAAATACTCAAAATTTTCCTTATCACAATATTATTGCACTATTATTTCATAGTTTTAAGTTTTCACTTCAGTCGGCAGTCCCCAATAACTGCCAATTTTTTTAATTTCAGAATGTCTCCTAAGAAATAAACACCAGAATTTATCTACATATCTCCTTACTGTCTACAGGTGTCGCTAGAGTCATCCGAAAGGGTAAAGCGTTTGCGCTCTACTTTCAGCCAGTCAGGCCAGCCGACGTCGATCCAAGTTAGGGACGACGTCGGAAATGAGTCGGCAAGACGATGCAGTTCCGACTCAGAAAAGCCGTAACCGCCCGACCTAGGACCGACGTCGGTATCCTACGTCGAAACTGCATAAGTGTGCTACTAGGGTGATTACTATTTTGTCATTAAGCCAACCACAACAGATAATGTGCGAGACTTGACCATCGGAAATATCTTCAAAATTAGAATTCTAACTGCCTTTTTTCGTCTTCGAGAACAAATAAGAATAATTCGTGGTCAATTGAAGAACAAAGATACGATGTAGTTGAATACTTGATTGATCACGGACAAGTTTACTAGTATCGTCCTGATGGTGGTAGAACTTACAAATTAAATCACGTTAGAGATCACATGAAGACGTTATTGTAGAGTTGGAGTGTGTTGGGTATACAACTGTATGTTCAAATTTCCTCGGATTTGTACATGCTAGCCTTGGAACAGCGGTGAAAGAAAAACGGCAAAATGTGTAAATTGTCAAGATGACCAAATTCACCATCAAAAGGATCTCATACGTACGGGATCGTCCCATCAACGCAAACATAAGCAACGAAAAGACGCAACTAAACATGTAGATTTTGATCGACGCCAATTTTGCTGCAATTTATGTAATATTTGCTTTCACGACGGTGAAACAAAGGTTTAACACTAATAAATGAAATCGAATCAAAAGTTATAGTTTCATGTTTTCAAATTCCTATGCCTAAGGAATATTAAACGGGACATAGTTTGGGCACAAATTCATTGCATTTTTTCCATAACTGTTTTCTTTATCCTCCGAGGGGTTTAGTGAGGTTATTTTAAATCGACCACAACGATGAATATTTTTGTCTACGGTTTTACGGCGATATCGTTAAGTGGGAAAAGTACAAGAAAGAGAAATCGAGGCAGCAAATTTTGGGAAGAGTCGTTTGTTGCAAAGTTAATGGAAGGCATCAGTTCACAGAGGCGACGGCATATTTGTTGGGAGTGCCGACGTCGACACTGTCCCGCAGATATGTACAGCTTGATTATCAATAAATTGGACTCGACAAGTATGGTGGGTTGCATTGGTTTTCCAAGATTTACATTGGAAGGTAGTCTAAAGCAGGTAACTCTAAACGGAATTCCTTTATGAGAAACGTCGAACTGGAAATGTGTTCTTTTGTAAGAAATGCATTCAGGTTTCAGGTAGTTTAAAAATTCGTCCGTCGTTCAATGCATATTGACATATTTTTAAATTTATATCTATTAACCACAATGTTATCGTTTGAGGGAGTTCTTCTAAGACAGTTACTTTAGTCGATATCTAAGGTTTTAATACATTTTAATAAAAGCTTGTTTTGAAGAAAAAAATGTTTTACTATAAATTATTTGATTGGCTTTTTTAGTCTTGGACAATTTTAATCTTTATTATCTACATTAAATTCATTTAATTCAATAGTATATAAAAGTTTTGCTAATGTCTTTGTTTTATGGTGTTTTAAATCGGCGAATTCTAATAATCTTCCCTGTCCGACGAACCGATGAATGGTCCCGCACCGTATGGGGTCCTCGACCTACAAACTGCTATTGTATTAATATAATAGAGATTAAAAGTGATCACTATTTATAAAAAATTGCTGTTGAAAATATGAAAATATCGTATTGTCATATAAACTACTTATGTGTACAAAATTTTTAATTCATCTGACTAGTCGAAGTGCGGCAAAATTAATTTTTAAAGTTTCATCTGACAATTATTCAAGTGAAATTGAAATAAATGCTTGTAAAAATATAAACTGTTAGTTTGTATTCCGAATACTAAATCGGCGTCAGTACGACCAAAAAACATTGATAGTTTTAATAATGAATTTGCTAAATAATTATGAATTAAAAAAAATATTGTTTTGCTTTTATTTATTTTTAATGAATAATGAATTATACCGATACCTCAGTTTTACAGTGTAACAAGTCAAAAAATAAATAATCATTTTTGTGTAAAGCACACCATTTAAAGGCAAAAATTGTGTTTTATTCAATTCAAAAGAGTATAGGAGTATAGTAAGTCGAATTTTCAAAATTCGTTTGTAGATGACCTCAAAACGAAATTTTGCACAAAGTTCAATAATGTAACAACTCAATTTTTTGTGTAAATTTTCAAAAGCGTAAGTGCTGTTAAGTCAATCATAAATTAATAATTAAGTTTGCCAATTATTATCCGTAAATTCCTTAAACAACTATTAATTTTCTTAAATGCGATTACCTCAAAACTCCATCATATGATTAAAAATAAAAGCTTGGGGCGAAAATATCTTGATTTCATTTATAAAATAGTTTTCTGTCGAAATAAAAATTAGATTAAAATAATCTTTTTTATTTAACGATAATATTGTGGTTAATACATATAAATTTAAAAATGAGTATGCGTTTAATTCATAATACAAAATAATAAAATAATATACAATCTATTACAAAACATATTTTCAATACTTAATGGGATACCCTTCACTTTCAATCACACTTTGGAGGCGATTTGGCATGGAAGCTACTACATCGCGGCATGTAGCTCTTCCACGTAATCGTTCCCACACCCGAGTCACATGGGCGTATAACTGATCTCGTGTTCTTAAGAAGTGATTATCTTCTAATTCTGCTTCCCATTGCTGGACCATAAGGGCCCAGATGTTTTCAATGGGATTTAAGTCAGGAGACTTTGATGCCCAAGCTAAAAGTTCGATGTCATCGTCGTGGTCTTGAAACCACTGTCTCACAACTTGAGCTCTGTGGATGGAACAGTTGTCTTGAATAACGACGACTCGTTGATTATTAAATCTCTGACGAATGCCAGGAAGCAAAACGTCATTCCATATTCTAGTATACTGTTCGCCGTTTAATCTCCCTCCTATTCTTACCAAATCTCCAGGTCCCTCCGATGATATCCAGCCAGGTATCAAAAACGTAACTGTCTTTTCTGCCTGGACCTAATGGTCTCGGCCAAATTGACATTCTCACAAGCCATAAAAAACACGTTACATATCGATTGCATGATCTATACTTGGACGTGTTTAAGCGTTGTTTTGAAAAGCTTTAAAAAAATATAAAGATCTGGACACTAGGTTTATTGCAATTTTTATGGTTTGGTTTGTTCAATGCCATTGTTTGATTTTACATTTCCTAATAATCCAAGTGGCAAATTGCACCAGGCGCGGTCTTACTATTAACAGAAACGTATCGTAAATTTTATTGATGCCGCTATTATATCTGTAAATTATTTTTTCGTTGTGTTGTTCTCTGTACGCAAAAATTGGAATATCATAAACTTAAATTCTATTTTGTTCTCCCCACTTTCTTTACGACTATTTAACCAAATATAGAAAAATTTTGGATTTGAAATTCATTTTCGGTGTTTAACTTGAAGAAGGTGAAACGTTTGTGTTTTAATTGCAACCTAGTAAAAATGGGACGTTCTGCGGGACAATCCGATTCCACAGTTGAGACGCGTTCTAAAATTGTAACATTATGGGAACAAGGTATATCAATTCAAGAAATAATGGCTCAAGTAAATCTTTCTGTAAGTAAATAATTTTGTTATTATTTTTGTTAAGTTAAATTTTAAAACATCTAAGAACATAAATTATGTTACTTTCGGTCACTTTTTATGACACATACAATAATGGGCGATATAAATAATATTGAATGAACAAATTCTTTTCCTTGAAATTTTTGAAATAAACTGGTAAATTTTACTTTTTAAAACAATTTTGAATTTAGAAGTTTAATAATACATTTTATTTGTATTATGAATTTTATTTTATTTTTAATCATTTAATTTTTGTGTTTAAACATAAAACGAGAAAAATTGCACTTTTCTTTACTGTTTTGTAAACAGTAAAATTGCTGTTTTCCTACATTGAATATACACAAAAAAATTGCTTATGTTAACATCACTCACTAATTGACTTAAAAAATGTAAATAAATAATTAATTAAAACTTCACTTGTTTTTTAGAGATCACAAATCTATAACTGGATTTCACAATACAAAAATCATCCAAATGAAAGGCCACTTCAATCAAAAAGAAAAGGCAATTGTGGTCGAAAACCTGTGTTAGTAGAGAATCAAGTACAGCAAATAAGAAATTTAATTGCCAATTCACCATTCAACAGCTGCAACTCTATCAGGGAGGAACTGCGTTTAAATTGTTGTAAAACCACGGTTTTAAACACTTTAAACAAATTAGGACTAAAACATAGAAGACCAGCCATTAAAATTGCCCTAACCGAGGCACATCGGAATGCACGCGTTAGATTTGCTCAAGAAAATATTAATAGGGATTGGGAAACCCGAACAATTTTTTTGGACGAGAAAACGTTCACCAGTTCCCAACAAATCCGAAAACCGTTATATAGAATGAAAAATACGAGGTATGAGCCACAAAATTTAATGCAAAATAATCAAAGTGGACGGATAACAGTAGGTATGCTAGGCTGGATATCATCGGAGGGACCTGGAGATTTGGTAAGAATAGGAGGGAGATTAAACGGCGAACAGTATACTAGAATATGGAATGACGTTTTGCTTCCTGGCATTCGTCAGAGATTTAATAATCAACGAGTCGTCGTTATTCAAGACAACTGTTCCATCCACAGAGCTCAAGTTGTGAGACAGTGGTTTCAAGACCACGACGATGACATCGAACTTTTAGCTTGGGCATCAAAGTCTCCTGACTTAAATCCCATTGAAAACATCTGGGCCCTTATGGTCCAGCAATGGGAAGCAGAATTAGAAGATAATCACTTCTTAAGAACACGAGATCAGTTATACGCCCATGTGACTCGGGTGTGGGAACGATTACGTGGAAGAGCTACATGCCGCGATGTAGTAGCTTCCATGCCAAATCGCCTCCAAAGTGTGATTGAAAGTGAAGGGTATCCCATTAAGTATTGAAAATATGTTTTGTAATAGATTGTATATTATTTTATTATTTTGTATTATGAATTAAACGCATACTCATTTTTAAATTTATATGTATTAACCACAATATTATCGTTAAATAAAAAAGATTATTTTAATCTAATTTTTATTTCGACAGAAAACTATTTTATAAATGAAATCAAGATATTTTCGCCCCAAGCTTTTATTTTTAATCATATGATGGAGTTTTGAGGTAATCGCATTTAAGAAAATTAATAGTTGTTTAAGGAATTTACGGATAATAATTGGCAAACTTAATTATTAATTTATGATTGACTTAACAGCACTTACGCTTTTGAAAATTTACACAAAAAATTGAGTTGTTACATTATTGAACTTTGTGCAAAATTTCGTTTTGAGGTCATCTACAAACGAATTTTGAAAATTCGACTTACTATACTCCTATACTCTTTTGAATTGAATAAAACACAATTTTTGCCTTTAAATGGTGTGCTTTACACAAAAATGATTATTTATTTTTTGACTTGTTACACTGTAAAACTGAGGTATCGGTATAATTCATTATTCATTAAAAATAAATAAAAGCAAAACAATATTTTTTTTAATTCATAATTATTTAGCAAATTCATTATTAAAACTATCAATGTTTTTTGGTCGTACTGACGCCGATTTAGTATTCGGAATACAAACTAACAGTTTATATTTTTACAAGCATTTATTTCAATTTCACTTGAATAATTGTCAGATGAAACTTTAAAAATTAATTTTGCCGCACTTCGACTAGTCAGATGAATTAAAAATTTTGTACACATAAGTAGTTTATATGACAATACGATATTTTCATATTTTCAACAGCAATTTTTTATAAATAGTGATCACTTTTAATCTCTATTATATTAATACAATAGCAGTTTGTAGGTCGAGGACCCCATACGGTGCGGGACCATTCATCGGTTCGTCGGACAGGGAAGATTATTAGAATTCGCCGATTTAAAACACCATAAAACAAAGACATTAGCAAAACTTTTATATACTATTGAATTAAATGAATTTAATGTAGATAATAAAGATTAAAATTGTCCAAGACTAAAAAAGCCAATCAAATAATTTATAGTAAAACATTTTTTTCTTCAAAACAAGCTTTTATTAAAATGTATTAAAACCTTAGATATCGACTAAAGTAACTGTCTTAGAAGAACTCCCTCAAACGATAACATTGTGGTTAATAGATATAAATTTAAAAATATGTCAATATGCATTGAACGACGGACGAATTTTTAAACTACCTGAAACCTGAATGCATTTCTTACAAAAGAACACATTTCCAGTTCGACGTTTCTCATAAAGGAATTCCGTTTAGAGTTACCTGCTTTAGACTACCTTCCAATGTAAATCTTGGAAAACCAATGCAACCCACCATACTTGTCGAGTCCAATTTATTGATAATCAAGCTGTACTATTTGCTAATTTTAATGATTTTTGAGTTATTTTAATGGAAGGGACGGTAAGTGAGGAATTTTCAAGGTTTGATACGGTTATGGACACAAGATATAATTCAGTATAAAAATTACAAGAAACGAATTAATAGGACACCAGTTTAAAAAAATTGACGCAGACGGCAGCTGTAAAACTGCTAGAAATGCCGGATTCGATGCTGTCCCGCCGTTATAGCAGTAGTAAACACTAATGGCAATTGCTCATTTTAATAACTTTTCAGTTAATGTAATGGAAAAAACGCCAAGTGATGAATTTTCAAGGTAGGTACTATTTTAATTTTCTCAATTTCATCAAACTAAAATAAGATCGAATTAAAGTAGATTACATTAGGCGTGTTTTCGCCAAGTGTGCAGGACAAACAAGAGTCAAAATTATGGAAGTCGATAATCGGACACCTTTCGTTTAAATAGCCAAAGTATTTGAATCGTTTTCAAACACAATAACAGAAATAGTACGCGGATGCGTCTGTTCCAGCAGCGCGTATACGATCTGTAGCCAGGCCAATTCATTAATACTGCATCTAATTATTTTAGTCCCAAATCAAACGTGGCCAGTGGCATCCTATAGCACCAACTTGCGGGTGTATATTGCGTAGTCAAAAGATGAAAGGTTTAAAAAAGTTATTGTAACGGATATTAAATCACATGCAATCTCATTGCGTCCAACTGCACAATCACAAATACAAGTAGGTAAAAATGGTAGTGGAATCCACGGCCAAAAAAATCACATCGAGAGTAAAGTGACCTGTTCCGTTTTTTTCTTTTTTGGTCGCGTCAGAAACAAACAGATTAATTTAAATGTATATTTCATCATCCTTTTAAAAGTTAACGTTATCGGACATGCTTAAATCAAATAAAAATAATTCCAATTTTTGCCATGAAAACAAGCCTATAAAATAGTCTATTAAGCCAGCAATATTTATTCAATATTTAATTTTTGTCCTTATTCTTCTGGCAATCTGACCAGAGCAACTAAGATACATCCCATTGGTTCTCAGTTTATACTGCAGAATCCAGGCATTAGTACGGCGGTCGCTTCTTAAGACGCGAATAATCCTTAGGTAATATATTATTCCTTGTTCATTCATGCATTCAATGTTCATCAACTTGAGAGGCGCCTTTTATTGTCCAGGAGACGCATTAACGTCTTTGAGAAAAATATTGGACGAAATTTGATAGAGAAAGAGCGCCGCACGGCGACATCCCGATTGGCAAAAAAGACATATTCGGTATTGACAACGAATCATTTCGTTTTCTTTGGCGTTAAATCTTGAGAAAGAAAAAGGGGATTTCACGATCAATTAGGAGAACTCAACGGAAGAATATTGGCGGTAATGAACTTATTTTATTTGGTGTTGTATTGTAATTTGTGTTGAAGGATGCTGAAGTAAGATATTGATGGTGCTAACATTTTTGGGTTGAGACCACATCAGATTTCTTTGGGTGGATCCACAATTTATTTATTTTTAAACAAATAGAACAGAAAATACCAACGTTTTCAATGGTGTCATCAATCACTGAATTAGCAATTTCTTTCAAAGTTTCTTCTTCGGTGACATTACAAATTACATCTTTCGGAAAATTGGAAGTATTGAGACCAATTTTCATTTTTTTTTACCAAATAACGCTTCGTACGGAGTAGTCTTTATTCCTGCATGATAAGCGTTATTTTTCATAAGTTGTAAAATTTAAGTCCAGTAGCCCAGTGAGCATCATTCTCCTGTATCCATGTAAAAATCATGTTTTCGACATCTTGGTTCGCCCTTTCGACACTCCCCTGGCTTTGGGAGTGCCTAGGTTTCCCATGCACAATTTTAAAATCAGGCCAGAATAATATCAAGTCACTTAATATTTTATTAACAAACTCTTGTGGGAATAAAGAAGCCGCGGTCTTGAGACGCGAGCGGGGTCCGAACACGTGCACGCCTTAAGCGGGAAAACGAAGGACGAAGGACAGTAGTTTATGTTGGAGGTCCGATCGTGAAAGTTGTTGATATCAAGTTCCGTTGTTTAAGTTGTATTGTTTATATCAAGTTGCGTTGTTTAAGTTGTGTTGTTTATATCAAGTTGCGTTGTTTATGTAACATTTTATCTTTTAAATATATCTGTATATCAAAAAATATCGATTCCTACACTCGTTACCATTCTCAGATTGCAATACTGTTGGAGCACCAAACGTGATAAAAATATCTAATAAATGTTTTACAACTTCTTCTGTAGATTTTGTTTTAAGGGCTCTTAACGTCACAAATTTTGTGAGATGATCTTGATAAACCATAACAAATTTATATTTCCCATCAGGGAATGTCTGATAATCGATCAAGTTGACTTGACAACAAGAATTAAATTCCGAAAATATCAAAAGTTTAACAACAATGCCCTTTTTTATTCCCTTACTTTTTTGACATGGTTCGCAAAGACGAAGGAACATTTCTATGCCACTTCTGGTAATATTTTTATATTTATTCGATAATTCTCTTAAGCGAGCGCCGCGTGGGTGGTGATTGGAAATTCATTTTTGAAAATACCTAAAAGAAAACATATCCCAAAAGCGTCTCGTCTTTGAACTTTCAAAAAATTATGTAAAATTGGTTTCAATTATTATGTACATTTTCAAATAATTGTAAAATTTTGCAGGTGTCAGGAACTATCACTGTTTTGTGGGAATTCAGTTCTAGGAATTGTATTTCAATACCATTATCACCACTACCACCCACCTACCCTGAATTAGGTTCCAAAAATTTGCTTAAAATTTACATTTGGTGCTAGATACACTGCTGACGTCTGAATATCACTTACTTTCATACGAGATAAAGCACTGAACAATTTCCTAGTTGCATTTTAATTTTTTTTTTTTAAATATTTAATGAAACAGTGAGTGTTGTTGGTTGGTATAGTGATCTGGCGTCGTAGCTAAGATTAAAATTTTTACAAAGTGCTTTTCTGGATGTAAATTGTCTAATTTTAAAATTCGTGTATTAATATGAATTCAAAATTCCTGTCAGACAAGTAAGTGTTTTTTGTATAATTTCTTTGTAACTAATACGTTGATGTGTGGGTGATATTGTAATGCTGTATTATACCAAAATTCACAGCCAATTTTCGAATATTAGTTTTTAAATTTCATTTTTATGTTGCTTTTAAATGCATTGATCTTAATGTATGTAGTTCGGGTGGTTCGTCACATCCATTATATTCATTAATTCAAAACCCACCACTAAAATTGCCAACGACCAGTCAGTAGTACGGCAACTTTAATTCTGAGTTCTGTTAAGTCAAGATAAGTATTTTTATTTCATTGCTATCACAGCAGAGAGTTAAGAGGTTTTGTTGAATTCCAACGCCAGTATATAGAAATTTATGTCCAAGACAACGACTCAGCGAATTGAAGAAAATCAGCTTTAGTTCCTAAATGTGGAACAACAGTACTTGCTCCTCCTCCGACACAAAGACAGATGAGATCAGGGTCTACCTGTGAGAAATCACTTCTTTCAAACTGTCTTCTTTATAACTATCATTAGAATCATTCTAATACCGGTGGATTTAACCATAAAAACCATCGATAACTACTTTGAGCATTATTCCTATCTCAACGTTTCTATCGATTATTAACACTTACCTAACATCTTCTAATCTATTCTTTAAAATTTTTTATTTTTGTCTGAGAGTTCCATTGGTACCTTATAAGTTTTGAAAAATTTTAATCTTTTCTTCATTCAATTCTTTTTCTTCAGTTTACTTTTTACAAATCTACATATATTATTTTAAGTTAATAAAGCTCTTTCAATCTCTGTATAGACATTCACTTTACACTAGTCTGATAATATTCTACCAGGGATAAATCCTAAACTAACTGAACTGGTGGTCATTTGGGGTTTGGTCTGTTTATTTATAAAGATATTGCATAAATTGTGAACAGACAGATGTATTTTTCTGTCTCTTGAAGTTTAATTTTTACAAGTTTGTGAAGCATTTTGTATTTTTTTTTTTTACTTTGTCAGTGCTCTTAAATGGTTTACCTCTAATATTCTGATATCGATACGTTTTTTAAAAAGAAATAACCAAGATCCATACCCTAAGGCACGGGCATGAACTCTGGCCTTTCATTCATTATTTAGATTGTAATTTAAATTCAATTGAATTAAATTAAGGAGTTCCAGCACAACCCGGGCAGCCTGAATTACTAGGACAGCCTGCCATACCCGCTCAGGCAGAAGCTCCCATGGAAACGGCACAACCCGGTCAAGCAGGCTCATCAGAACAACCACAAGTACCAGTTCAATCAGAAGTCCCTGTGCAAGCAGATATATTTTCAAATCGAGATAGAAGACACTTCCTTCTCACCCACTTTTATCATACAGAAGACAATCAACAAATTTTCTAAACAAATTGGTGATCTGGCTGAAACGGTGGATGAGAACACGAATACCAAATGGGAGATAAAAGAAATCACTGTGAAGCTACGACGAAGTCTGGAAGTCTTCGGGAGAGCTGCTATCAGGAAAGCACACAAGTTGGAACCATCAGATAGTAGCCAGGCAGTGGAAGTTGAGAAAGAAGAGGCGTGCACGCAAACCGAACCCTGAAACAAGGAAGGGGGGATAGAAACATATGAAAACTTTATTGCCATAGAGAGGATGGTATGGCCAAGTGAGTTGTTCTCCAATTCGGAGCTAAATCGCCACCAAAGATTCAGTAATTAAAGTGGTGCTGGTGAAGCCAGACGACGAAGACATGAATAGAAGTATCCAATGACTCTACACAAACAAGTACCCCAAACTTTCCGAGATGATAGGGGACTTTGAGGTTTCAGAGATTTGTTCTAAAATCCGTGCGATGGAAAAGAAAGGGTAGATCACAAGATAGCTTACCGACCGATATCTGGAGTAAGCTACTGAGGCTCAAGACAGAAGTAGAAACTGATTAATGCATTGCTGTACACCATGTCAAGACGATGAGCATCCCACTTTTACATAAAATGGTTGAAACAATCTTCCACGATTACAATTTAACTAACTAAGGTTCCTACGGTTAAGCTTAGGAAAGAAAGGACTACAAGGGAATTGGGGTACGAAATTCCGATCGATTCCGAACCGCTGGACTATTTCGAGACCGGAAGTAAACAAGTTCAAAATTCCGCTGGTGAAGGATCTTCCAGTTGGGGAGAACCTGCAAGACCACATCAATTTCCTAGGATTAATGATCGGGCTCGATTTGGGCGTCACCAATGCAACGGATCGCTTGGACGATTTTTACAGATACTTCAGAAATCGAGAAGGTGGTTTGGCGACGATTGGTTTAACCAGCAGGATTGGCTTCCTCAACACGGGAAAAAACGCTTCTTAACCAGATAACCAAATTCTCCACATTTTGGCAACCAAGAATAACAATTTTGTAATTTATGAATACCGGAACAAGGCGGGGTTGGTGCAACAAATTTTAAATTCCGAAATCGAGTTCAACAAACTGTACAACTTACTTCTGGCCTCGCTCAAATCGCCAAATCAGCTCAGACGATTTTATTGCGCTCATCCAACCCTTTTGACAAGCCTCTAATTTATGCCAATTATTTGAGCTGTGAAGAGGATGTTCACACTCTTTTGAAAGAGATCAAGGATTATAAGGAACTGCTCCAAACTGAGGCTTTAGTTCGTTTAAATCTTAGGATTTTGAGGATCGATATTCCTAATTGTAGACAGTTGGAGTTTGGAACTGATTTGTATTGGACTTGCGCCAGTTGGGACTTGCAAAATGGGACGCGAGGAAGATACAGCGGTCGTCGATTCCAAATTGAAGGTTCATGGAGTCGAAGAGTTGCGCGTGATCGCTTTGATAATGCCCAAAATCGTTGCTGGAAACACCAATGCCGCATCGATCATGATTGGTGAAAAAGGGGCGGATCTAATTAAGCAAGACTGGGCCTTAAAATTGCCTTAATAAAATAATGATTGGTTAGCGAAAAAATGATTATAATAAAAATATTAATTAATATTAACAACTTTTACACAAAAAGAAACAAACGAACGCCTTGAATTCATAACAAGCAACTCATCTTGCACGTATGGTGACCTATCCTAACTGTGCGCAGGTTCGTCTTTAAACTGAGGCCCGCCAGAAAAAGGTGCCGACTTGATTAAACCCGATCATTAATTTTATTTCATCCGTCAAAATTGACAGTTATGCTCAATAAAATTTACCAAGCGATTGGGGCGCCCCATTTCGCGGGGATAGTCGGCCCGGCATTCCTCCTCCTTCTAAATTTAATAATCAATGGGAAATTAAATTTGGGGCCGATCGACATCTACCCCCAAGATTTCGGCCCCCAATTAATCCAGGTAACCGTCCAAACGGCTCAACTCCTTTTGATTAAATTTCTTTCAGACCAAGCTTCCAACGTTTGATTTCATAATCGTCGGAGATGGAACCGCCGGTTGTGTGCTTGCGAATCGATTATCGGCCAATCCAGCTTGGAACGCTCTCTTGCTAGATCACATCTGAAGTAACTCCATCCAAATGGAAAACAACCAACTAACCCTTTCTCTTCAGGTCCCGGCCTTTTTTCCTTATCTACAAAACTCTGAAGAAGATTGGAACTTCATGGCCGATACCGAATCGATTCGGGGAATCCTGTTCAATTAATTCAATAATTAGCGGTTGGTGCAGACCCGATAAGTAGGAACATCCGGGGTACTAGGAGCACCAAAGAGGGAAACCTTGTGGTGCTGGACGAAGATTATGGAGCTGCTGGCAGGCTTCGGAAACTTGTTAGCTCCAACTACAAGGATATAGACATTAGACAAGTCGGTACCTCTGCAAAGATGCGCGCCATACATATCAGGTATTTGAACACGTTGACGACTATTGAGGAGGTGGTGGCCGTGGTAAACAGGAGAGTCTCTGACCTGCGGGACAGACCGTATAGACTGAGTGATCTCAGACCAAACATTAGGCACACTCAGTCGATTACGATAATGGTCAACGAGGAGGACGCTAAGTCCCCCGTGGAAAATCCGCAGATTCAGATCGAGATGGCCAGGTGCTCTGTTGAAAGCCGGATAGAGGTCAAAAGGTGCCATAGGTGCTGCTCTTATGAGGCTTTGTATGGGTAGAAGAGATCGGTAACATTAATCATTACTCAGTATGCTTCTCCCCCAACCGAAGTAAGCATTTAATTCTATTATTATTAATGATTATTATTACTATTAGTAAGTTTATTTTAACTTGCAGATAAAAGTTGATCCATCTATAAACGAAGTAAACGAAATGTTGGCATGTCAGGTTAAACTATACGCTCTGAGTGTTTCTTGCTCATTTGCCGTTTTCGGTCTTTGCACCTAACATATCCAATTGAATTTATTTGATGCAATAAATGCTGCTTGATCAATAAGAAAATTAAATTAGAAGAAGAAGAACATTGTAAAAATTGATGGTGTTTATCCCAAACCATCAACTGTGACTCAAATCCTCGAGGATATACAGAGGCTTATTACACCGAAGTGAAGTGGAAGGAAAACGACAATGATGACGCCGTCTATCCACATAAAGAAAGAAGAACAAGCAGTTATGATGAACAATTTTCACGGAGAACAAATTAGTGAAAAGATCTTTAATAAGTATGAAGTTGACTCTGTTATTGGGGAGGGGTTATTCGGACAAGTTGTGAAAGAATATGATAAACACGACAAAAGATACGTTGCAATAAAGATGGCTAAAAATGATGAAGCTTCGGTGGAACGATGGAGTTGTAATTTCTTACAATTATAAACCGGGTTGATCCGGAAAATAGGCATGTTATAACAGGGCAGAGCACGTTGTTGCTGTTACATCGTCTGAAAATGGAGAAACGATTACAGTGCTTGCGTGCTGTAATGCTGAAAGAGCATTTCCTCCACCAACTAGTATTTTCAAGGAGAAGAATTTGAAAAAAGAATTCGAAGATAGCATGTCACCTGGCTCAAAAATATACATGAATGCAAAATCAGCATACTTTAAGACTGGCATTTTTGTGGACTGACTGCGAAATCATTTCGTTCCAAGAAAATCAAAAGGAAAAGTTGTGATTATTCTAGATGAGCATTGATGCCATTGCAATTCTGTGGACATTCTATTCTATTGCGTCTACCGAGCCATACGACTCATACGACGAAAGGGGATTTAAGCAAAGAAGAAAGAAAAAGAGACAAGAATAATTAAAAAACGCCAAGAAGTTTAGCTTAATAAAATTAAAAAGTCCCTCAAGCAGAAGTTCTCTGAATCATCGTCCACTGATGATTCTGACATCGATCACCAGAAGTCAAGTGAGAAAATAGAAGAGAAAGATTAAATTGAATGTGTGGGTTTTTGTGAAACATACATGTTTACTTCAAATTGCTCAAAATATGAAAACTTGTGTGACCGCTGTGATAAAGTAATCACTAACAAACGCAAATAAATCCATTAAATCTGGTTAATGACGAAGTGTTGTCACCCATACTTCATAGGCCATCTCACCCGGACAATTCGGGCGAGATGGTTTATTCCACTTTTTCCTAAATATTTTTAAAAAAGTTTGTTTCAGTTTATATTAGTTATATGAATACGTTATAGTTTGTAGAACATTTTAATTTGCATAGTGTATATTTTTCATTATAAAATATTCAGTTATTAGTCGGTGATATTTTCATTTTAAAAAACGTGGGCCAACTCTACCGGTTTTACCCTACTCTGAAAAGGGACATTTGATTTCAACAATTGATTTTAAATTTCCAATTAGGTCGTCTAGTGAAGAACCTTAAGAACTCCAAAGTTTATTTATAAAAGGACCACATTTTATTGTCATCAATACCTATAAATACCATAAATTTGTGATGCGATTCCCAAAAATCTCAATCGATCAGCACAATCAATGTTTGAACCAGTTTCCAAAGAATTTGACAAAACTGCATAGCTTTCATTACTGCTTCTTGATATTGACTAATTTTTCAATAAATTCTAAAAATCAATATAATGCTATCTATTAGGAATGTAGCACTAGTTTCTGATTTGAAGAAAGTTTAGATGCATACTCCTTGCTATTCAAATAAACAAAAAAGTTGTATAATGTGTACAGACCCGTCGCTAATGGCGAATAAAAACTGCGTTTACCTTACCTTTATTTTTTGTTTATAATATTGTTACGGTACGATCGCAAGTTGAGTATTTTGAATCTTGCGCGTAAGCTAACATCAACTCTCGGGTAGTGACGGACGCGCGCTAAAAGTCGAAATGGACAGAAGTGGTTGACTTAACCAGATTTTCACGTGGAAGCGGTAATTTTCGCCCAAACAATCAACCACGGGAAAAATAATGGGCTACAAATAACCGACGGCTCTTCGCGCCAACTTTAATAAGCGATTTATATAATGATGATTTCACCGCGTGGAAATAAATCTGGATGATGAGCTGCGACGACCGGAACAACCTTACAATATGGCTTAGATAAGTTATACTCTTACTGTTCTACTTGATTCTAATGTGTATTTGTAATTTGCACTGTTCGTAATTGTAGGCCTTCAGCCGTGTGTGGGTACCCTTTTTGTTTTTTTTTCTTTTTTTGATTATTAATATTTGGCATTGGCTCATGTACTGAACCATCATATCCAAAATAATAGACATTGTGTGAAGTTGAATCGTGCTATATTTCTTTTGTGACCCGCATCGACGAGAAAGTTCTCCTTTTCTCTTTCGTTGTCCGTTGACCACCGAAAAGCAGTGGCGCCCTATCAACTTGCGGAGCAGTAGAAGAGGACGCCTCACAGGTAGCCCCGAGAGATATTTCGGCCCATTCCTTCGCCGGCTTTTGAGCTCAACTGGGCAAATATAACTACGCGGCTGTAAACCCGTAGCAATATTCTACCTTCGGCGTTTCTTGTAGCCTTTCCCTTCTCAAAAAGTGAAAATGTAAATCGCACAAGACCAACCTCATGTGAATACGACAACGTGTGTCTTATAACTGATGCGTTTTTAAGAAATATTCATTGCTCTACATTGATACGGTATTAGACAATAATCGACAACGTAGACGAATGGGCTGATGTTATTAAAATCAACGATTACTCGAGAAAATACACTGCAAAATTTCTGAAAGAATTTTTTGTACACAAAACAGGCACTTGTGTTTTGGCATTTATGTATTACTTACAAACTAAATTAATATCATTCAAAATTCTTATTTCTGTTCGAAATTTGTCCTATTAACTGACGAAAAGATTTATCTCGTGTCTGATCCATTAGAAACAGTAACAAAATTAGGGTGAAAAGACATAAAAAACTTTGATCACTTGGAAGAATAACTACGATCTCTATAGAAATATGGACGATGAACAAATGCTACTCTTAGAGGCTGTCCATGAGAGATGGTGGTTATTTGGATATAACACCCATAGCATCAGCTATCATATCTCTTATACTGTTGATAATTTAAAAGTAATCACGATTGAACTCGATAAAGTTTATGCGTTTCCGGATGTTTTCCCTATTCTATCTGCAAATGAGAGACAACTACGTTTTGATAACATCGTGACACGATGTTTTGTTCACCGTGGTTGCCCAAATGATAACTTATACTTTGTACTATCAGTTTTTGTTTAGTAGAATGACATTTCTTTACCATTCTCTCTGTAATTTTCTCACATAACACCACAAAAACATGCAACCACTAGAAAAATTTCAATTTTAATGGCAGGATTGTAAAGTGACGACAGGGCTGAACTGTGTGTCTTACCACTACACCTTCGAAACTAAATTGATATGTCGTTTTAGGGGGCCAAGAACGAAATATGATCAATAGATTCACCATCCCGATACATAAGTGTAGTATAAGGACGAAGGCACGACACGATTGGCGTTAAGTCAATCGTGTGTGTTATGGCGAGAATAAACAGACACCTGTAGTTTTGCTGTACTCATTCAAAGTTCCAATTAACCGTTAAACAGAGGTATAGATTATGCTTACTGCAGGAACCTAGCATAGAATTTTGAACTAGAAAAAATTCCAATAAAAGAAAATGTGGAATTAGAATATGACAATATAAAACGGAATCATATTGGTCAGTGGAAAGCTCAGCCTTTCACTAGGGGTAGCTGCATAAAAGTCTCTCTAGCACCGGTTTCGGTTTTTGAACCACCCAAATACCAGGCTAGATTGCGTCAGTTCGGTTCAATCCGCAATTATTATTTCAAAGGACATAACTACAAGATGTTTTAATCAGATAATTCGTCCGTATTTTAAGAATGGTACCCCCGACGATACCAATAAATTTCGTATGTACACCTTCCCGAAAACCATATGGGGGGAGGAGTGCAGTCTGTAAAGTCCCAAACTAACTTCTCCTCTGCTCGTAAGTGAAACGAAACAAGATTCCAAATCCATGATAAAATTTACCGCAGAAAGAAGTCTCTCGATGACTCCATTACATGAGACAATTTGACCACTCATACAATGGCACCAATGAAGTGTTTAAAATTATCAAAAGATCCATGATGCTTCTATATTTGATAACACAATTGAAATAATCGTCTAACGGTGTCAAGTTGCAATAAGAAATGTATTAATTGCCAATAAAATACATACACAAATTATAGAGCCATTTGTAATGCAAATTAATATTACGATCGTAAAATTTCAAACTCGACGCTAACAAGACCAACCAGGCTCTGAGCGAATTCAATTAAAAAGTCTCTTCAACCAAGATAAGCATATGTTTTTGTGTGCTATCACACCCAAGCGAAAATGATCCGTATCGTTAAATTCCAGTAACAATATTTATGGATAAAACAACTATTCAGGAACCAATTTAGTTAACGTGATGTAAATTAGACATCAAACGAATCAAAATGCACAGATTCAATTATTGGATCAATTTAAAATTGCATGTTTTAATAAGTATTGTTCAAAATTGAATTCAAACCAATTAGTGTGGATATATTGTCGATAAATAACACGTTTTGCAGATAAATGGTACAGTTTCCGAATTAATTATTCGTAATTAAATAAAATAGTAACGAACTCTTGTGAATTAATTCGTGATTTTTTTTAGTATTGGTTCTAAAATGTAAGGATACGTAAACAATTTACTGAAAATAAATTCAGATTGAAACATTTGGAACATTTGGATATTGATTTCAAATAAACTTTAAAATTTGAATTATATTTATTACTTCTGTAATTATTGTTACATTTGTTTGTTGTTTAGTTTGATGTAGCTAACGCACATCTCAATCAATTCAATTACTTACTAATTCATTTATAGTTATAGTCTCAAGGTAAAATTAATCTTTTATAATGAATATTGTGATCTTTAATAATAATTCATTCATTATAATTAATCTTTAGTGAAGTTACAAAAACAAAATTTTTTAGAGAAGCATTCTTTAAAAATGGTGCATTTTAAATGAAAATACATTTAATGATGACGATGGCAACTGAAAATAATTAGTAATACATTTGAAATACTAATTTTTTCTTACTTATTAACCATTTTGAAGTATTATTGACTTCAGCCTGAATTTTAATTTTTAATAACTTCGGTGCCTGCTCCATAATCCTCATCCTCCAGGAGCGTCCGATTTATTTTTTTCCAAGCCCTGCCAACCTTTTTAACAGTATAATATATAAAAGGCTTTACACAGGCACATATATGCGTATAAAAAACACACATATATGACCATTAGGCCATTGAGGCCTATAGCCTTGTAATTAATTTCCACTTTCTCCTGTCCTTAGCCACTATTTTCCAATTATCTATTCCTCTCAGATCTTCTTCTACCGCTTCTCTCCAAGTTCTCCTGGGTCTGCCTCTTTTCCTTTTTCCCTCTACTTTTTTCCATGCTATATTTCTAACATCTCTACCTTCTTCCATTCTTATCGTATGACCCAACCATTGTAACCTCCGGTATCGAATGAAATCGCTTATTTTAGTTTCCTTATACATTTCGTATATTTCCTTGTTTGTTCTCCTCTCCCATCCCCACTGTGTTTGTTTGCCCCCGAAAATTCTTCGTAAGATCTTCCTTTCCCAAGCATCCACCTTTTCTTTATTTTTCTTTGTTAAAACCCATGTTTCACAGCTGTACGTGAGTGTTGACCTTAAAATTGTCCTGTATATTCTGACTTTTGCACTATACGATATTTCTTTGGATTTCAGGGCTTTTGTTAGTCCTCCCGCACATCTGTTGCCCTTGGCCATTCTTAGCTCTATTTCCTTATCTTCCTCACATCTATTATTAATTAAAACCCCCAGATACATAAAATCCTCTACCTCCTTGATTTCAATCTGTTTCCCATCACACTGTAGTTTAAGTCCCTCTTTAACTTGCTTTTTATGTTTATTTTTCAGTTCCATATAATTCGTCTTTTCTTCATTGATAACTAAACCCATTGTTTTTGCTGCATCCATTAATTTTTCCACAATATTTATCATTTCTTTTTTACTCCGTGTCAGGAGCACTACATCATCCGCATACGCCAGACATTGGTGACTTTTATTAAACAGTGTGCCGCTCCTGTTTATGTTACAGCCTCTTATTATTTTTTCAAGAGCCAAATTAAATAGTGTGGTAGACAGAGGGTCTCCCTGTCTTACACCTCTTTTAACATGGAAATCGTTACTGTAGTGTCCATTTGCTCTCACCTTGCAGTTCGTGTTTACCAAAGTCATGATTATTAGCTTTATCAGTTTAGCTGGAATGCCTAGCTCTCGTAGTGCCTTTATTAGTGCTTTCCTATTAATATTATCATATGCCTTTTTAAAATCAATGGATATAATAAATGTTGGGATGTCATATTCGTAAGTACCGTTTAAAATTTGTTTAAGCATAAACACATGATCCGTTGTGGACCTTCCCTTTCGGAAACCAGCCTGGTACTCCCCTAATATTCTTTCCGCAAATACTTCAGTTCTTTTCTTTATTAGAGTAGCCAGCATTTTATAAGTTACATCTAACAGCGCTATGCCTCGGTAATTTTCACAGCGCGTTATATCTCCTTTTTTGAAAATGGGAACTATGGTGGCACTACTCCATTGTTGCGGCATCTCTTCTTCCCTCCAAATTTGTTGTAGTAGGTTACACACAACTTCCTTCATACTTGCTCCGCCATATTTTAGGTTTTCTATTGCTATTCCGTTATATCCCGGACTTTTGTTATTTTTCATCAGTTCAAAATTTCCTCACACTCTTCTTGTGCGGGTTCTGGACACTCACTTTCTTCTACATCTTCCATTTCAAAATCGCCTTCCTGTTCCTCCTCCCCTTCGTTCAATAATTCCTCGAAATATTGGCCCCATCTATCTAACTGTTCTTCCACATTTCCTATTAGGTTCCCGTTTTTATCTGCAATATATTGCCCATTAGCTTGGTATCCACTTCTGATATCTTTTAAATCTTTGTAGAAATTTTTTATTTCCTTTCTTTGATAGTTTTCTTCTATTTTCTTTAATCCATTCTGTAAAAGCACTCTTTTTTTGCTCTACACAGCTGCTTTACTTTTCGCCTTTGACTTTGGTACCTTTTTTTGTCTTCTTCCTCGTGGGTTTGTATCATTTTTAGTCTGTATTTTTTCTTTAATTTTATTTCTTCTTCACACTCTTCATCTAGCCATTCTTTTTTTTGGGGATATTTCCATTCTGGTATATTGTTTCTTGTAGCTGTTTTTATATTACTTTCAATTACTCTCCATTTTTCCTCTACTTTTTTTATTTCTCCGAGACGATTTCTTTGGAAAACATCTTCTAAAGCACTCGTGTATTTATTTCTAATTGACATCGTTTGTAATTTACTGATATTACATTGAATTCCTTGCCGTTTCTTTCCCTTTCGTATCTCTTTTTTTGTTTTATCGTATTTTAACTTTGCCACTACCAAGAAATGGTCTGAATCAGTGTCAGCGCCCCTATAGGATCTAACATTGGTTATTTGTTTTGAGAAAATATCTTGAACTAGCACATGGTCTATCTGGTTGGTTTCTCCTGAGGCTGGGATAATCCAAGTTCCCTTGTAAATGTCTTTTCTCTTAAATTGTGTGCTCATTATTTTCATTTCCCTTTCTACCGCTAGTGCAATTAACCTCTGGCCGTTGTCGTTACTTTCCCTATGTTTACTTTCTAATCCTGTTATCTTCTTATATACGCTATCTCTCCCGACCTTGGCGTTGGCATCCCCTAATATAATTATCATATCCCGCGATGGTGCTTCATCTAGCATTTGATCAACTTCTTCGTAATAAAAATCTTTTACGTTATCCTCTTTCTCTTCTGTGGGGGCATGTATATTTACTATGAACATATTCCTTACTTCTCCTTTCACTCTTAATGCGCACAGGCGATCCGATTTAGGTAAGAACGATATTACTTTTTCCTTAAATACCTCATTTACAACAAAACCCATACCGTAGTACCTTTTGTTGCTACCGCTCATAAATACAGTGTAGTTGTCCACTTTTTGAATTCCGCTGCCCGTCAAATGAGTTTCTTGCAACGCTGTTATATCTAGTTGGTATCTATGTATTTCTTTTACTAAACGCCTGATTGCCCCTTCCTCATATAAACCTCTCACATTCCATGTGCCACAGTTTATTTTACTTTCGATGCCTTTTATTTTTTTTTGCCTCATTACTTTTTTATCTTCTCTTTTATTGTCCTTTTCCCTTTCCATTGTTTTGGTCTTCTTTTCTCTCAGGTCCTTTTTATTATAATTTTTGTCCCTTTCGCTATTTTTACTGTTTTGTCGTCCTAACATTTGCGCACTTCCTATGGTTATGCTTTTTTTGCTTTCTTGTCTTACATTTTTCTTCTTATACATTATTATTTCTTCTCTAATGGTTCTCTTTTCATCTCCTTTTACTTCATATCCTTGTCCATTGCCTCTGTCGTTACTTTCCTTTTCCTCCTCTACTTTCTTCTTTAGTTTTTTTGTATGTTAGTTTTTGTTACTTTCTTCAGTTGTGCTACTTGCAAATCCTCCTTCGAAGATCTTTCACTGACTGTTCTTTTAAAGTTACTGCTTTTTCCTAAGAGCTGTTTTATCTCGTTTATATCTTTGACCCCAAAAGTTTCGTTATTTATTACTAATTTATTGTATTTTATTTGTGCTGTGAGTCCTTTTTGTCTAGCCTCTTTCATTCCCTGAATTAATTGTCTCCGCTCACCACGTATTTCTTTGGGGTAGTCTTCATTAATCCATATCTCCGTGCCTTTCAGTTTCTTCGATTTTTTTAATATTTCCATTTTTTTACTATATTTTCCAAGCTTAATTATTATAGGCCTTGGTCTCTCTGTTTTATATACCCCTATTCTTCCTACTTCCTCAAGATCCTTTTCTTTATCTATCTCCACCCCTGTATTCTTTAACGCATTTAGAATTTTTTCCGTAGTTTCTCCTTCTTCCTCCCCCTCTGCATCCACTACTCCCATAATTACGACGTTCTTTTTTCTAATTTCTCTCTCTAAAAAAACTATTTTTTCTTCCTGCTTCACAGCTTGTTCTTTCAACTGAATGTTTTCTTGTTTTATTGTATTCAGTTCTAAGGATATTTGCTCCAACTTTGTATCCATTCCCAGTAGCCTGTCTTGTATTATTTGGAACATCTCTTCTATTTTCTCCATACTGCTCTTAACTGACACTCGATAAAGGTTTTCACCCGGTTCGACACCTCGGAGGCTCCACCTTCTTTACGTGTTTCGCGATTTATTGTAGTTATGCTCCTCGAAACTCTTTTACGTATGGTGTGTTGCGTGCTTTAAAAATTTAAGCTTATCTCCAAAACTAAATATTTTCTTCGCCTATCTCTCTTATCACTGCATGCAATTCTCAACCTTATTCATAACCGTAACCTCAAAACATTTTCAATTTTTACCAAAACCACTCAGTAAACGGGTTCAAAAAAACGATTCCCTTTCGCGCACAATAGCTTTACCACCCTACACCTATCACACATTCACCACTCTTGCGCTTCCGATAACTCGATACGGTCCAAAACCAGACTTTTATACCGGAGCATCAAAAACACAGACTGTCGTTCATGTGACCATTCAACTATCTTTTTAACAGTACCGCTAATTATTTTACTGTCGATTTATGTACATAGCAAAAATATGAAACCATGAATATATTGTTGCAATATACAAGGTGTAAACGAAATAAGTACATTAATTTTTACCAGTAGTAGAACTCGTCGAGATAAGCCCTTTTTTATGTACCATTTTTTCGAAATCGCATTTTTTAAAATCATTTTCCCCCCCCACAAATTGACGAGCCTTCTATGAAATGCTCCAACAAAGAAAAATAATGACTTTTTATTATTGAAAATTAATTTGTCACTTCTGTCAAGTGAAATCTGAAAGCATTTCTAGATTTACCAATAACGAATTTACTGATATTGTGTTAACCTATGGTGAGAGCCAAGGAAATGCAGCCTTAGCTCGAAGAATTTACATGGACCGATTTCCGAACCGTCGTCTTCCGAATGTTCGCATATTTGTAAATGTGGGGCAGCATCTTCGAGATCACGGATCTTTTCAGCCTACAGCTTACGATCGTGTTCGGCAGCGTCCAGCTCAAGTTGCAAACATTGAGGAGGCTATTCTGAACAGTGTCGAGGTTCAACCTGGGCTCAGCACAAGAAGGCTAGCACTGCCACATGGAGTATCGCAGGCTACAATTTGGAAAATACTAAAAGAACAGCAATTGTATCCTTATCATGTTCAAAAAGTGCTCGTTGAATAGGACGAAGCGGTCCTGTAGCCTGGCCTGTCCGATCGCCGGACTTGAACCCTTGCGACTTCTTTTTGTGGGGATACATGAAGGATATAGTATACTCTGTATCAATTGATACCATCGAAATGTTGCAAGAACGGGTGGAACTTGCTGCTGCAATGATTCTTAACAACAGAGCCATGTTACAAAGGGTAGAAGAATCACTTCGTCGGCGTCTTCAAGCATGTGTACAAAACAACGGTGGATACTTTGAACAATTTTTATTATCGTTTTTCTTTATTCTTGTTAGCGCAATTCTCGCGTCAATGTTTAAAAATAAATTTTAAATAAAACTTTTTTTTGTGTTTATTGGTTTATTGTTTAAAATCGACAATAATAGTCGCAACTAATGGTAACCGTTTCATAAGGTAATCTTGTTGATTAGGTAACTTTGCTTCCAGTGGCGTGTAACAAAATTGTGTAAGATTTTAAAATAATTTTAACTCAAAAACAAAAACGTTTTCAAAAAAAAGTTGTTAGGAAAAGTTGTTGGTCTTGAAGAGTTCTATTACCAGTTAAAATTAATGTACTTATTTCGTTTGTATATATAAATTTTTATAAAGACTGCAATAACAAATCATATGAAGAAAAGGTAAAATATATTCCGTTTCTCAAAGATACACAAAAGTAACTATATTGTTTGTTTATATAAATACATGTAATAACGCTGTTATTGAAGGTGCCAATTGTGGATTGAAGCATGTGGACGAGGCGAACTGTTAACACCTTGCAAAGAGGACATGATTCTTTCCAAATTTTATTTTAAAAATCGCATACACAGCAAACATTTTGAAGATCACATGAGTAGTAGAGCTATGGGGCTACGGCCCCACCGCGAATTAAATTGATTCGCGGATTTGATTCGCGGATTTATTGATCGACGCCATCTTTAATTACAATCCTTTAATTTCAACTCTTTAATCGAAGATGTAATTACATCCCTTTAATCACAGATGTAATTACCCTAATTACTGCGTAATTGATCTAATTACAGCGTAATTGATCTGATTACTGCGTAATTGATCTAATTACGGAGTAATTGATCTAATTATGGAGTAATTGATCTGATTGCCCAAATTACAATCCTTTAATCACAGAAATTGATCTAATTACGGAGTAATTGATCTGATTGCCCTGATTACAATTTTAATCACTCATCTGATTACAACCCTTTAATTAATTACTCTGATTGTCCTAATTACGACGCAAGCTCAGGCGTCTCCACTCCTGCGCATCATCTATCTCCCTCTTACACATGGTTGAACACACCATCTCTATCTTACACATTGCATAAACGTAACAGACAAGAATTTTCATGTTAGACTGTTGGCGTCACACAGCCGTTGAACTTCTCGCTCTCACCTCTCTCGCTCTAGCCGAGAAATTTAAAAGTTGAAAAAATGCTTTGCCCCTGATGAGGTTCGAACCCCAATCTCGGACTACAGCCGGCAGTTCCAGTACCTCTGAGCTACCAAGCACCCTTACTTAAGCATGTATTTAATTGTTATATAATAGGCATGCCTCTTTGTAAAAGTAGAAATCTGCAAACCGATAGATTGCAGGATACTTTGTGAATAGAAATCTGTAAACCGATAGAGTGTAATTTTTACAGAGCGCGTTTTGTAAAAGTAATGCGATTGTGGGTTAAACTGACAGGCGTCGGATTGAACTTGAACGCCCATGCGCAAAGCCATTGCGTATGCGAGCTGCTACTGAGTCCACTTTACCTTAGACCATCGTACGATATCGTAGTGTTGCTCTTCAAAAACAACGTGTTACAACTTGTAATCATTGTGTTAACTAAGTATTTTTACCAGTTCCAAACACATACAGGCTATGGATTTCTGGGATTTAACTAAGTTAAATAATGTAGGCATGTTGGTAAGTTTTTTTTTCAAACATCATTATGAATATTTTACAATTTCATTTCTGAATGTGAAACATCAACTACCACTGCGAAAACTGAACCAACTGGAGACTAACGTGGGGTATCCGGTCATCAAATTTCGCAAGGTGAAGACGAAATATGGCCCCAGAATCATGGTCGATTTGGTTGATTGCACGACATTCCTACCAGCGCGGATGCACGAAATTATTTCATCCAGTTCTAAATTCTACAAATGGAGCGCTTTGGATGAAATATATTGGTGGGCCATACAGCCAGATTGAATTTCTACCTCCGCCGCAGACAATGTGATGATTTAATTTAATTAATTTTAATAAAATGTTTAAATAAATAAAATATATTGCGTAAACTGTATGTTCAATCAATTTTACAAACTCAAACGCGCCTAGAATTGCAAGCAACTCCAAAACTCGGGTGAATTCTAATAAACGCGGAGTAATTTTTTCAACTTTACATGTGTGATGAAACTTTAAAATTAATTTTGCAACACCCGACTAGTCTAATGAATTTTAAAAAATTTTGAACGCATAAGCGCAGCGCTCACATCAAGACACCCATAGCGGACCCTCAGTCTGGGGTGAGGTTATTAGAATTCGCCGGCTAAGTCACAATGCATCGTAAAACAAAGACATTAGCAGCGATTTTTAAAATGTAATATGATTTAAATGTTTAAATAAAAATGTACTGTGCAAACTGTGTGTTCAATCAATTTTACAAGCTCAGGCTAGCCTAGAATTTTTAACATGTAAAAAATGCTACGTATCTTAATTTTAAATAAATGTAAAATATAAAATGATTTTAAATGTTAAATAAAATGTAAAAAATGATTTTAATTGTTTAATTTTAAATAGAATGTGCAAACTGCATTCTTTAAGCGTAATTTTACAAGCTCAGACATGTCTAGAGTTGCATGTCTTTGTAAGCTCAGACGAATGTGAGAATGGGGGATATGTGAAAAAATAAAATGATTTTAATTGTTTAATTTTAAATAGAATGTGCAAACTGTGTTCTTTATGCGTAATTTTACAAGCTCAGACGCGCTTAGAATTGCATACCGCTACAAATTCGAGCGATTTCTAATAAATTCAGGGTAATTTTTGCAACTTCACTTGTGCGATGAAACTTTAAAATTAATTTTGCCGCACATCGACTGGCCGGATGAATTAAAAATAAAAATTTGTATACACACAAGTAGTTTATATGACAATACGATATTTTCATATTTTCAACATCAATTTTATGTTATCGCGCAATAGTCGTGCTCACATCAAGACACCCATAGTGGACCCTCAGTCCAGGGTGCGGTTATTAGAATTCGCCGGCTAAATCAGAATGCATCGTAAAACAAAAGACATTAGCAGCGATTTTTAAAATGTAATATGATTTAAATGTTTAAATAAATAAAATATAATGCGTAAACCATGTTCAATCAATTTTTGCAAACTCAAACGCGCTTAGAATTGCATACCGCTACAAACTCGGCCGAATTTTAATAAATTCGGCGTAATTTTTCAACCATCAATTTTTACGGAGACTTAAATCGTCCCAGCTTCTAATTAAAACAGCCGAATTTCTGTTTAGCAAATTTATATATTATATTCTTCAATTACTGAACTACGTCATATTAAAATTTCAACCATATTAAAATGACTTGAAAAGTCTTTTAAAACAGCACACGGGCGATTCATAAGTATCACGCGCGCAGAGCACTGACTTTCAGTTACAGTGAAACCGCGCTATAGTAATCTTGTAAAATGTAGATGTAAATTAAATAAATTCGTGATTTTAATAGTAAAATGTAAATGTGATTCACACCAAACAAAATGTATGCGCTATAAGGCTGCTCGCCCATGATGATTTACACACAGCGGCGAGGTGGCCAGTTTTGGAGACATAACAAATACATCGAAGGCTGAAAATTGATTTCCCTGCTGGTGAAAATTATTTTATTTTTAATTTAAAGTTGAACGCACGCATGTGTCCAACCACACACTTCCGCTGTGGAGGCTGTTTGATATCTGAGATCGAATTATTTAATTTGAATATCAGACTGCACAAAATTTGTTTAATACTACCACACCGATGTATTGAATATCGAAGAATCTAATTATTTTAATTTGGCGATCACGTGAATCGTCGGAATATCGAATGTTCAAAATTGGGTTATGGGGAAAAGAACAATAAGTACGGATTTTATTGGGAAATATAAATGTTACAAAACATAATAAATTAACAATTCAATAGCGGATATGAATCTTAGTAAATGTATCCAGCCTCACGCAGCGTGTTGATAATTGCCATGATTTCATTTGAATGACTTGGATTTCCAGCTGCTTGTGATGAGTGGAGCATGCGCAGACGGTCCACAAGCTCATTAAGGTCATCCCAGTAAGTGTACTGTAGTCGTTCATCCTTTTGCACATTCTCCGGTTGTATACAACCGCCTTCACGCTTTGGCGGCTGAATCATTTTTACAATAAAGTGTTTAAATTTGAAACTATTGTCATTACGAATAGAGCGGCCAATACTGTAGCGTTTCCGATGGGCGTTTGTTGCAAGCACAATTTTTTCATATGCTTCCAAATCACTTTGCTCAAGCAGATCGGTATTAGGAGCTTGCTTGAACAACTGCTCAATCAATCCCTCAGTTCTGGGATAATTTGCGTCACCAACATGAATAAGATCAGCAGTAAAATCAATCGGCGTATCTCCAACCATTAGTCTGTCACCATCAAGTTTCCGTACGCCATAGATCGTGTCTAATCCGCGCTTGCAATCAGCCAGCAACATCTTAAGGTATTGGCCCAAGGAATCTTTCTTTATCATGGCGATATCACCATTCCACGCATCGTCCATTCCGCATTCTTCTTGTGGCTCAACCTTTCCGCATTCATCATGTGGTTCGACCTTTCTGCATTCTTCATGTGGTCCGACAGTTCTACATTCTTCAGATTTTGGTTCAATCTTTGCAGCTTCAGTCTTCGCTTTTTGTTGTACAAGTTGTTGCAGTGGAACTGTCACGGGTTTAAGTATTTCACTTAACTCCTTCTCGGCCATAACTCTATTTAATTTTATCATTTTATACTTGCGCCGAATCGTATCGCTAGCTTTAACGATTTGACGCAGAACGTCAGCCTGCTTGGTGAATTGCTCACTCTGCATCTTCATGCAGCTGAATCCAAAACGATACTGCATTTCAATAATGCTGCAACATCTTATAATTGAAAATGTTGAAAACTCATAGTACCAACTTTGAAACTCAAAATTTCTACTTGATACTCATAGCGTCAACTTTGAAAACCACATTTGAACTTTGAAACTCAGATTCAAAGTTGACAACTTTGAATCTAGGTTTCAAAGTTGACAACTTTGAATCTAGGTTTCAAAGTTCAAATGCGGGTTTCAAAGTTGACACTACGAGTATAAAGTTGAATCTAAGTTTCAAACCACACTACTAGCATGTATATTCTGTAGGTACTTAGGTTCACTGAGGTTGAATAAGCACTACTTGATTTGTGTTTTGTAATAATTTAATGATTTAATGTCGTGTGATGATACATAAAGTAAGTCGAAGGACGTGAGCTTGTTATCGTTGTTGTCGCGGGAACTCTGTCGGTTCTTCACCTCTCTTCCTTACCGACCGTGGTCGCCGCGTCGGTAATGTATGTTCCTACAGTACTCCCCTCCGAGTAACGTAGTTGGCTGCAACGCGTTATGATCAAAACAAAAATATATACAGGGGAAATTATGGTTACAATCTTAAGTACTAAAACATAAGCGATTGCCGTGCTGCTACAACTTAAATTGCACTTTTTTACGCACATATGTTTTTGGTGGACGCACTGAGTCACTCGTGGGAGCGATTGTGCTCTCGGAGCAGTCGGAGGGATGAGCAGCTTCTGAGGCTTCATTTTCAAAGAAGACTGGTTTAAGTCTTTCTACCGATATGTTTACGTTTCTACTGTTTATTCTCACTGTGAACACTCTATCACTACACCGTTCCACTACAGCAAAAGGTCCAGTGTACGGGCGTTGGAGTGGCTTCTTCACGGCGTCGTTTCGAACAAAAACATGTTTACAGGTGTATAGGTCCTAATGCACAAATGGAGTACTACGTCGGTGATGTGCAGTTGGAGTAGGACGAAGTCTCTCCATATCTTCCCGGAAACGCTCGACGAAGATTTGTGGGTTTGCTGGGAGGTCTTCATTGCTAAATAGTTCTCCCGGTACCCGTAGGGTAGTTCCATAGAGCATTTCAGCGGCGGAACAGTTGATGTCTGCTTTGAAACAAGTTCGCAGACCGAGCAACACTGTAGGAAGGATTTCCACCCACCGTGCAGTGTTGTGACACATGAGCGCAGCTTTCAAGGAGCGATGTCACCGTTCATTGATTCCGTTTGCTGCTGGGTGATAAGGAGTAGTACGCGTACGTTTGCAGCCGGTCAGGTGTGTCAGGGCCTTGAAGAGCAATGCTTCGAACTGGGTTCCTTGGTCAGTTGTGACTGTGCAGGGGGAACCGAAGCGAGCTACCCAGCCTGAGTAGAATGCGGTTGCTACTGTATCTGCTTGTATGTCTCCAATAGGTACTGCTTCGGGCCACCGAGAAAATCTGTCAATCATTGTCAAGACATAACGGTAACCTTGTGAGGTTGGTAGAGGTCCTACAATGTCGATGTGCACTTGGTCAAAGCGTTTATCTGGGACTGGAAATTGCAATGGTAATACCTTATTGTGCCTGCCGGTCTTAGATTTCTGGCAATCTTCACATCCTTGTTGATGCCGTACCAAACAAATTTTGTTCTTATCTGCTTGCTTGTAGCTCTGCTGCTGGGATGGGACAGCCTATGGATCATGTGGAATACGCGTTTCCGGAGAGATCTGGGAATGAATGGTCGAATTTCTTCTGTGGAAGTGTCACAGTAAACTGGAAGGTCTGAACCTTGTAAATAAAAACGCTGCAATTTCAATGCTGTGTCGTTTTCCAAAAGAGCTTTCAGTTCATCGTCATCAGCCTGTGCTTGTGCTATTTCCTGCATGTCTAGTGCAGCTGGCATGGAAATTGCATTTATGCGGGATAGTGCATCGGCTACGGTATTCTGGTCTCCTGCTATGTGAGTTATTTGTGTTGTAAATTGCGATATGTACTCAAGATGTCTTGTTTGCCTGGGTGAGGTTTTACTGGTTCGTTGCGAAAAGGCATAAGTTAAGGGTTTGTGATCTGTCTGGACACTTACTTGACGACCTTCAATGATGTCACGAAAATGCTTAATGCTATAATAGATTGCAGTAAGTTCCCTGTCAAAAGTGCTGTAGTTTCTTTGTGCTGGAGAGAACTTTTTTGAAAAAAAACCAAGTGGTTTCCACACCGAATCTTGTAATTGTTCAAGGACTACACCCATTGCGGTATCTGAAGCGTCGGTAACGATGGTGAGTGGTGCATCACTGACCGGATGGGTCAAAAATATAGCGGATGCCAGACTGTCTTTGCAGCTCTCGAAAGCCTGCTGTGTCTCAGGAGTCCAATTGATGGGCCTTTTATCGTTCTTTTTGGCGTCTTTTAGAAATGCGTTTAACGGGGCTTGTAGTGCAGCTGCGTTTTTAACAAATTTGCGATAAAAGTTAAGCATTCCTAAAAAACGTCTTAACTCTGCAATTGTCTGCGGTTCCTTGAAGTTTATTATGTTCTCTACTTTCTCTGGTAGCGGTTTCGTACCTTCGTTTGATACCAGGTAGCCTAGATATTTGACCTCTGTACTGCCAAAAACACACTTAGAAGCGTTAACTGTAATACCGTATGCTTTTAAACGTTCAAATACTTCTTGGAGGTGTTGCTCATGTTCTTCAGAATTTGCTGAGGCAATGAGGACATCATCGATGTAGCAATAACAGTATTTCAGGCCTCGCAACACAGAATCCATAAATCGTTGAAAAGATTGGGCGGCATTGCATAGACCAAACGTCATCCTACTAAATTCAAATAATCCAAATGGCGTTATTATTGATGTCTTGGGTATATCTTCCTCTGCAATCGGGATCTGGTGAAATGCCCTGACCAGATCGAGTGTTGTAAAAATGGTTTTCCCGTGCAGTTGGTTTGCAAAGTCTTCTAGGTTAGCAATAGGATACTTGTCCGGTGCTGTAATGGCATTGAGCCGGCGATAATCCCCACAGGGTCTCCACTCACCTGAGGATTTTTGGACGAGGTGCAGTGGGCTTGCCCACTCGCTATTTGATGGACGGCAAATCCCCTGCTCCAGGAGGAACTCGAATTCGGCCTTGGCTGCCCTTAATTTTTTAGGAGGCAGGCGGCGAACCCGTTCGGACACTGGAGGGCCTTGTATCACAATATGGTGTCGAACGTTGTAGAGTATCTTTTTTCCAAAACCTGCAAGGGACGTAAGCTCAGGGAATTGTTTTAAAATTTTACTGAACTTGTCGTTCGTTGGTAAGGCGGTGATACTGGAGCAGTTGCTTCTGCTGATGCTGCCAATAGATGTGAGTGATGTCACGCCATCGACCAACCTTCGGTTTTTGAGGTCCACTAGGATTCCATAATGGCGAAGGAAATCGGCTCCCAGGATGGGTCGCTTCACGTTTGCAAGACAAAATTCCCATTGGAACGTTCGACGTAAGCCGAAATTTAATTTTCGCTTCACAGTACCAAATGTGTCGATTACCGAGCCATTTGCAGCAAATAGTTGAAAAGTTTGTGGAGGTTTTGACCTTACAGGCTTATGTGGTAGTACGGATATGTCAGCACCAGTGTCTACTAGAAAACGAATGCCACAGGAGCGATCTGTAATTATTAGGCGGCTCTGTGTACTTCCATCGCCGTTGACTGCGCAAATTGGCGACGATGGTTCTAGTTTTCCGACTTCTTGTGGGAACATGGTGATTGGCACTTCCTTGCCTTGTCACCAAAGCAACGGTGATAGAAACACACGCCTCGGTTCTTCGAAGCTGACCTGGATCTCTGGTGGTACTTCCTATCGGATGTCTCTGGGGATCGGCCTCGTACTTCTTTAGTGAGCTGTGCTACCTGCAGCGTGAGCTCGTTGATCATGCCACGGAGTGACTCATCCCCTGCTGAGGACTGTTTGCTCACTGTACATGTAGACGAAGCTGAATCTTCTACTTCCAGAATCTTGTCGGCCATTTCAGCAAGCTTGTCAACGGTTGGTTCGTCTGATACCGAAAGTACAATCTGGACTTTTGTAGGCATTCTCTGCAACCATAGCGTTTTTAACACGTCTGTGCCAAATTGATTGCTAGCGAGTGTTTTCATTTCGCGTAGAAGTTGAGAGGGCTTGCAGTCACCGAGGTCTAAACCTGTTAGGAGGTTGCGCAATTTTTTTTCGGCCGATTCTGCAAAGCATTTAATTAATTTACTTTTTAGGAGCTCGAACTTGCCTGTTGCTGGAGGTAACCTGACGATGTCAGCTACTTCTTTTAGAACGTGCGATTCTAAAGAGCTCACGACTGTGTAATACTTGCGATCATCAGAAGTGATACGCAAAGAAAAGAATTGCGACTCAACTTGAGCGAACCACAATTCTGGTTCGTCACGCCAGAAGGGCGGAATTTTAATCATCCGGACCGCTTCTAGGCTGGCGTCATTTTCGCTTGCTGCCGGGTTGGCGTCACTAGCACATGGTTCGGGGGTCGACATCGTTTCTTTCTTGTTGCGTTAGTCTGCGGTCACCAATTGTAGGTATCTGAAGGTTCACTGAGGTTGAATAAACACTACTTGATTTGTGTTTTGTAATAATTTAATGATTTAATGTCGTGTGATGATACATAAAGTAAGTCGAAGGACGTGAGCTTGTTATCGTTGTTGTCGCGGGAACTCTGTCGGCTCTTCACCTCTCTTCCTTACCGACCGTGGTCGCCGCGTCGGTAATGTATGTTCCTACAATTCCATGATTTCAGCGTCCTCTAACGGGCGATGAGTACCGAGTTGTTCAAATATTTTTGATATCAATTTATATGATTTTTCACGTTTATATTTCTCAATAAAAATCTGTAATTATTACACTTTTTCACCAGCCTAACCTAATTTGAACATTAAAATGCTGATTAAACATCTCGTTAAATATATAATATTGAATCGCCAAATTAAACAATAAAATAATGAGATTCTTCGATATTCCGCATGTCGTGATAGTAGACATGAAATGTGTATTAAACAAATTTTGTACGGTCTGACATTCAAATTAAATAATTCGATTTCTGATATCAAGCAGCATTCCCAACCGAGCAAACATTCTGAGCTATCCTGTTATGTATTTTAAGTCTGACTTACATGTCGATTTTTGTCCTTTGTTCCATATCTTCTTTTTTCTTTGTTTGGAATGTTAATTCCTCGTCACAATTTTTATAAACACATTACACATATACACATTTAACACAAACATTTTAAAACTCTTGAAAAACTTCAAAACATTTTAAAACTATTTATTGTCATTATGTGCATTTCGCTATTTATTTTATTTTCTGTTATGTATGATGAACTGTTTGCATATGTTTAACTTTGAAAATCATATTCGGAGCTAGAGAAATAATTTTCACCCGCAGGAAAATCAATTTTCAGCCTTCGATGCATTTGCTATGTCCCAAAACCGATTGCTTTGTCACTGCGATAGGTTATAAATACCCAATCTATGGGTCGTTTGACTCCGAGTGATCCTAACCCGCTGTAGTGCGTACATTTTGTTCAGCATGAATCCGTGGGCTGCCATTCACATGTTTAACTTCATTTTGCTATTAAAATCATTAATCTATTTAGTTTGCGTTTGGATTTTTACAAGATTACTATAAGGCGGATTCTATGAACAAGAACTTATGAAAGTGGAATACCCCGATGTATACCTTGTTGAAAAGATTCTACGCAGACGCGGCTATAAAGTATTTGTCAAGTGGCTAGGATTCGATAAATCATTTAATTCATGGCTTGATAGGACCGATGTATTATAAAACACTTGTATGGAAAAGCATGTATTTTAAATAAGTTCAATTATTTTTTTTATATTTTACAAAATGTACAACTATATAGAAATATACAAATATATTAAAAAAATTATGTTGTTTTTTTGCAAAGTGTCCTTGTTATTTATATATATATATATATATAACAGCTGGCTGCGTCTTTATCTAAGACCCTAGCTGGCTCAGTGGTATGGGTTTTTGGTTTTCACCTCTTGGACTTGGGTTCGAAACTCACTTACAGCGAAAATATTTTTTCAACTTTTAAATTTCTCGGCTAGAGCGAGAAAGGTAAGAGCGAGAAGTTCTGATTATCAATAGTGTGACGTCAACAGTCTAACATGTTAATACCTGTCTGGAACGCTTATGCAATGTGTGCGGAGGGAGATGGTGTGTTCAACCGTGTGTAAGAGGGAGATAGATGTTGCGCAGGAGTGGAGACGCCTGAGCTGGCGTTGTAATTAGGACAAGCAGAGTAATTGATTAAAGGATTGTAATTAGGGCAATCGGATCAATTACTCCGTAATTAGATCAATTTCTGTGATTAAAGGATTGTAATTAGGGCAATCAGATCAATTACTCCATAATTAGATCAATTACTCCGTAATTAGATCAATTACGCAGTAATCAGATCAATTACGCTGTAATTAGATCAATTACGAAGTAATTAGGGTAATTACATCTGTGATTAAAGGGATGTAATTACATCTTCGATTAAAAAGTTGTAATTAAAGGATTGTAATTAAAGATGGCGTCGATCAATAAATCCGCGAATCAATTTAATTCGCGGTGGGGCTGTAGCCCCATAGCTCTACTACTCACATGTACGTCAACGTCAATGTAAAGAACAGGTTCTTATTATTTTAAAAATCTAAATCTGCCAAAAGTTTGGGCATGTTCAAAAACCCGAAATGGACTACTCAGATTCCACAAGCGATTTTTGATTTTAGAAAAAATAGCATTACATAATGAACGTAGAGGCGAAACAATGGAATCTTGATTTATTTTTGCAGCGTAGAACAAAATGAATGAATTATAAATAATTATGTTTTGTATAACATTTTTTTATTTTATTTTGTTATGCATGAGATTTCTTTTATATTAATAATATGTATTTATTTTATTAAGTGTTTTTTTCTTCAGAATTTTAATATGATTTTTTTTAAATCCCCCGTTGAACGCAAAATTTCGCTTAACACTATCAGGTCCAGAACGTATCCCTCGCGTTGAGCGGGGGTTACTTGTACCTACAAATACGAACCATCGTATTCGTACTATAAGGTTAAAACTTCGCAAAACAGATTGTCCGGAGTGAGAATTCCCTCTTAATGACATTATTTTAACAATCGACAAGTTCCTGCTAAAGGAGCTTCCGTGATTTATTTTTTGTGTTAATTACCGCAGTTTCTTCAAACATTCATTACAAAACAGCTGTTTTCACGGCTAAAAATATTGGTATTATGATTACCAAGAAATTATTTGTGTAAATTCAAGGTTATCGTCCACAACGATTTGATCGACAAATGTCTACAATTCTTTAAACCAGGGGTCGGCAACCAGCGGCCCGCGAGGCGTCTTGGTGCGGCCCGCAAGACTTTCGCCGCAACGCACGTGACGGACGATATCATACACAACGGAGTGAAAGGGAGCGAAGGGATAGCCACCCACGCGTCGCCTGATACCGTTGTTGATCGCCAATAACGCCACTCGTTCGCTCGCACTGTGCTAACTACCTACCCACGTCGGCGTTTACATTCGCAAGCAATCAAGTTTTATTTATTGATAATATCTGTGTTGTTGTTTTTGCACATTCTCTTAGCGTTCTAGGTAAGTACCTACAGTCAGTCACGAAAGTTTTCGTACACCCTACTAATTACGCATAGTTCAAAACGTAGACATTCAATTGGGATAAAGAATAGTTAATATATCTTTAAAATGTTAAAAAACATAAAATATAATATAAAATAATAATAATAATAATAATAATAGTTATTACTTAAAATTATATACATCTATATAAATAAAAATGAAATACCGTGTGTTGGTAACGCCATAACTTCAGAACTACTAGACAGATTTGGCTAATTCTTTTACTAAAATTTTAGTAATACTTCGAGCCAGGTTATGACGGAAAGATATTTTTTAAAAGTTGCCTTTAAAATTTTAAGAAATTGTAAAAATCAAACTGGGACCAAGGCTAAATATAGTTCGACATTTGACAACTGTCATTCTCAATTGTAAATAAACCATGCGGTTATAGTGGAGTCATTCAGTTATTTAATTTCAGTTCAATATTGTGATTCTGTTGTGATATTCGAATTTAAATGCTTGCAGTTTCCAGTGCGGCTTGCATTCGCAATGATAATAAACAAATTACAAGGGCAGTCATTGAGCGTTTGCGGCATTAACCTACAAAATCCATAGCTTCGTGCATTGTCAATTGTATGTCGCCTGTCCCCGGGGCGGAAACCATCAGTTTTGTTTATTTACGCGCCAGACAACACAACTAAAGGTCACGTATCACAAAGCATTACAATAAACAAAATGGTGTTTGAAATTTGGACAGGACGTCTGTCGGGTCAGCTAGCTTTACGATATAGTCAGGTCAAACATGATACATGGGCCAGAGGAACCGTAAATCACAATTGGCCTTGCATGAAAGACGAGAGCTGTAGCAACTGGACAACCGCTGGGTGATACCACTAATGCAGTTTACAAGGAAGTACTGAATTAGTTTATTTTTAGAAAGCCAACATTACTGGATTTAATAGTTTAGTGTTAAACAAAACTAATTTAGGATCACTTCAACAACATCCGATCGCACTGAACAGATTCGAACACCCACCATCGATAAAGGGAAGAAACAAGTACGACCTTGAGTCTCGGAAGTTCTTCCCTATTCAACCGTTAACCGTTTCATCAGGAACGTTTCCGTATTGGATCAGCCGAGAACATCTGCAATACGGATTCCTATCGATTGCACTGACATCAGCTCGGGGGCCAGGATAGCGATTCCGATTAACGTCATCGATGAACCCTCCAAAACCTAATTTCTTTTAAACTTATGGCAACTGAGGCAAGCTGTCGGCGGTTCAGACTAATTTTTCTCAATTCGATAGATATGTGGCGCTTGGGAAACTCGACAATTTATGATGACATTCGTGCAGATTATTTAAAATAGTTTGAAGAAATGTACACAACTATTAGCAACATGAAAGCGGATAGATAAACTACGATTAAAAAGAGGTGCTGTGTCCCACTGAAGTGATTTTCGCAAACAAACGGGAAGAACGCATGTCGATTGTAATAAAAATCGCCATTCAAAATAATTGTAAGTATCTAAGGTCGTAGTGTTTCTTTCTTTCTTTTGTTAAGCGTTAGTTATTTTTTGAGAGCCTCACAACATCAATAACCATCAATCAGTTATTTTAATTGTTTTTATGTTCAGTTCTGTTCAAACTTTTACTTGCGAAATTATAAGTTCGAGAACTTTTTGTTAATTTTCAATTTGGCAATATGTACGAGGTGTCTGGAAATGGTCAATTTAAGTTTGTTTTCCGAATCCTATATTTTCAGTGACAGTACGTAAATTCAGAACGAGTTATAATCTTTTCGTATTTTGTTCACTTCCAAATTAACTTTATAAGATTATGAATATTAATTTCCGAGACATTTTCAACTTTTTAAACTTAACATTTGGTTAACGAAATGGCTGACCCCTCTACGTATAGCGATGTGTTGCGTCTCTGTAGCGGAAATCATTTTCTAGCATATTATATTGTCTGGCATTGCATTAAACGAGCACAAAACACGATGTTGCTCGGTTAACACAATTTATTATTTACATACCTAAATATTAACGATACTAAAAGTTATTTCAATGGTGGTCATGAGTAATCTATATCAGCGCCGACAACGTTAACTTAAACCAAAAACAGAATGGTGATAAGTAACAGTTGAACTTTGAAAAATACAAAAATCGCACGGGGGGGATCACTGAAACTTATTTTCGCATAGAAAACAGTGTCCTACAGCCAACAAATTTTGTACACAAGTGCATCTTAGTAGAGGGGACTTAATTTAATGCCGATCGGGGGAGGGGTCCAAACAAAAATCACACGTGGGGATCACTGAAACTTATTTTCGCATAGAAAACAGTGTCCTACAGCCAACAAATTTTGTACACCGAGCGAAGCCGGGCACTTCAGCTAGTATTATATGAATATCATAAAATCGAATGTCACGAAAGTTTTCGTACACTACATTTAACTAAGTATTTCCCCGTTTTATGTGTGTGCAAATATACAGAATTCGGTAAATCCCCTTCATAGCTTCACATATTGACGAAATATGTAAATCATTTTGCAATTGCAAAGATGAAAGTCAAAACGAAGCACATGTCTTTGGACATTCGCTAATTAATTATAAAATTGCACAAAGAAAACAAATCGTTACGTAAAATAGCCAAAATTACAAATAAAACGCATTCTACAGTGTATGTAATAAAAAAATTCAAAACATCAGGAACAATCAATACTGCACCACGTTCTGGACGACCAAAAATTCTAAGTGACCATGAGTCTAGAACCATTGTACGCATTGTTAAGAATAATCCACGAATTAGTGCACCTACACTTGCCTCACATGTGGAACTTGATATTGGCAGAAAAGTACATCCGGAAAATGTAAGAAGAATTTTAAGAAAAGCCGGATATAACGGAAGGGTGCCGCGTAAAAAACCTTTTATTAGTGATGCAAATCGCGAGAAACAATTAAACTTTGTTAAAACACATGAAGACATGGACTTCTGGAGAAAAGTATTGTTCACAGACGAAAGTAAATTCAACATTTTTGTATGTGATGGAAGAGGGAAAATATGGAGAAAACGCAATACTGCCTTAGATGTAAAGAATTTATTACCAACTATAAAACATGGAGGTGGGTCCGTAATGGTTTGGGGATCTATGGCGGCGACTAGTGTGGGAAGTTTAGTGTTTATTGAGCAGGTAATGGATCGATGGATTTATTTAAACATTATCCGACAATATTTACGCAGTGATGCAGAGAAATTATTGCTAGGAGACAGATGGATCTTCCAACAAGATCAAGATCCGAAGCATACTGCTAACGTTGTTCGAGAATGGCTATTATACAATGTCCCCAAACAACTGCATTCACCACCCCTGTTGTCGGATTTAAATCCTATTGAACATATATGGGAGTATCTGGAACGAAAAATTAGAAAACATCGGATAACGAATAAGGAAACATTGAAATTAGCATTAGAAGAAGAATGGAATAAAATTCCTACAAACGTTACAGAAAATTTAGTTAGCTCCATTCCTAGACGATTAGAGGCCGTAAGAAAGTCTAAAGGAGGTCCGACGAAGTATTGAAAATATCTTACTTAAAGTTTAGGAGTAGTTTTTGCTCATGTACGAAAACTTTCGTGACATTTGATTTTATGATATTCATATAATATATATTATATAATTGTAAGTAATAACTATTATTATTATTATTATTTTATATTATATTTTATGTTTTTTAACATTTTAAAGATATATTAACTATTCTTTATCCCAATTGAATGATTCCGTTTTGAACTATGCATAATTAGTAAGGTTTACGAAAACTTTCGTGACTGACTGTATCTATTTCAAGATGGCTTTTAAAAAAAGGAAGATCGTTGATGAAAGACGGATTTTTAATGAAGCATGGACAAATTTATATTTTTTTATCGAATTTAAAGAAAAACCATTGTGTTTAATCTGTCAAAAGAGTATTTCCGTAGTAAAGGAATATAACCTGAAGCGACATTATGATATTGAGCACAAAACTAAATTTGGATGCCTTGAAGGGGAATCTCGAAAAAACAAAATCATTAACTTGAAATCGTCACTCAAAAATCAGCAGAACACGTTTAAAGTTGTGACAGACAAAAGCGAATCAGCTGTTCGTGCCAGCTACAAAGTAGCAGAGATAATAGCAAAGCATGGTCGCCCATTTACCGACAGTGAACTTGGAAAAGAGTGTGTCTTAGCTATCGCGGAGGAAGTATGCCCGGAACAGAAAAAAATGTTTGAAAACATTAGTCTCTCTGCTAGAACTTGCACCCGACGCACCGAAGACTTGGGTGATAGCTTGCGTGAACAACTTAAGGATAAAGCTCAGTCTTTTACGTACTTCTCTCTTGCGTTGGACGAAAGTACGGACGTGTCGGATATGGCGCAACTGCTTATATTTGTGCGAGGAATTGACGAAAGCTTTTCTGTTTATGAGGAGTTATTAAAAATGTGCAGTCTCGAAGGAACTACAAAGGGAGAGGATTTATTTCACCACTTGGAGCAAGCTCTGGTTTCATGCGGCTTGAGCTGGGATAAATTAACCAGCATCACTACGGACGGCGGCAAAAACATGAGCGGTCATTATAAAGGTGTTGTCGGAAGAGTCAACAGCAAACTGCAAGAGTCTGGATCTGAAGTTCCATTTATATTTCACTGTATTGTCCATCAAGAAGCATTGTGTTGCAAGGTTTTATCGTGGAAAGAAATAATGGATACCGTTGTATCTGCTATTAATTTTATAAGAAAAAATGGGCTTACTCACCGCCAGTTCCAAAAGTTTTTGGAAGATGTGGAAGCTGAATATGGTGACGTGATTTATTACAGTGAAGTAAGATGGCTAAGCCGAGGAGCAGTACTTCAACGATTTTTTTATTTGAGGAAAGAAATTTGTAACTTCATGGAGTTGAAAGGAAAGGTAATACACGAACTTTTCAACAACCAGTGGGTTGTACATCTTGGGTTTTTAACTGATTTGACTGCCGAACTTAATCTACTCAATACACGTTTACAGGGAAAAAATAAATTGATATGCAATATGTATTCAGATGTTAAATCATTTGAAATGAAACTAACATTATTTATCAAGCATATCGATGAAAGAAAACTCGATCATTTTCCAAATTGCAAGAAAGCAGTAGAAGATGGGATAAATTTTCTTTGGCAAAATACTAAAATGAAAAGTGCATTAATACAACTTCAAACTGAGTTTGAAAACCGGTTTGCTGATTTCAAAAAGATCTCCCTTAAGTTGGAGATTTTCGAAAACCCCTTCGCGGTGGATATCGATAATGTACCAAGCGATTTGCAAATCAACGTGATAGATTTGCAAAGTGATACTACACTTAAAATGGCTTTTAAGGAAAAAACTAACTTGGTGGATTTCTATGGAAGTTTGCCTTCTGAAAACTACAAGGAGTTAAAAAGGTTTGCTCAGCAAATAATTACTATGTTTGGTAGTACATATATTTGTGAGCAAACTTTTTCAATTCTGAATTATCGAAAAAACAAACACTGCTCTCGGTTATCGGATTCACATTTAGACGCAAAAAATGCAAGCTAATATAAAAAAACTTGCAAGTCAAATGCAACCACAAAAATCTCATTGTTTTTATTAGCTACAATAAATGTCGTAAAAATATACAATAAGCGTTTTCTTTTTGAAACTAAAATATTTGTACACAAATATTTGTACACAAATATTGTAGGTGTACTGTATGACATGCGACCCAAGTGCGGCCCGCACTAATCCCCACGTAAAATATTTGGCCCTTTTACAACAAAAGGTTGCCGACCCCTGCTTTAAACCAATAACGCACGAGGAGCACCCATAAATTAGATTACTTAAGAGCAATCCCCACGGCTGTGATCTGAACACTATGCAGAGGTCCCGAACTCCGGTTAAAATAACCTTTAAATATAACTTTTTTGTACCGATTAAAATACTAGTACCAAGATCATTTATCACTCTATGCTTCTCTGGTGTTACTTTTTCACATTTTTATTCGTACATTTTTTTAATGAAGGTTGAAGTTGGTTATTTTTTGTCATTTTAATCACAATATTTTAAGAAGCGAAAAAATAACACTACAGAAGCGTAGCCTGTACTTTTTGCTACAGTATCACATAAAATTCAGTTGGATAAAATTATTATTCCTATTAATTTTAACACCTTCACGCCGGGAACCGCGAAAAGTAAGAGCTGATGAATATACCGTGCGCGCCGGGAGCCTCATTTTTGGCAATCTCAACCGTTTGCTTCGCGACAGAGGTCTCTACTTTTACAGATTTTTTAAATATTCAACTAGCGCAATCTCTGTATGAATTTATCTATTTTAGACAAAAGTTTTTAACCCATCGAACACAGACGATTCGATTTGTACAACAATGCATGAAATAGATACATAATATTTACGCAGCGTCTTTTCAACGCGTTTTATTTTTTTTACATTATTTTGTAATTTTTATTCCATATTTTATTTTATTTTATCAGTTAAAGACTATAAGTAAGCTAAAATTGGTCATTACCGAGCGGTCGGTTCAAGTGATTCCGCACTTCAATTTGTGATTTTTTAAACGACAAATTTTGTTACAAAAAAAATTATACCATTTATTATATTGTGCATATAATGAAAAATCTATGATCCACATACGCCGTCATATCGAATGATTTATGAAAATTGTAGTACTACATCTGTGTATCGTAAAAATTAGGAGCCACATAAATCGCTCATGTCGAATGATTTCTGAAAATTACATTCATATGTTCTAAGGACCACTTCAATTTGACAACATCTTCTAAAGTTACTTCCTATCTAAAAGTTATATTTTATCAAAAAACACTACTTTACGAGAAATTGGGGGTCTGATAAATCGTTCATGAAAATTTTAATACATCTGTATGTTCGTTCTAACGACCACTTCAATCTGACGTTATCTTTCCTATCCAAAACTTATTTTAGCAAAAATAACACTTTACAAGAAATTAGGGATCTCATAAATCGCTCATATTGAATTATTTCTGAAAATATTAATACATCTGTATATTTTAACGACCACTTCAATTTGACATCATCTACACTCAGAAAAAAACATTCTCGTAGGCAAGAAAATTCGGGCTTGAATTTAAACTTGCGCGTTCTTAATTTTGGCCCAAGAATTAGTCATTCTTGGGTTTTAAGAATGTTCATTCTTCTTGTCAAATTTAAGAATGGATCATTCTTGATTTTGAGAATGTTTATTCTACTTGCCAAATTTAAGAATGGGCAATTCTCGATATCAAGAATGTTGATTCTATTTATCAAATTTAAGAACGGGTCATTCTTAATTTCAAGAATTTTGATTCTTCTTGACAAATTCAAGAATGCGTCGTTCTAATTTTAAGAACTTTTATTATTTTTACGAATTTTAGAATGAGAAGGAGTTTTAAAATATTATGAAGTTATTTAACATACGTGCTTTTATTAAAAGTAGGCAAATACAGTACTAAAAGTAAAAATTTGACAATGTCACATCACATTCTTTTGTTGAGTAGCTCACTATATTTAATAATAATAAGTTCAATAAAACATGATATTATAAATAATTGTATAACTACTAAAGTTCACTGTAAAACGCAATAAAAAAATATTTGAGAAATTATTGTATAATTACATACTAAAGTTCACTTTAAAACGATAATAGGTTTTTTCTTTAGACCAAAAGTAAATTGAAATGTGTATCTATTATCTTACTATAAAAATAAACTTATCACAAAAAAACTACACAGTCCAATACAGTTTTAATACATTTAGTTGCTAATTATAACAGTCACTTGATCTATCCTTTTTTCTATTTATTGTTGCAAATAAGGATAAGTGTTAAGACGTTGAGTTAATGCTTGGTTTCCAATTTTTTTTGTTGCTTTTCCTACAAATCCTGCACTTTGGTTTATTTTCTTTCCATGGGAATAATTGGCCGAAATTTACATCAATCTAAAAAACATTAACAAAATAGTTACATTGTTCTACAGATATCACAAGAATTTACCAAAATTGAACACTTTTAATGTTTCAATAATGACCACTCGTCTATAAGTTGATCAATAATTTTATTTTTATATTCCTTTAGACGATAATTTGTGGTGTCTCTCCATTTTACGCAGATTTCTTCCCAGAAAACGCTCGCATCCGTGTATTTGAGCCACGCTTTTGTTTTGTTACATTCTTCCATCCGCTAAAATGGATGATTTGTAATAAGATAGATACAACACTAAAAGTATAATAGATAATCAAAATTATTTCTTTACCTTCTTCGTTACTATGATTTGTTACAGAAGCAACGGGTTTCGCACGTTCCTTCGTTTTTATAAGTCCTTCATTTACCATTTGATGCTTAATATTTCGAAGTTTGTCGTATAATTTTCCCTTCGGATTGTCATCAAATTTACGGGGAACGTAATAAATTTGCTAGAATTAACATTTATGATTATAATTTTTGTTTGTGACAAGTACAATGCATGCGTTTCCACCATGATTCATTATTCAGTGGACATGCGTTTTTCTCGCAAATGATTAACGAAAACGGTGTTGTGTAAAAAAATTAGGTGATAAATAAAAAATAATTTTGTAACTCCACTGTTCACATTTACTTTTTATTCCTTCTCTAATTTTCCGAGAAGATTCAGCAGAACGCAATACTTTTTACAGAATATAAGTAATTTTTATTAATCGTTGGCGAGAAAAATGCATGTCCTATGATAAATAAATTACGACGTTCAAGATACCCACAAACTTACTTTTCGTTCGGATGGAAATAAACTCTCAATTTGTATCGTTTCTAACGATTGGTCATTCTGTTCATCGACTAATTGCATTGAATTAGTATCATCATCGTGTCACACTAAACCACTTATTACGAAAAATTATCAAAAATTCACTTTACGAAAACAATACCAAACGCACACACCGTAATATGTACTTTGCTATTGCAAGCAGAGCGCATTTCAGCTAACTAAAAGGCTACGGCCCGTTGCCGAAGAATAGTCGGCAATAAAATAATTTACACCCATCGCACCCCGCTATTTTTTGAGATTTTGCTCCCATTGTATGACTGGTCTGTTTTACAAGCCTTATATAACGCATGTACCCAAACAGTATCTATTAAGTCACACAAAATACGCCTTTAAGTGATATGTGATTTAATACTGTATTGCTCTGAGGGGCCAGATTTATATTCTCCGAACTTTTCCTACAAATTTTTGTTTAGAACCGATAGTTTTATTGCAGGATCGAACTTAACGCTAAACTTTCTAAAGTAACCTTTACAAAACAGCGTATCTAATCTTATTATGTTATGCATGAGATTCTTTGATATTAATATTTACTTTATTAATAAAGCATTTTTTCAAATTTCATTGCGACCATGTTCAAAATGTATCCTTCTAGTAACTTCTATAAAGAAACAATATTTCGAAGAGTTATTATAAAAAGTTTTCATAAGTAATATCACAAGAGAGTGGGAATAAATTGAAAATAATTCGACAGATTTTCGAAAACGTGTTGCCAGGGAATAGACACGAGAGCCCTACGGACTCGAATGGCTATTCCCAAATGGCAACAAGTTTGAAAAAATAACTGGAGAATTATTGTCTAATTAATTCGCACTCTCGAGTGGTATTCGGAAGATTATTTTTTAACGTTTAAATAAAAAATACAGCATAAAAATACAGTTTAATTCATTATAAACTAAAATCAAACTGGCGACAGATGTCAAAACTAGAAAATGTGCTGTCAAGTAACATAAACAAAATACTAGAAATTATTCTCGCGGTAATTTTCTACAGTAGAAAATTCTCACTATAATAATGTAGTGATTGGACAGAATTAAACACGTGTGCCCAAATACTGCTAAACGATTGGTGAATGAAATCATTAAAAAATAATCAGTTGTAATTTATTTATTTTCGGCAAAATATTTCCACCGAATGGAAACAAATAATTTCAACGTCGCGTCGGTTAAAATATAAATAGTTATTTAATATACAAGACAATAAAGTTGAATTTATTCCATCGTTTAACGGCGAAATATACAACTTTAATTAATTACGATTATAAATTTTTTTAGCGATACACTCAGAAAAAAACATTCTTATAGGCAAGAAATTTCGGCCTTAAATTTAAAATTGCGCGTTATTAATTTTGGCCCAAGAATTGGTCATTGTTGATTTTAAGAATGTTCATTCTTGTTGTCAAATTTGAGAGTGGGTCATGCTCGATTTCAAGAATGTTTATTCTACTTGTTAAATTCATCTATTGTCAGTAAAACTTTAAACGCCCCTTCGAAAAAGAAAATATCGGCCATAAAGCAATTGTAATTTTAAAAAACGTTCCACATCTGGCCGCAAACAATACCTCAGACTAGGGTCGTGAACAAGAATTACCGTGCTAAATGTTAGAAGCAGATTCTTGGGCCATTCTAAGATGATATTTTTTTCAGTGTAAAGTTGCCGTATATCTATAGAAAACCACACCCCGTCTTCAAACAAAATATTGTTTTTCTGTTTTTAACTGAAACTATTACTCCCTCTTTTCCATAATAATAGTAGCAGTTGATGAATTTAATTTGTACCATAATTATTATCAAAAAACTAGATTAAATTGAACAATAAGTTAAAAATGTTACTCCTAATTTTTATTTTGCACAATAAATTGAACAATAAATTAAAAATATTACTCCTAATTTTTATTTTGAGTGTTCAGATATTTTCTGGATTTTTCAATAATTACGTTACTGTAATTTTAAACGTGTTTGAAAACTCTCTTTTTTTCATCTTACTTTTACAATGGGTTAATATTCAACTGAAATAAAACAATTTTATTGATTTCGATCTGTGGATGAAATTAGAAAAATAGTTATAATTCATAATAAAGAGGGTAAACTAAAAATTGAAAGATGTGTCAAAACAAATGACAGATGTCATGGAACATTGATTTTGATTGCAGACTTTCCAATTTTGCGCTGCAACATAACTTACAGTTGCATTTGCTAATAAGTCCCTTTTAAATATCTACTTGCTACTATTATTATGAAACAGAGGGAGTATTAAATTTTGTTACTAAACGTAACTGAGTTAACTCAACATTCCGCGAAAATTATTTTTGGATAAAAATTAAAAAATGTGATTTTCCAAAAGTGAATTATGAGGTTTTCTGATGAGGGTAACCATATGCGAATTAAGTTACTCAAACTTAATAATGTGTTTTTAAAAAAAATATTAATTTTATTTAATGGTTACAGTTCTTAACACTTATAATTATATCTTATTTTAAAAGAAATACAGAACTAAAGCTACAACCACAACTAATCTAATTAAACTGCTTGATTTTCCATTATTTTGGTCTTTTATAACTTTAACATTATCACTAATAAAACAATGACTTATTCTAAACGTTAACTATTACTAATCATATTGTTTGTGTCCATGTTCCTAATATCAATGTCCGTAGTTGAGTCACTAATATAACTATATCAATGTCCGTAGGTGAATCACTAATATAACTTGCGTTTTAGTACTCTAACGACCACTTGATACACACATTATCTAAGGGTCCCTCCGATATAAGAGTTAAAGTTAAAGATAACAGTTTACAGGACACAAACACTTAACTTGGTTACGTCGAATGATTTATAATAATTGTAAACATATGGTTTTTGTTGCTCTCGCTGTCATTTGAATCAGGCACCTTCTATCTATTAGTAGATAACATTTTGCGTTTAAACTTATTATTATTCGGTCCTCCCGCACTTGAGAGGAGAGATAAGGGAAAAATCTTCACAGAGGAATAATTTAAACTTTCATTAGTCGAAAAATCGTCGTAGTGGTAACACCAATCTTTTATAATGAGTGAAAAAATTTTCGAAAATTACAACGATAATTTCACACGAACGTCATATGACGTTTGTCAACCAATAATATTTGTTGAATTTCGAAAAATAAACCAATCGGTATCGAATTACAGCGATAATTTTCGCCTGACTATGGCTACTGGTGAATTATCGATTTTGCGTTGTCGATTTACAGGTTGTCATTTTGACAGCTTTTTCTAAAACGTTTCAAACTGTCGCCAAATATATTTTCCCGAGCTCTTGGTCTTCTGAGGAATGGCATCTTCGTTTATCAACCAGTTCAGACATTACAAGTTGTACTTTGCTTGCTAAAACAACCCCGCACTCATTTTATGGATGTGCTTCGTTGAAACGTCAATTTTTTTTCTTGTCACCAGCTTACTTTGTAAATGGACAATTCTGTTATTTTCTTGTGCAATTATCTTCAAAATGCCTCTCGTGCATTCCATGTCCTCAGATAATTTTGCATAGATTAACCTAAGAAAAATTATCGATAACATGGAATGCACTCGTGGTATTACTAATGATAATTTATCGAATGAAGAACCTGAAAGCGACGTAGAGGTTGATTTCAAAGTTGCCGAACCGAGAACCCGTGAACGGATTTGTTTATCCGATGATTCGGACGATCCTGATGAGGTGGGTGTTGCGGAGAACTTCGCTGTGGAGGACGTCGCGGCGGAGGACGTCGCTGGGGAGGACGTCGATGTGGAGTGGACACCGTCTGACCCACCAAACATATCTCCCCATCGTGATGATGATATGGGCTGGACACACTCGGACCCGACAAGAACAAATGAACATTTCCTTGGGTCCCCGGGAGTAAAAATTTTCCCCGATGATAGAACTAGTGTGAAAAGTGTTGTGTCCCTGTTTTGTTAAACGAATTTTTTGAAATGATTGTGGTCGAAACGAATCGCTATTATTCTCAAAATCAACACAGATATCACACACAGTCATCAAAAGCAACGAAGTGGAAGGACGTGAGCGTGCAAGAAATTAAAAAAAAATTTGCACTAATTATACTGATGGGCCAAATAAAAAAATGTACCATGAGAGATTATTGGTCTACCGATCCGCTTATCGAAACGTCAATTTTCTCTAAGACGATGAGTACAGACCGTTTTCATCACATACAAACATTTCTTCATTTCAATAACAACGACGATATTACGGCAGATTCGGATCGGTTAGTGAAGGTGCAGTTTCTAGTGGATTTTTTACTACAAAAATTTCAAGCAGTGTACGCACCGAAACAAAATTTATCCTTAGATCAGCGGTCGGGGAACCGGGGTAAATTACCCCAAATCGGGTAACAATGAAATTTTGGGGGTAAAAATGAAACTTTTGTGAATAAAAAGGATATATTTTTAATTTGCTATTTTATAAACCTGTTAGTATTTTTTTCAACTTAAACAATTTAGCGACATATACAGGCCACGCCATCTCACTTCCCACCACTAGAGTTATATCTTTGCGCAGTAAAGCACAGCCCGGCTACCTGCTCAGTCCGTGCCATGCCGTAAAGATACAAATACATAGACAAGTCAGAGAGCCAGTTTTTACTAGTTAGTTGCTGACAAGACCACCATTTTATCATTAATCATCAATATATCGATCAAGGTAAACCGCAATTTGAAAATTTAATTCAAGTATTTTAATTAATATTTTCTGTCTCCCTTCAGATGGCAGCAAATAGAAAAAGAACATACCAAGACGAATTCCTTAATTACGGTTTTACACAAATAGAAGACAATGGTACAATGAAACCACAATGTGTTGTATGTATGAAGGTACTGACTTCAGAATCTTTCAAAAAAAGTCAATTGAAGAAACATTTAGATAATTTGCATTCACACCTGGCTTCCAAACCGCGAGAATACTTTGCAAATTTAGAAATATCTGCTAAAAGACAAAGATTAAATAGCAACTTGTTTGGTACATTTGACCAGCGTTCAGCATTTGAAGTAGCCTGGTTGATTGCTCGAAATAAGAAGCCATACACTATTGGTGAAGATTTGGTTAAACCAGCTGCTGTAAAACTGGCAGAGATTATGTGTGGTCAAAAAGAAGCGAAGAAACTGAATTCAGTGCCCTTGACTGCGAGAATTGTGAAAGAACGAATTTCTATATTAGCAGAAAATGTGAAGGAACAGGTTATTGTCGCATTAAAACAGGCTAAATATTTTGCTATTCAGCTTGATGAGACAACTGATTTTAGTAGCAATTCACAGCTAATGGTAAAGGTGCAGATAATTTTGAAGAGGAATTGCTGTTTTGTTCTCCTCTCGAGTTGAGATCTCGTGGAATTGATGTCTATAATAAAGTAAATGAATACTTCAATGCGCAAAGTTTAAAATGGGAAAACTGTATTTCTGTATCTTTGGATGGAGCTCCAGCTATGCTGGGTTATATTAATGGTTTTTCAGCTTTTGTAAAAAAAATAACCCAAATATTGAAGTTACTCACTGTATGATCCATCGCCAGGCTCTTATGGTCAAATATTTAGAACGTACACTGTAAGATTGTAAATTTTATCAAGGGACATGCACTAAACACGCGGCTATTTCGTGAATTATGTCAGGACGGTGAAGCTGAATATACAGACCTGCTTTATTATACAGAAGTAAGGTGGCTCTCTCGCGGAAATGTACTAAATCGGATATGGACTCTTAAAACTGATGTCGAAATTTTTATGGTTGATCAAAAAAATATTCTCGCAGATAAGTTTAAAAACTCTTCCTGGGTTGCATATTTCGCATATTTAGCGGACATTTTTGAGAGTATAAATATATTAAACAAAGAATTGCAAGGAAAGAATATTAATATCATTTCAGCGAGAGAAATAGTGTCAGCGTTTGGATTAAAGCTGCAATATTGGAGACAGAAAGTAGAACAGAACAAGATAGCTTCTTTTTCAAGGTTAGCTTTGTTTTTGGAAGAATGCGAAAATATTACTTTTGCTGACATCAAGGATACAATTGTAAGACATCTTATCAAACTCAGAAAGCGGTTTTCAGATTACTTTCCAGATCTTGATACACGTACTGTCAGTTGGATTGTAGATCCTTTTAAATGTGAAATTGCTATGATACCAGAAGAACCTAAAGGTTTGGCAGAAGCAATTCTTGAACTTCGATCTAATACTGAAGCACGTATTCAATTTGAGAGTAAACCAAATCTGTCGTCTTTTTGGATGTCAAAAGTTGCAAAGGCTTTCAAAACTGCACATGAAGAGGCGGTTAAAAAATTGCTGCCATTTGGAACAACATATTTGTGCGAACAAGGCTTTCCACTCTAATGAACATAAAAACGAAGAACAGAAATCGATTAAACGCCGAAGACTGTATTCAAATCGCTCTTACATCAAAAAGTCCCAATTTTGAAGCAATTGTATGAAACAACATCATTTCTCCAAAACGTGAAGAAAGAATGTTTTCAATTATTCTTTTTTTCTAATTTTTGTTTGTACCACCATTTTATTATTATAATTTGTTACAGTATCCCAAATTGTCAACCCTCAATTTTACCAAATGGGTTTCAATTTGTTATATATATTACTTATATTACTATTAATACCGTTATGTATTACTAGGTATTACATTGATAAATTGAATAAATGATGTTTAAATTAAATTTTTAGTTATTGTTTTCTTTTCCAAATTATCATGGGGAGCTATAATATTAAAGATGCTAAAAAAGGCGATTTCGTTTTTTTTTGCTCTTCGCCATGGGGTAATATCAACTTACACAAAAATATTTTGGGGTAATGATTAAAAAAGTTCCCCGACCGCTGCCTTAGATGAAGCTATGATACCGTGGAAAGACAGGCTTCATTTTAAAACTTACAATCCAAGTAAAATTGTGAAATACGGTATTTTGTGCAGGATGGTCTGCGAATCAGACACTGCCTACATTTGCAATTTCAACATTTACACGGGAAATGCGGGTAAATTAGAGGGCACCGTAAAATCACTTTTAAGCCCTTTTCGCGATATGTGGTATCATGTTTATATGGACAATTTTTATAATTCGGTTAACCTGTCAGAAGCGTTGTTTTGAGAAAAATTCCGAATTTGTGGTACCATTCGGGCGAATCGAGGTTTTGCAAAGTCTTTGCAAAATCTAAGATTGGAATATAGCGAGTGTGCTTATCGGCGGAAAGGTGAAGTGTTGTTGGAGGTGTGAAGAGACAAAAAGAAAGAAGTGCGTATGATTTCAACCATCCACAATAGTTCGGTTGCAAATACGAATAAAATAGATCGGGTGACTGGGGAAGTTATTACTAAACTAAAATCTATTGTAGACTATAATTGTAACATGAAAGGGGTCGATCGTGCCGACCAATATTTGGCATTTTATTCGATATTTCGTAAAACAGTAAAGTGGACTAAAAGGGTTGCCTTTTATTTATGTAATTGTGTGCTTTTAAATTCATACTTAGTGTACAAACAATTAAATCCAGAAAAGCGAATAACATACCAGACATTTTTAATTACAATCGCAAGAGAATGGCTGACTGATGAGGAATTTTTGGAACCTACCCCTGGCCCTTCTAATGTCAGACCAAGGGCGAGCCCAAGGCATTTCGACCTACCTGACAAACTATCGGGTAACATACGACAGCACGTGCTGATAAAAATTGTTAATGAGACCACAAAAAAAACAAGTTCGAAGATTGTGTCGTGTGTGTACTGTAAATCAAAATCGACGTGCATCTTCTTGGATGTGCAAATTTTGTGACGTCCCTTTACATAGAGAGGAATGTTTTGACAATTATCACACTAAACAAAAGTACTGACATTTTTAATTATAATTACGTATAAATTTGCATAAATGTTTAATCTTTCCTCTCGGATATATAGTTTTTGTTTTCGCTGTAAAGTTTGCTATTTTAGACTTTCAGCGTTTACGAATTAAGTGAATGATTTGCTTATTATTTTTCTTAATTTATGGTTTTCAATGTTTCTTTTGCATCAAAACACTTATATTGTTTGCATTTTTATTTTTCTTTATTTATGGCTAGAAATAAATACATTTTTGTAAATTTTTAATTTAATCATTTTATTTAAAATGATTTTGTTTAATGATTTTATTTAAAATGAGTTCAAACTTTGTTGTGGATCATGAGGATTGTATTTCTTATATTTCAATGTTTTAGACATAAAATAAATGTAAATATATATTTCATTTCATAAAAACAGGTTTGAAATCGATTCAATACCCTTAAATCTTCTAAAAATGATATATAAATCATTGGTGGTTTCAAATGTGCATGCTGAGAATTGTTCCTCAATTATTTGCTTATTAGTTTTTCCGTAGAATTGTATTTATGAATAAATAAATTATCGGAAATATTTAGTTAATTTTTTTAATTGAAATTGTTTTTTTTGATAGGGCCATAATTATTTCTTCAATTTTTTATTACATGTAATAGAAACAGTACAGATGTAAATAAAAATTATATTTATAATAATCTGAATCTATATTTTTGTAAAGGACACATTAGTGTACAATTTTCTGAAAGTTTCATCCGATTATATTGATTTTTAAGCAAGTTATAACAATTTCGCCGAACCTTTGCACAAACGCTGCATTCATAAAATATGTCCCGTCACATGCGATAAGTTCGCAAAAATAATCGCCGTCGCGAAGGAGGACTCGTGAAGCATTGCACCGCGTAATTTTCTGTCGGCAAGGTGCTGCGTCCCCAACCTTGTCGGGGTATCAGGACATTTTTTTTTTTGTGTTTTCTTTGGGAGGTTCGCGTCACGCTCCTATAAGAGGACGGTTGTTGCTTTTGGAATCATTTGTTGATCGGTGACTCTCGAAGTGTTTCGTGCCCCTCGCGTACGTTTATTTTTTTATTTGTCTATTTCAGTCGAAATTCGTGAGTACCAGTGATTAGCGCGGATTTATCTATTGTTTGTCCTGCCAATTAGTCATCTGGCCGTAATGTGATTGAAATTTGAGCAATTTTACGGGTTGGGCCTTCACCGCATTTGTTGGCGATTCTTTTTAACTTTAAGGTCAAAAAATGGAAAACCTTAAACGCTGTACGGTGCCTGAATTGTAAAGTAGCCCCTATTGTGTCCTATCTTGGTCACTGGCACTCACGTACTTATTATTAATATCCCGCGTGCATCATCGCTGATGGAAGGAGTGAATGCAATTTTTTTTTTCATTTTCGTGTTTATGTGCAGGGGTTCGAATGTAAGACTGAAACATTGTGATCAAAGAAGTTACACATGCGACAAAAATAAGGAACAATGGATAAACCGTTTTTCGTAAGTATTTTTGTTGTTTTCTTGCCCAGACCGGAGCCGGCCATAATCTTTCCGATTTGGAAGTAATTAAAAAGACACTTGGAAAAATTCCTGTGAGAGTAATTAAACGAACAAAACACGTTTCGGGTATTTCGCACTTGTCCAATTGCCGTTGATTTGAACTCTTTTCAACCTCGACCAAAAAAACTGATTTACATATTTTTCAAGTTTAGGTTTGTTAAATAACTGATTCAAGACAGTAAATATTTTATGCTAATATTCGTATAATTTATATCCCACATTGCCGTGATTCGGTTAATTTTTCATAAAATCTGCGAGCTTCGCGTGGGAGGTCGATAAACCTATCGATCAAGAGGTATCAGAATGGGTATAATTATGTTTTTATTGCGGCGATTCATTAGGCTAATGACAATTTATGCGGTAGCGGTTTCGGTTATAAACAAAAGATTATAATGTTTATAGCCGCAAATCGAAGTCACACGCGGTTTCGTTTTGATTGTAAACACGCTGTCAAAAACCGCGCTGCAGCGTTCACACACGCGGTTCTAACCGCGCGGTTATGCCCCTCCCTGAAGTTTATTCGATGCATGTGAAAGATGTCTCAGTTATCAATATGCTTACGTTCGAAGAGACAGTGTGCATCATTTATGCTTTGAGAAAACGACGTCAAAAAAAAGAAGGTATTGGGTCCATCCCTTAAATAATAGTTTACGGAAAACGGGAGGCCAATTTCAATGCCTTTACCACCGATTGAGGGAATACCCCGATAAATTTTTTAAATACTACAGAATGAGTATTGGCTCATTTGACGAATTAGTTACTCTCATGAGGCAGGATCTACAGAAACAACATACTGCATTTAGAGATGCCATTAGCGTACAAGAAAGACTAACCGTTTTTTCAACCCATATACTTTTACGTAGAATACCTTCATTATTAGGGAGTTATCGCAAAGACCCCGTTAAAGTCTCCGCTCCGTGAAATACCACGTGACCCAGTCCGAAATTACCGTTACGGAGAGAGCCCTAACCAGAGTTATCGCAGTCTCTCCGTGAACGCTAACGCTTTTAAAAAGAAGCGAAACGGGACGATTTAACGGTGATATTATTTGAATGCGCATGTCTGGCGAAACTTTCAAAAGCACATGGAAGTTCAAATATTAGGCGCGAATGTAGAAAACCGAACTTGTCAGGGAGACTTTAAAATTTGAAAAATGTCAAAGAAATTTATTGAAAATTATGGAATTTTGGATTTTACAGTTCGTTTTGTATTGTTTTTAAATGGCTGTTATAAGTTTGTTGGGAGTGTTTATAAATTATTACTCGTCCTGTGTAGGTGGTTAATTACGTAAATAACAGATAAGTACACATTTCAGAAAACCATTTACATTAAGCATTATACCAAAGAATAAACAAATTAGGAAACAAATTTATGTATGCATTACAAAGACGTGATTGATATTTTTTTTTGTAACAGTGTTAATATTTTTCCCGATCTACGTGGTGCCTTAAATTTAATTATTAATTAGTAATTGGTAATTTTGCAAATTGACGTTCCCACGAAACAAAATTGGTAGATTTGATAAAATCTATTAAAAATTTTTGATAGTGCTGGTAAATTAATTACAAACAAAATTAAATGTTTTGAGCGCTGGCTTATAACGATTAAGGCTTTAAAATTTCTGTGGGTCGAATTAAAAAATGAAGGCCGTTCGTTCCTGTGTACCAGAAGGCTAAATCAAGATGCTCTTGCAAATTGGTTTGGAACTGTTAGGGGTTCAGGGGGCAACAGTCCAAATCCTACCCCACAAATATTTCAGAACACTTTTAAAAAATTATTTTCATTAAATTACTTAGATAATAATGAAAGTGCCAATGATTTTGATCAATTGTTAACTGTTATAAATGAAAATATTTTAGAAAAATTTGTTAATGAACAGCAGCCGGTGTCAATTTCAAATAATTAACTCAGTTTCAATTTCACTGATTACAGAGAAATTGACTTCCTCGCCGAAAATGCTTTGTTTTACATTTGTGGTTATTTGTACAAAAAAATGTTGTCATTTCACAATTGTACCGTATGCAAGGAATTAGAAATCAAAAATTTCACTTCTTCTAATTTATTTTGTCATCTGAAAGCATACCAAACCAAAGATAACAGAACTTTTTGAAATTTAGTCATGCCTAATGAAGATTTTATTAATGTACTTAATGCGTTTATGATTTAAGTATTTTACAACCTTCAATTAAAATTAAAAGAACAAACGGCAGATGCAAAAACGTTAATCAATTGGAGTGATTAACCCTTCAGTAGGCGCCTGTTATGTTGTTACACAAGTAGGCGCATGAATTACATATGTAATCCATATTGATTATTTATTATTGTGTTAACAAAATATTTTTTTATTATTTTTTTTTAAGATAATGATACTTTAATACATTTTATAACATGTAAAAAAAATTTTGTCTTGAAGTAAATTTATAACCGTTTAACATAAATAAAATTGCGAACTCTCCAAAATAGTAGCAAAATCCTAAACGCAGCCAACCGACTTAATTAGTTCATACACATTTTTAAATTCAAACTACTTAACGTTATGTTATGGATTTCTTCCCGGTTATTTTAGCAAATAGCAAATATATCGGGTCCGTGTAAATGTTTCACGTTCTGAGCAAGCGCGTTAACAAAAAAAATTGAGAACAGCCGGGCTGTGTCCGCGTCACGTGATCCCTTCGAGAACTTTCCAAAAACGATCCGATCTTGCCCATTCTATTTCAGCAAACGTAAGGCGGTCGGTTAAATACTTCGCGTTTCGTTACTTTCTGAGCATGCGCTTTAACCACAAATTGAGAATAACCGCTGCGTTTCACGTACCGGGGTCTCTGCGATAACTCCCTATTGACTACAGCTGACAAAACTTACATTATATCGTCTATTGGAGATATCCGTAGTTAAATGGTTAAACATTATTGATGTTAGAATGCTACAAAAATAAATCTCACATTTATGAAAAGTTGTAGTAAACACTCAAAGAAATCTGTTTATAATAACGCTTACATGTCTGGTCAGCGCGATTTTTAAAAACAGATGACTGGATTTATTCCATTTCATGTTATTTAAGTTAACATTTAAATAAAGCAATTGGATTTAAATCTGAGCTATTCATTAATTTTTAAACCCATATTCCTTTCATTGATACTTAATATCACAACCTTCCAAGAAATATTCGAGTTTAAACACGAATTCTGTTAAGAATAATATTTTAGTGCATCACAGCAAAACTGGAAATTTGATTAACGATCTATATAATAATTATAAATATATATATATGAAATCTCCCTTACATCTCTGTTTCATTTAAATTAAAAATAAGAAATGAATTAAATAGTAGGTATATTAGAAGCAAAAAAAAGAACAAGATAATGTTTACGAAATCATATCTTTGAACAGTTTATGTTTATAAAGTTATACATGTACACAAATGCAGTAATTTATTGCCTACCGCGCGGCTAGTGTGTCATGCTCCATAAGAAATAATGTATCACACTCCTCGCGGCCTACCGCAAGACCGCGACAGCACGCGGTCGAAGACGCGGCAGATGTTTACATAGCGGCAGATGTGACACCTCACTTATTCTCGAAACTTTGTTATTAACTGGTTTTATGTCTTGTGATTGTACAGTCGGCGACGAATTTAATCATCGACCAATTAATGGGCCGGTCAGTAAAATTTGACGTGTGGCTCATTTTTATGTGCTTAGACGCCCATAACGGGTCTAAAAAATTCACATTTACATAAATACATTCGAAAATATTTAATGAAACATTAAACGGCAAGAGTTATACAGTGTGTCTCCGGATGGACTACAAAATAGAAAAAACTTTTTTATTTTCAAATTTAGAGGTTTAAAGGCTTTTGTTTCGCCTGCGTTCTAAACAAAATTAAGATATTATTTTTCATGAAATAAAAGATGGAAATGTGTTGAACGTGGTATCCTCCACTTTCAACATATTTTTCGGCTCTGCACGAAAATTCTGTATGTACATTATTTATGCACATTATACACATTTTGCGTGATAAAATTGGTCACCTGTATTATTGGATTTAACTGCTCGACATTTGAAATGGAACACTGATATGGCCATTGCAGTACTAATTATCGCAGTTTCATATTTCTTTAACAGTTATTTTATAATAATTTGTTTTGGTTTGCTTGAAAAAGTATATGGTGACATTTTGTATTAATAATATGCATTTTTTAACAAAGCTCCGTTCTTTCCCAGCGATTGTTCAGTTTATAAAAACTACTAAAATCGTAATGTGGTGAATTTATTAGGTTTCTTGGTGTGAATATATATTAGAAAATGATTTACTATCGCAATAGTGAAGACAACTTAACTACTGCCTTAGTGTATGATCAAAATGGCACCTCTTGTTGAAAAATGTTTTACCCTGTAACATAAATGTGTCAGTTCAAAGTTTTCAACATGGAGGAGGTGTCCAATGGGTACAGTACCTGTACCAGCACAAGTTCAATAAATCGTCGGATTATTGCAAAAACTCATTAAGTTACATTTGACAAACTAGAAATCACCAAGTAACTTAATCAATTTTTGCCCTGTAAAATCACTCCAATTTGTACTTAATGATAAAGGACTCAGTTTGTTAGTTTCAGAGACATCAGATGCACTTAACAAGTTTTTGATCAAAATAAACACTTACTTACTTTTAACTGCAAAATGAAAAAAATGTAGTTAATGACTTTTTGCAATAACCTGACGAAATAAGACTAACAGCAGCACAAAATTAAATCTACAATGCCATAGAAATTAATAATGTCTTGCATGCTTCGTTGGCAATTATTATTTCTTTAAAATCACTTCTATCAAAACATCTTGAATACAATTGAAGCTCTATGCAAGAAGTGCCTAAATCATTTTTTCATATTCTATTTTAAATTTTATGTTTTAAGATTACTTACTTTAGTAAATAAACATCATTCAAAATCAAAACAATGTGATTTCCAGATCAAACTGAAACATAAAATCTCAAATATTTCATAATAAAAAGTAACTTAGTAACTTCTTGCAATTCAATTGCAAATTCAATTTAAGAGTCAGAAAACCTTTAAGTGATGTTTGTAGAGCTTGGTCGCAAATTCACTTACATTGAAAAACGGAGGAATGGAAGACATGTTTGTTTACGATTTACCATTTCGATGAGAGAGTTTTACTCTGGAGAAGTTCAAAGGAGTCTTACCATTAACATACGGGTCCATAAGTGGTGTCTGTAAGTGCAGATATACTTGTTTCCCGGAATATACATCCAAGGTGTCTTCGGTTCGTTGTGATCCTATTTGCACAAGATTACTGTAACAATTTCATTTTTGTGGATGATAGCGGTCGCCTCTAAAAAGCAGCAATTGCGGATGAAGCTGTTCAAAAGCTTAGTATTCGGGGAATAGTTACTTTAAATGAATTGAAAGTTGTACTACCTGAAGAATAAGGAACACAGGAGTAACTAACAGACATTAATCAGACCAACCATTTGTTCCTCTCCTTTTTTAATAATGTAAAGGATTAATATTCGCCTTGTAATTAAAATAGTCATCTTAATCTTAATAGTAAGCGCAAGATAATATATTTTCATATAATATAATCTTTTGTCGTCAATTCTTCTTTATACAAATTTTAGAGTTAGTTATTTTTTGTATTTCATTTGATTATTCATCAGTGTAATTTATATATCCTCACCAAAAAAATATAATGGATTGAAATTTGGCAAACAGTCCACATTCAAACACCAGCCGGCCAGTTTTTTGAACCAATCAATTTGTTTTCAATATTTTCATTTAAACCAAATTGGCTTCAGCTCTTTGAAGCAAAGTTAAATAAAAATTTTGATTTACATTGCCATTGAAAAAAGGAAGTTACACGCCAAACATGATCTTCTTGTAATATTAACTTCTTAGGATTTGAACATTTTAATTTTCTTTTTGCTAATATCTACAATTTTGTATGAAACTGTTTCATTTGTTGCAAATATAGAATCATCAAATTATTTTTTCATCAAAATTTTGTTTTCCAACTGCTTTTCTCCAACACGCTGGCAAAAATTAAAATTGGATCATCACCATTCGTCAATTGGTGAACAAAAGTCGACTTACAAATTTTAATTTTGGTTTGTGTAAAAAATCCTAAGCTACAGAATCTACAACAAATATTAAAACACCATTTTTTTAGTTATAACCTTACCTGTTTCTTTTTTCATATCATGCATTTATAAATTTTTATTTAAATGTCCGTATTGCAAGACACTTATCCACTCCCGTAGCACTGAACAAGATAAATCCTTTTATTAAATGGTTAACTTGAATGATTTTAATTACTGACACTTGTAACAGACCATTAATTAATTAATTGAAACTGCGATACGAAAAATTTTCACTTAATTTCTCAAAAAAAATCTAAATTTTGCTTAAAAAATTATTAATTGTGGAACAAGAATAATATTTTTCTATTAAGTGGAAAATAAAATGTTTTCGCATTTTCAGTTCATCTGGGGGGGACACACTGTATTACCTTGTAAATCACGGTAGGAAAAATACAAGTGAATTTGAATTTAAAATTAAATTATTTAAAGATTAATGTAATTGATTGAATAAATCACCTGCGCAAATTCACACGGCTTCAAATTGTGTCCGCACAAAAACTGTTCTACATAAATTATTCGTCAAGATTCTTTAGTCTGACTTGTCAAGCAAACAAAGACAAAATCCTTATAAATTATACATGCAAGTGATTGTCCGATCTTCTATAACTTTTTTTGTAAATGTTAAGACGCGCACAAAGAGCAACGTACTCCAGAAAAGTATCAAACAATACCACCATGCACGATTCTCCAATGATGCAGCTTCTTGTTTTCTTTTTCGTGTCATTGAAGCCGATTACAATATATCTACTCACTGCTGAGCAATGACTAGAAATTTTTTCATAACACACGGGCGTTATTGAATGTTACCTATTTGAACGGTACTTTAACAAGTCGCCCACTTTTTTACACCATCGAAATTCTTATGCATCCGAACATTAACGCTTTTTGTTTTCAGGCTATCCTTCTTTTAGTGCTGTGCACCTTTTCAGACGAGAGCACTTTGAGGCAAAAACGCTCCTCTCACGTGCCACCAGTTGGCACCCCCAGTTTTCTCCGGGATTCGGTCGAAAAAATTCCGAGTTTCGGCAACTTGGACAGGAGTTCCGCTTACAATAAATATTCGGAATTCGGCAGCAAATTCTTACCGTTGCGCAGCGCAGTCGAGAGCATCCCAGATCTGTAAGCTTTTTTCATCAGGTAACAAATTCGTGATTGAATCGTTTTTAGGACTGCTACTTCGAAACGGTTACCGTTACGTGATGCGGTAGAAAAACGTCCACCGCCCGATGAGGCGCTCGATATCGATTTCGATATTGACATTGATGGTGATTACGGTAAAGATGTTTTTTCGCTTTACAAAGCTCCAAAGCCGCAACTGCCGCAACTGCCGCAACAGGCTTACTATATACAGAGTTACTACACGCCGCAGGGCTTCGCCAATTCTCAATATCTTCCATACGTGGTTCCAATTTACCAGCCACAAAGTTACTATTCGCCAGAACAGTACTTCCGCAATATTCTCGGGAATTATCGCGCAGCCGCCCCTTATCGCATTAGAAACCCCGACCAGCAGTTGATTAGTCGGTATCCTTCTCGAGGACGAAGCTTATTTTCTGGTGGCCTGTACCAAATCGATCGAAAAAATGGAACACGTAACTCTTAATAACTTAAATTTGTATTTTTACCAATTAATTTTGTTTAGAAAAATTGCAAGTTCAACCCCAATTCGATGATGTTGCGGAACAGCGCATCGTCTGTTACGTTGAAGGCTCGGCGATATACCGCCGAGAACCTCTGTCCTTCACCGCGCTAGACTTGGATCCATACGCGTGCACGCATGTTATTTACGCATTTGCCACCGTCGATCCCCACAACTTCCAGATAATACCTCGCGACGAAGAGTACGACGTGGTTCAGGGTGGGTTCCGCACTGTGACAGGATTGAAACGCACCAACTCAAACCTGAAGGTTTTGATTTCGGTCGGGGGAAGCCGTGAAGAAGGGGCCCACCGTTTTAGCAATCTAATTTCGAGCGCGATGAGACGCCGAGATTTTGTGAAATCAGTCAATAAGTTCTTAAAATTATACGATTTTGATGGATTAGATTTGCATTGGCAGTATCCAGGGGCTGAAGAATTAGGAGGTCGTTCTACCGATAAAGAATACTTCTCATTACTGTTGGAAGAATTATCAGAAACATTTAAGTCTAAAGGTTGGTTATTAACTGCGACCGTTCCAGCGTCTCGTTTCCGAGTCGAAGAAGGTTTCAACGCGGAAAGACTCGCAGACACCGTGGACTTTATAAACGTCCAGGCTTATGATTTCCACCGAGAGCGCGATCCTGTCGCCGATCATCACGCTCCGTTACATCAGCGTCCTCACGACACGGATTTGGACATATTTTACAACGTGGTGCGTAATTAATTTGAATTTTAAATTTCGTTGTTAAAGAAGGTCCACTTTTAGGATTACGCCGTTAAATACTGGCTGAAGAAAGGAATCAGTCGTTCAAAACTGGTGATCGGAATTCCATTCTTCGGGCGATCATTTACCCTTCACACATTCAACAACACTGAAATCGGCTCTCCGATAGAAGGTCCTGGTAAAGAAGGCTTCTACACGCAAAACCCAGGACTCCTTGCATATTTCGAAGTCTGCGATCTGATTATAAACGAAGGATGGCGAAAAGAAAACGACGAAATTGGGTCACCTTATATAGTTAATGGAGACCAATGGGTCGGTTACGACGATCCAGAGAGCGTCGAGAGGAAGGTAAGAAAAATAACCACCTTCGGCTATCTAAAACAAAATAACAGGTTGTTTATGTAAGTATTGATTCAATGCAAAAGGTCAGGGAGCATGTGGAAGACACATTATCAGTTCAATGAGGAAAAGAGACACGTTCGCCTTGATATTGAATTTTGTGTTTTTTGGAGGTTTTTCGGAAAAATATGCTTGTTTTGTCGATTAACTTAAACAATGACGACGATTTTGTGCGAGATGTTTGTGTTCTGCGTTTTGCGAAATCGCCAAAAATTACTCTTGTTGTGTATTCTGCAGTTGGTGTACGTCAAGGATATGAAGCTTGGTGGAGCGTACGTTTGGGCAACTGATTTGGACGACTTCAAAGGACTATGTGGTGAAAAATGGCCTTTACTAACAGCAGTGAAACGATACTTAAAAGGTAGTTATAAATTAATTTTTGTTCAAAAACTTAATTAAGTTATTTTAGGCAACGATCCACCTTCTTTGCATTCCGAACTACCGACAAAACCATTTGGAGTGTGCGATTCCGTTGGCTTATACAGCGATCCTAAAAATTGTGCGGCTTACTATATTTGTCGCAATGGCTTATCTTATCACTTATCATGTGGGTCACATATGATGTTCGATTCTAACACCGGACAATGTGGTTATATTGACGCCAAACTGTGCAAACCTGGTCAAACTGTTCACATTCAAAACGCCCTAAAGGAAGTTGAAGAATTCGATAATCTTTTGAGGATGGAAAAGTTAATCGACACACAGAAAAAGGTAAATTAGGTTGAAAGTTGTACCTAAGCCATAAACCCTAATACTATTAAATTGTGTTCGATAGCATTCAATTACACTCTATGCTCAAACTTCTTCTCTACTCCTTCTTTTAAGCCTTTTTTCCATTCATGGGCATAAACTTCCTTGTCGCTTTCTCCTCCATGCCATTTTCTTTCACTCGTACCAATTGTTACAAACTTGGTAACATAAAATAAGAACTCACGGCACAAACACAAATAAAATACGGAGCATCGTGTAAAAAGACGTCTGGTCATTCCTTTGTAAAAAAGGTGACGTTTCTGTTTATTTAATTTCGTCAAGGCAACCGAAAACATGGCCAGCTACAACGTCCGTGCTCAGTCAAGCAGCCGCCGTGGCTGCATAAGACCGTTTAGGTAACACAATGCCCTGGCATTATTTTATACAATTCCTGTGACTGTTTCGTCCCAGGTTTGCCTTAACCTTCCTTTATTCTTATTTTGCTATTTTTTAAATTTATCTCATTTAGTTGCTGTAATTGCCCCCACTAACTTTTTTCAACGAATTCTAATGTAAACTGGATAACTCAATGACTTCTTATATTGATGTATTTTACTTTAAAGATTTTTTAAAAGTTAATAATTGAATTTTATATTGTAGGTGGTTTGCTATATGGCGAACTGGGCATTCTACCGTAAAGCAGATGGCAAATTCGTACCAGAACACATTGACCAACGTTTGTGTACTCACGTTGTCTACGCATTCGCCAGTTTGGACTCTGAAAAGCTTCTTGTTAAAGAATTTGATCCCTGGGCTGATTTAGACAACGGTACTAACTTTAATCCTCCAAATGTTAGATATTCTAAACCTCAAATTTCAGATTTGTACGCGAGGGTAACCAATTTGAAAGACACCAAAGTGTTGCTGTCACTTGGTGGTTGGACTGATTCTGCTGGTGATAAATATTCGCGACTGGTCCACAATGGCAGCAATCGTCGCAAACTTGTAATAGGCGTTGTGAGCTTCTTGCGAAAGCACCATTTTGACGGTTTGCATTTTGATTGGAATTATCCCGTCTGCTGGCAAAGCAACTGTAAAAAAGGAGCTGCTTCTGATAAACCAGATTTCACTAAATTAATTCAGGTAACTAATTTCTTAAAAACTCGCCAACAATTACCTATTTCTTTCCAGGAACTGCAACATGAATTTAGCGAACAACGCCCACCTTTAATACTGGCAGCAGCAATTTCTGGTTACAAGGAAGTAATCGACGAAGCCTACGACCTACCGGTATTGGGGAAAGCTTTTGATTTTATGTCTGTAATGACTTACGATTACCACGGCAGTTGGGAACGAAAAACTGGACACGTCAGTCCATTATACCATCGACCTGGAGATAAGTATTCACAGTACAATACAAATTTCACGATGGAATATTTAGTATCGAAAGGCGCGCCAAAAGAAAAACTACTGGTTGGTATTCCATTTTACGGACAATCTTTTACGCTTTCAAAACACAATGTCAATAATTATGATCAAGGAGCAGCAAGTACTGGTCCTGGTGACCCTGGTGAATATACGAGACAACCTGGTATGCTTTCGTACTACGAAATTTGTAATCGAATTCGTAATCAACGTTGGATAGTCAACAAAGATCCCAGTGGTGCAACTGGTCCATACGCTTATTCCAAAGATCAATGGGTGGGTTATGAAGATCCCGATTCGGTTAAAGAAAAGGCTAGATATATTAAAATTAATGGTTACGGAGGTGCTGTGGCTTGGACCATCGATTTAGATGACTTTAGCAACAGATGTTGTCAGGAGGCATTCCCTCTTTTAAAAAGTTTAAACAGGGAATTGGGAAGATTGCATGACAATGGTCCTGTTAAGGGTGATTGCACTAAACCGCCGGAGCCTGTTACACCTTCTCCACCTACATTAACAACAGGAGTAGATTCAGGAGCTTCGATGAGTCCATCTACTCCTACCTGGCCTAGTTGGAGTGATTCAACAACTACTTCTAGAGTTACTACTTCGAAAGTTACTACTCCAAAAGTTAGTACTGTTAGTACTTGGTGGCCAACCACATCAACGACAACTTGGTGGCAGCCATCAACGACTACTGAAAAGTTGACAACTACAGAAAGAAGAACCACAACGAGAAAGACAACCACAGCTGTAACAACTAAGAAACCTACTACACCATGGTGGCAGCCTGATCGTAAGTCAACTAATGAGTAACTAAATATTTGTAGCAAATGTTTCCCAAAATCTTACAATTGACTAGTTGGTTCCTACACGTCAACAGCACGCAATATTGATATTATATGAATAATATTATATTTTAGCAAGTCTACATATTCTTCTGTTTCAGCCACAACTATTATACCTCCACCTGGTGTAGTTATGCCAGAGGTTGATCCTCCACATGCAGAAAAATGTGAAGCTGGACAATACTTATCCGACAAGCGTAACTGCAATTCATATTATCGGTGCGTACTAGGTGAATTAAAAAAAGAGTATTGCGCGGGAGGATTACACTGGAACGATGCACGAAAAGCTTGCGACTGGCCAATGGAAGCCAAATGTGAAGACCAAAAAGGTAAATGAAAAAAAGTTATTTCAAATAATTTAATCTTTAACTTCAGCGCCTCCAAAACCAACCACCGAAAAATGGTCCACTACAACTTCAAGACCTTTCACCACAACTTACAAAACCACCACTGCAAGCGCCGTAACGGGCAGTTTGGAAAAATGCAACAACGGCCAGTACTTACCGCATCCAGATTGTCATAGCTTTTACATTTGTGTAAATGATATCTCAGTGACACAACGTTGTGCTCCTGGATTATCTTGGAATGTTGAACGAGAAATGTGTGATTGGAATTATAAAGTGAAATGTTTGGGTCGGAAAGAATTGGCTAAACTAGTGGCGAAATATCCAGCCATAAAAGGTTTGTAAAATTTTAAGAAGGTAAAGGTTGTACAACAAAAATTATTGTAGAAACGGCTAGTAAACCCTATTCGGCTTGTGACGCTGGATCCTATGCGGCTTATGCTGGAGACTGCTCACAATACTTATTATGTCTTTGGGGTGAATACCAACCATTTGCATGCGCTAGTGGTCTACATTGGGATGACGTAATTCAAATCATGCAGTAATGCAGAATCATTTTGTATTTAATTTTTAGGATAAGAAAATATGCGATTGGCCAAACAATGCTCGTTGTAGTTCTGGGGGTGAAGGAATCGTTCCTCCTATAGAAGAAGATGAATTTTCTTCTGAACGACCGACCATTGAACCAATTTACAAACCTACAAGACCTACCACTGAACCATCCTGGGAACCGACCACAACAACTAGAGTTACAACTACCTCTACTACTGAACCTCCTGCGGTTGACTTTGCACCTCAATCGGGTTATTTCAAAATTGTTTGTTACTTTACTAATTGGGCTTGGTATAGAAGAGGTATTGGTAAATACGTCCCTGAAGACATTGACGCTAATCTTTGTACACATATTGTCTATGGGTTCGCTGTGCTCGATTATGAAAATCTTATTGTCAAAGCTCACGATTCCTGGGCTGATTTTGATAATAGTAAGAAATAACATTGTACATAAATCGAAATTATTTTCTTTGTTACAGAGTTTTATGAAAGAGTCGTTGCTTATAAAAAGAAAGGTTTGAAGGTTTCTTTAGCTTTAGGAGGATGGAATGATTCTCAAGGCGATAAGTATTCTCGTTTAGTCAATAATCCGTCAGCAAGAGCACGTTTCATCAAACATGTATTAGAATTTTTGGAAAAATACGACTTTGACGGTTTAGATTTGGATTGGGAATATCCAAAATGTTGGCAAGTTGATTGTAGTAAAGGTCCCGATTCGGACAAGGCAGCTTTCGCAGCATGGGTGACCGAACTGAAAGAAGCATTCCGGCCCAAAGGCTACCTGCTCTCAGCGGCTGTCTCTCCTAGCAAGACTGTTATTGATGCTGGATATGATGTGCCAGCTCTTGCCAAAAACTTAGATTGGGTTGCTGTGATGACTTATGATTACCACGGCCAATGGGACAAACAAACTGGTCATGTAGCTCCTTTGTACGTCCATCCAGACGATGAAGTGGTCTACTTCAATGCTGTAATTTAATTAATCAAAAGGAAACGACTAACAAGTAAACAAAATTTAATTTCAGAATTTCACAATTCATTACTGGATTTCCGAAGGAGTTCCCAGTAGAAAAATAATTATGGGAATGCCCTTGTACGGGCAAGCGTTCCAATTGGAAAATGAGAAAAACAACGGGTTAAACGAAAAAGCACCAGGACCAGGACAGGCGGGTGAATTCACGAAGGCTGCCGGCTTTCTGGCATATTATGAAATTTGCGACCGTATCAAAAATAAGGGATGGACTGTAGTTCAGGATCCAAAACATCGAATGGGCCCTTACGCTTACAAGGGCAATCAGTGGGTATCTTACGACGATCAAGATATGATTAGGAGGAAATCAGAATTCATCAAAAAATTAGATCTCGGTGGGGGCATGATTTGGGCGCTCGATTTGGATGATTTTAAAAATAGGTAAGATTATAATCTATAAATTAGAACTTTTCTGAACGAAGATTTAGATGCGGTGGTGGAAGACATCCTCTCTTAAGCATCATAAGGCAAGTTCTGTCCGGCCCAGGAATAGGCGTGCAAGAACCTGTAATTGCTGAAGAAGAACCTAAAATAACCGAAGAACCATTCCAGCCGCCCCCTCATGTAGAAGTAACTAGTGTTCAACCGGTTATATCTCATGTTACTTCAACGGAACCGATCGTCAATCGCAATTCTGAATTTAAAGTAGTGTGTTACTTTACGAACTGGGCTTGGTACAGACAAGGCATTGGAAAATACTTGCCATCCGATATTGATCCAGATTTGTGCACACACATCGTTTATGGCTTTGCGGTTCTTAATGGTGACCAACTAATTATTAAACCTCATGACACTTGGGCCGATTTTGACAACAGTAAGATCATTGACCATTTATTTGACTTAAATTAATTTGTAATTTTCAGAATTCTACGAAAAAGTTACTGCGTTTAAAGCTAAAGGTATTAAGGTTATAGTAGCAATAGGTGGTTGGAATGATTCAGCGGGAGATAAATATTCTCGCCTGGTAAATAATCCTTCTGCTAGGACACTATTCATAACACATGTTGTTGATTTCATCGAGGAAAATAATTTCGATGGGCTCGATTTAGATTGGGAATATCCCAAATGCTGGCAGGTGGATTGCAACAAAGGACCTTCGTCGGATAAGACGGCTTTCGCAGAATTTGTACAAGAATTACATGAAGCATTTGCTCCAAAAGGGTGGTTACTATCAGCAGCTGTATCCCCCAGCAAGCGGGTGGTTGATGCCGGATATGATGTTCCGCAACTTTCCAAATACTTAGATTGGATTGCAGTGATGGCTTATGATTACCATGGACAATGGGATAAGATTACAGGACATGTCGCACCAATGTACGTCCATCCAGAAGATGTCGACGCCACCTTTAACACGGTAATTTTAAATGAAGAACTACAGTTCAATTTTAATTTTTATGTTAAAACGCATTCTGCATTTTGTACTATTTTATTTATTACAAAATTTTTTTTAGAATTTCACTATCCACTACTGGATTGAGAAAGGAGCTGATAGACGCAAGATTGTACTAGGCATGCCCATGTACGGTCAATCATTTTCCCTGGCAGACAACTCACAAAACGGATTAAATGCTCCTACTTATGGAGGCGGCGAAGCTGGTGAAGAAACAAGGGCCCGAGGATTTTTGGCATATTATGAAATTTGCACTAACGTCATTAAAAAAGGCTGGCAAGTCGTCCGTGACCGAAAAGGACGAATTGGACCGTACGCTTACCTGCGCGACCAATGGGTCTCGTTTGATGACATAAGCATGATTCGCCATAAATCAGAATATATCAAGGCAATGGGATTGGGCGGTGGCATGATTTGGGCGCTGGATCTTGATGATTTCAAAAATATTTGCGGCTGTGAAAATTACCCATTGTTAAAAACAATTAATCGGGTGTTACGCGATTATTCAGAACCAGCTCCTACTTGCGAATTAGGCAAAGAACACCCTATAAAACCAACTAAAAAACCAGTCACTCAAAAGCCGGTCACTCAAAAACCGTTTACTCAAAAACCAGCTACGCCAAAACCAGTCAAACCAATTACTCAAAAACCATCACCACCTATCACCACATCGCCACTTCCTTGCGATGGAAAATTATTCTTGCCTGATGAGAACCATTGCAATCAATACTATTCGTGTAATCAGGGACAGCTTATACCACAAACGTGTTCCCAAGGGTTGTACTGGAATGTTGATCATTGTGACTGGCCCGAAAATACTCCGTGTCACCCGGATGGCTCAACGGTTGCTCCAATATCTACCACTACAGACAGTTACGAACCTCCACAAACTGAAGAGGAATTGCCTGTCATTGAAACCACTTCTAGACCTTCTTATCCAGGCACTCTTGTACCGCTAACGGAAGAACGTTATAAAGTAGTTTGTTACTTCACAAACTGGGCTTGGTACCGACAAGGTGATGGCAAATACACCCCATCTGATATAGATCCTAATTTGTGCACACACATAACGTATGGATTTGCTGTTTTGGATTCGAATTATCTCACCATTAAACCACACGATTCATGGGCCGATATTGATAATGGTAAGTAAAACAATTTTAAATTATTTCAACTCAAAATTATTTTGTTTCAGAATTTTATAATAAAGTCACTGCATTGAGAGCTAAAGGTATCAAGGTTTTAATCGCACTTGGAGGATGGAACGATTCCTTGGGGGACAAGTACTCTCATTTGGTCAACGATCCTCAAGCCAGATCTAAGTTCGTTACCCATGTTGTGCAATTCATCGACAAGTGGAATTTCGATGGTCTTGATTTAGATTGGGAATATCCCAAATGTTGGCAGGTCGACTGCAGCAAAGGTCCTGATTCTGATAAACAAGGCTTCGCCTCACTCGTTGCTGAATTGAGTGCAGCGTTTAAACCCAAAGGCTGGTTATTATCGTCGGCTGTATCTCCGAGCAAAACTGTAATTGATGCTGGTTATGATGTACCAACTTTAAATCGTTACTTCGATTGGATTGCGGTCATGACTTATGACTTCCACGGACACTGGGACAAACAAACTGGACACGTAGCACCGCTTTACGAATATCCCGGTGACGCTTATGACTATTTTAACGCGGTGAGTGATACAGTGCTTTCATTTTACCAAATTACTTATTTTTCTTTGTTAGAATTATTCGTTAAATTACTGGATCGAAAAAGGAGCGTCTCCTAGTAAAATCATTATGGGCATGCCGCTCTACGGGCAATCCTTTAGTTTAGCCGACGCGTCCAAGAAGGGTCTTAATTCGAAATCATATGGACCTGGCAAAGCTGGCGAATTCACAAGAGCTGGAGGATTCTTAGCTTTCTATGAAGTAAACATTCAATTTTCTTATGCAAAATTTAAATTTTTTTATTGGTAGATTTGTGAACGAGTTAAACGAAGAAATTGGTCGGTAACTCGAGACCCACAAGGACGAATTGGACCATACGCAATTAGTGGCAACCAATGGGTGTCTTACGACGACATCGCTGAGATTAGACGAAAATCGAAATTGGTGAAAGAATTGGGACTTGGAGGTGGAATGATTTGGGCGCTTGATCTGGACGATTTCAGAAACAAGTGCGGTTGTGGTGTTCATCCATTGTTGAAAACCATGAGTAATGAGTTGCGAGGAGTGCCATTAGATAATAACTTAGAAAATTGCACGTAACACGTTGCTGAATGTGATTTTTATTGATAATATTTTTTCTTCTTCAAGCTGTTTCATGTTACAGTTTGAAGGATTTTAAAATATATTTACATTGTTTATGTACGAATAAAATATTTTTTTTAACCTTTTATTTTCAACGACTATTGCCACAACATAAAGATAAAAAAAAACAAATTTTTTTGCTTACTGGCTCTTAATTCCAACCACTGTTCTTGATTGGGGACATACATTTCTGGAGGCATCAACTCTGTACTGTCAGAATTCGACGACTCATCATCTTCTCCTAAAAACTAAAGTGTTTATCTCAAATAAGAAAACTTATACATTACTATATTTCTTCTTCTTATCATTCATTTTGATGTTTTCGCCAGGTAATCGCAATAACAACCTTCCAACGCCTTCGCATCTTCTTAAAACTTCATTTTTGAGCATCATCTTTCGCATATGTTGCGTAACGATGGGACAATTAATGAGCCACGTATCGACCGATGCAAAATCTGTTAATTACTGATAAGCACCGTATTGAGAGAATCGAAATTTGTTGAGATAAATGTGATCGAGCCATGACTCACACATAATTTTCAAAACCATATTACTGATGCTATGATCATCAGTGGCAGCAAGCACAGGGTTTAAAATTTCATCTATAGTAAACACATTATTTATACAATTTCAAATTTTTGTCAAGAATACCCAAATATGTGGAAACATATTTGCTGGGTGTTTTCGGCAGTTGATCTCCGATTTGTTTCCAATAATTCATGCTTGGAAATATTAGTTGCAGATTTGCCAGACTTACGGTCCTGCATACACTGGCCAGACACTTTAAGCTGTATCTTTGTGTTTCCTAAAACACTTGGTCATTTTAAATTTTCGTGTTGTAGGATATGAATTTAAATCTGCCTGCACCGCAGGCAACCAGACACACGCGCTAACTTGTTAGAAAAAAAGCGGGAGAATAAATAAATTAACTTTAAAAAAATATATACGCCTTACGTGTGGAAAAATACTGGCTTTGGGCAGCCGCAAGTTTAACGGGACTTTTTGGTTTGGGATGTTAAAGTAGATATCTGTATACTGTAAAGTGTTAAGTTAAAAAGTAAATACAATAGGTTATGGGAACAGCCATGCTTTTTATTTAAGTGAGAATAATTAAAGCAGTTTCTTGTGAAGTCTCGTTCAAATTAAGATGGATTTAGCGAAGCACATTAAACCGTTGACGGGCGAATCAGACTGGCCCATATGGAAAAGGAAAATCAGAGATCTACTAGATTATCACGAGGGAGCACTGGATGCCATTGACAAGAAGTTAGTGAAGCCAGAGCCGATAGCAGCAGATGCATCTGAATCTGAAAGAAAGAAACACAAAGAAGATAGTCACTTGTATCGTAAGGCAAATAGTTATGCTAAGTCAATGATAACAAGTTCAGTAACAGATGCAGTCTATCAGAAAATTATGGACAAAGAAACGGCTCATGATGCGTGGGAGGCATTAAAGCAACAATTTGAGGCAACATCTAAGGATCAGCTGTTCAAAATATGTACAGATTTCTTTGCATTCAGTTGGACGTCGGGGGAAGATGTTTCAACGCACATTGCACAGTTAAGAAGTTTGTGGAATGAGTTAAACAATGGACTCAAAGCAAAGGGTGAGAACACGCTACCAGATTTAATGTTGGTGTGCAAGGCGTTACACATTTTGCCAAGCAAATTTGAGACTTTTCGATCTAGTTGGATGCTGTTGACGAAGGACGATTCCAAAACGTTTGACGAGTTAACAATGCAGTTGTGCATGTTTGAGAGAAACGTCAGAAAAACTGCAGACAGCGACAAATTTGAACAAGAGGCGCTAGTGGCAAAATCAGAAAACCAAAATAAAGCAAAATCAAATTACACGAGGTCCAAAAAGGAAGACAGTTGTAATTATTGTAAAAAGAAGGGGCATTGGGTTCGGGACTGCAGAAAGTGGATAGCTGACGGACGACCGCCAAAAGCCAAAACTGTAGGTGATGCTCAGAGCAACGCACTCGATACCAATGTAGCTATAGTTACTTTGTGCAACGAAGTTTACACAACAGAGGTAAATGCAGCTGACTGGTGGATTGACAATGGAGCGACAAGACATGTGACAAATCTCCCTAATCAGTTTGTTGAGTTCATAAAGTTTGACAACCCGTGTGTCATAAGAGGTGCTGGAGAAGAGACACTTCAGGCAATTGGGAAAGGAACCATTCAGATTGTATCGACAGTCAACCGCATAAGTCAAAAAATGGAGTTAAAAGATGTGTGGTACGTTCCAAAAATTTCAAGAAATTTATTCTCTGTTTTAGCAGCTCAAGACAGAAATAAAACGAGCGAGTTCAAGTCGACAGCAACCAGATGCTGGCTCGAGGTCGATGGAAAAGTAATATTGTGCGGAGTTCGCAAAATAGGTGGAACGCTATATAGAGCATCCATCGAATCAATTTTTCCTAAGAAAGAAACAAATGTAAACATTGTAGTTGATGATAACTCAAGACTCCAGTTATATCACGAAAAATGGGGGCACCAAGATAAACGACATGTCAAAGAGAAGCTTGAAAGGGAGTTAGGCATTAAAGTCAAAATGAATAAAGAAATATGTGAGCCCTGTATCTATGGAAAAATACATCGTCTACCATTTGGCACCAGAATTAAAGCAACTAAACCTGGAGAGCTGATGTCAACCGATGTATGTGGACCTTTTGACGAATCGTTTACGAAGAGGCGATATTTAGTTGTGTTTAAAGACAGCTACACTAAATTTCGCTACGGTTTTACAGTAAAAGTAAAATCAGAAGTTAAAGACGTGCTCAAGCAGGTACTAGAACACGCAAAGACCCAAGAGCATCAAATCAAAGAGCTGCTTAGCGATAATGGAGGAGAATTTGACAATGAAGAAGTAAGGAAAATTCTACGAGATTATGGAGTCACACAGAGGCTAACGGCTCCATACACGCCTGAGCAAAATGGTAGTTCTGAAAGAGAAAATCGGACCATAGTTAAAATGGCAAGAACTTTCAAATACTCAAATTCAGATGTCAAATTCCCAATAGAAATTTGGGCAGAGCTAGTGAACACCGCAGTTTACGTTCTCAATAGAACAGGAAAATCGTCGGAAAAAGGAATCAGTCCATATGAACTATGGATGGGTCAACAACCGCGGATAAAACACTTACGAATTATTGGATCTACGTGCTATGTTCACATTCCAGTTCAGAAACGAAGAAAGATGGATGAGAAAGCTGTAAAAGGATACCTAGTGGGATACGATGGTGACGAGCGATACAGAATCTATGTGAAAGAACAGCACAAAGTCGTTTTGTCCAGAGACGTTCAGTTTCTTGAGATGCCAGGAGATTGCGAAGAGAGAGTTGAGGTACCACTCAGAAATCTCAGATGTAAGAAAGAACATCAAGACCAGATTGCAAAGCAAGAAGAAGAAGAAGACACAATAGAAAACGAAGAAAGCGACGAAAATGAGTATGAACCCGAAATTGACGTTGACTCAAACAATGCAGAAGAAGATTCTCAGTTGTCATTAGGAAAAAGTCTAAGGGATCGTTCGACTTTGAGAAAACCGCAGCGCTACGACGACTTTGTGTTGGCAGCGGAGAATTTTGTCAATGTAACAGAAAATCCTGAAACATTCGAGGAAGCTTTGAATAGCAAACAGAGTTCCGAATGGAGAAAAGCTATGGACAATGAAATAAGTGCGCTGAGAGAAAACCAAACATGGGAGCTGACACATCTACCAATGGGTGCCAGGGCAATCTCATGTAAATGGGTTTTTCGTTTGAAAATGAATCCTGACGGAAGTATCGATAAGTACAAAGCAAGGCTTGTTGTCAAAGGATTCAGTCAACGACTTGGAATAGATTACAATCAGACTTTTAGTCCAGTAGCAAAGATGGGCACTATTCGTTCAGTTTTAAGCATAGCAGCAAATGAGCAGATGCATCTTGCCCAGTTCGACGTATCGACAGCGTTTTTATATGGTGAACTTGATGAAACTATCTATATGAAACAACCAGAGGGGTACACCGAAGGCACAGATAAAGTCTGCAAACTGAAGAAAAGTTTATACGGTCTCAAGCAGGCGCCAAGATGTTGGAATCAGCGTTTCGGAAAATTTCTTTTGAAGTTGGGATTCAGAGCCAGTGAAGCTGATCCATGTTTATACATTCGCGAGAAAAACAGCAAAAAGCTTTTGGTAGTTTTGTACGTGGATGACGGATTGGTTGGAGCAACAGACTCTCAAGACTTGGAAGTTTTTCTTGAAGAATTGAAGTTAGAATTTAAGATTGTCTCAAAAGAAGCTGCATATTTTTTGGGACTAGAAATCAAAATAACAGAAACATGCATAAAAGTAAATCAAGAAGCACATGCAAAGAAAATTTTGGAGCGATTCAATTTCTCAGAATGCAAGCCAGTTTCGACACCGATGCTGAGAAATGCTGAAACGTCGCAACCAGGGAAAGAAGTTAAGAAGGAACACAACTTTCCATACAGGCAGGCAGTTGGAGCACTGATGTACTTGATGCTTGGTACCAGACCAGATTTGGCCTACAGCGTGGGGTTTTTGTCAAGGTCACTTGACAATCCGTCTACAGAAGACGTTGCCAGAGTCAAAAGAGTTTTCCGGTACATTGCTGGCACCACTGATCTGGGAATTGTCTATCAACGTGATGAAGAAAAGAGAATCCTAGAGTGCTATAGCGACGCAGACTTTGGAGGATGCACAAAGACTGGTCGATCTACCTCTGGAGTCATTATAGCATATGCAGGTGGGGCTATATCATGGCTGAGTAAGAGACAAGCAATGGTTGCTACATCTACGACAGAGGCAGAAATAGTAGCAGCAAACGAGGCAAGCAAAGAGATAATCTGGCTGACCAGATTGTTCAAAGAAATTGTTAAGATATTACCCGTTCCGATTCTAGCAGTGGATAATTCAGCGGCAGTGAGACTTACTCAAAACCCTGAATTTCATCGAAGAACGAAACACATCGAAGTCAAACACTTCTTTATTCGAGAAAAGGTAACAGAAGGAAACCTTGAAATCAAACAGGTCTCAACTGAAGAACAGGTTGCAGATATGATGACAAAACCTCTGGCCAGAACTCGACTCAAGATTTTGTGTGATAAAGTGGGACTTTTAGAATAGTTTCATGTTTTCTTTTAGTTTTTAATGACTTTCTAAAATTAACAAGGGAAAGTGTTAAAGTAGATATCTGTATACTGTAAAGTGTTAAGTTAAAAAGTAAATACAATATGGGAGTGGGGTAGAGAGGGGTAGGGTCACTTGTGGGGTGGTTACCTTAAAGCTTGGACGTTTTTTTGTTTTGTTGAACTGAATTGTTTTTGTTTTGCTTTTCCTCATTTGATTTGAATTGTTGTGTAGTCGTGCGAAGCTTGTTTGTGTTTTTGTGTTCTGTTGCCGTTGTTTGTTTTTACCAAGGTATTGTTGTTATTATTGTTTAGTGGCGCTTGGGGGGATGTAGGCTTATTTACTGTAGTTAGACAATGAATCGGCCTAATGGCGCGTTAGTTTTGTTAAGTACGGAGGCGGCAAGGGTTAGCATGTGTTTTGGGGTCGCGGGGGCGAGGAAACTCGGTTTTTTTTTCCGTTGTTTGCAAAGGGGACGCGGTTACGTGTTGTTAAGGGTCAAAATCTCCGCGTGGCGTCATGCAGCCGCTCCGCTAGGGGGTGCCTTCCATTGGCGGAGTTCAGGGAGGGCTCGTTACTTAAGTACGCGCTCGTGCGAGCTTAAGAGGATTCGGACCGACGCCAGAATGCAAGGGAGTCCGGAGGCGCAAAATTCCATACGAAGACCGCGTTAGTAACCACCGTTTCGTACGTAATTGTAGGTCGATTCGTAGCTTTCTTGTTTAGTGTTTCCATAATTGTCTGGTTGATTATTGTAAACATGAGAAATCGTCCATTTCTGTAATTTAAATTATAATCTACGAGAAATGTGGGCATTTGATTACCACCACGGGACCCGGATGCAACTCTTACCAGTGGCGGCGAAGCAAGATTTTGTGTTTCCATTTTCGCGGTTGTGAGTATAACCCTAAAGGTTTTGTATGTTTATTATGCTGTGTATTGTGCTATTTATAACTGTGTATGTTTTTGTACTCGGTGGTAGCATTCAACCAATAACGGGAGACTATCATTTATAGGCCGAGATTGTTGTTATTATTTGTGTCTAATTGCTGTGCCGTTCTTTCCACCGTTCGAAAAAGGCATTAAGGTAGAGTTACGGACCGCCCTCTACGGCGCACTGTAGTGCTGGATCGTGGGCCTGGAAAGGCAACAGTTCGTAGCCCGGTTAATTTATCATAACAAATAGTTCTTGTTATTTCATGCCTCAAGTGATAATAATGATGAAATCATGTCCATCATTCGTACTGCCTTGCCAATCAAAATTTATCCAGGTCTTCGGTGTGATCTCCGATATGTTTCAGATGATTCGACATTACAACCTAAATATGCCACATGTGTTTATTGATCACATAACCACATCTCGTTATGTTGTTTGTATGTTGTTTTTTAAAAAGGGACGATTTCTTATGTTGTGTATGTCGGTGTTGTATTAATTGCTTTCTTTGCTTGTGTACTTTTTTTGTTTTACATGCCTGAGGAATCTGTTTGCGTGGAGGTTTCACAGATTCCAAATTATTGCATGAGCATTTGTTTCGTTTACTATCTAAATTTAATTAAAAAGGCATCCTCCACTATGATATTGTTTTATTGAAGACACCTCTTCCCCTAAAAGTCTCACCGTTGCATCCAGAACGCTTGCCGCATTGTGTAAACGCAACGAGGGGTCCTACCGACATTCTAGACGATCACCATTTTTTTGGCCAATTTGAATTTCGCGGTTTATTTTTCGAGCGTTCGGGATATTTCAAATATTTAAAGTAATTCGGCGGCAAGTTTGGGTCATTACAGTGTGTTGATCAATTTACCTTTAATTTTTCAATATTGGTTTTTACTTCGGATACTAATTTAGCCCTCATGTTGCCACACACATTCACATGAACTCTCAAATTTGGTTTTTCCAAATCTGGTGCGTGATCAGTTAACTTCAAGTCGGCTATTTGTACCAAACAGTTCACCACATCACAGTGGGTGATTAAAAAGAAGCTTTCCACACTCCAATTATTAGCTAATTTTTTTATTTCGTTAATTGCCCACATTCGAGTCGTATGAATAGAGTGATCTTAAAAATGAATTATTTGGTAAATGCTTTAGACTAGGGATGCAGCTCATCAAAGCTTCACTTTTTGCCTTTTCAATGCGTTAAATTAGAAAAAAGAAATAAATTACAAAAATGCAATTCTCATAAAAATTTTAAATTTGTAGTTGGCCCATTTCACAAAAAGGTTGCTCGTCCCTGGTTTAGATGGATCTAATTTATTGGTATGCCTTAGACACAGCAATTGCGAAGCGCTCGGGGAAAAGCAGGTAGAGACTTTCGTTAAAGTTGGGATATTTCCTTTCTGTGTAGAATGACCATTGTCTTTTCAAAATAAGTTTAGGATTTTAAAGGCAACTTAAACAATAATTTTTAGATTAAAAATATTAAAATATTTCAGTTTAAAAACTGTCGCAGAATTAAGAAATATAAACACTCAGTTCAAAATATAACTAGAATGATGTGTCTTATGGTTATTCTTAGTCATTTGTTAATTTTTTCAATTACAAATGAGGCGCTAAGAAGCAGAGTGGCCCGAGTGGAAAAAACGAGTTTTGAGATTGTTTAACGATGAAGAATTTTTTGTTTGCGGAAGTCTCGTGAGTCTAGTGAGGATCTTGTAGAACTGTGTTAATTGCTTCAACTTGTTATGTAATAAGGACCAGAATGTTTAACGTCTTGCTTTTAGTTGTCACAATTTTCTACTTACAATTAGTTGTTTACTATTCCAAAGTTAATATGATTGTTTTTGAATTTTAATAGTCGAACAAATAAATGAAACTATGCTTTCTACCTGTACTGAATAGAGATATAAGAGAAATAAGAATTGTGTCAAGGCAATAACTTGACTTGGCTCAACTTTCAAACGTGTCCCATTTCGAAGTAAACAAAGGAATCTCACTTGGGTCACTAGGAATTTAAAGAGGAGCAAATTTTCAATATGATATGCGACCTAACTCAAATAAGGCAAATTTGCAGTTGGGCCACTCTGCTCCTGAGCGACTAGAATTTGCTTAAAGTGGCTACAACTGGTGTCTTAACCCTACTTAATAGGTTAATATTACCTAATCTGTGTAAAATTGGAATTTGTTCAACCAACGGCAATTGAAGACACCGGTGCAAAAAGGAGGCAGCTCCAATTTAGCATTTTTTTCAGGAGCAGCAAAAAACTGTTTTACTATGAATTCTTTTAATTTATATGTTTTATTCATATGTAGGGTTAAACTCTAGTACTTAATACATAATATACTCAGAAAATACGCTTTTTGGAAATTTGATTGGATAACAATATCAAAAAGAAAACGTTGCAGCTGCCTCCTTTTTGCAACGGAGAGAAAAAAAAAATCAAGCATAAAATAATTTCAATGCGATTTATTAACAATGTTATCAAAAGTAATAAATAAGCATAAATTAATCATCTGTAAAGCTATCTTCTTCTGGCTGAGTAGGTTCTTCTTCTCCTTGACACTTCAGCCGGTCATAAAACCACATACAGTCAGATGGCACATATTTTGTTGCAAGTTCTTTCACATGTAAGTATTTGGGGCGCTTAAGTGGTAGCGGTCCAGAGTAGAGGAGAAGTGTAGATGGGGGTAAAGTCAACGTTACGCTATGTTTCTGAAGGGTAAACAAGTCCTTAAGTAAGGCACTGGCCGAACTGCTGCATTCCACTCCTTTTACTGACACGATAAGAAGATATACCAAATTTTTTTTTTCTTTGGTTTGACACGAACTTTTTAAAAGTCCCGCTGGAATGGCCACTGAAGTTCAGAATCATTTCATGGAAAACTGGAACCACTACAAATTTGCGGCATGTAGTGTTTACCAGTGCAACCCATTCTTCTGGCAACACGATCCTTTCCCGTTTCCTTTTCTCCTTTTCGATCAATCCGAAGCTCCGATCACAAGGCAGAAAACTATGTCGTGGTTCTGGATATCTGTGTATAATTTTAGCAAATCTATCAGTATCTGCAAGTGTGTAAAGATACTGGGCCAAGACTTGGTTTTTATTTTGTGAGCTACAGTTATCAGAATATAGGTATAATTTTGTCATTGTTGATGATACAAAATGTTCAAGAAAATAATGTAAAAAGCTTACTACATCATTAGCTCCTTTCTTGGCTATGGTTTCATCGTACATGAAAAAGTACGATTTTCCAGAACTTGCTACAAAGACACAAAAGTTGTATTCCCACAGTTGCCGTTTAAGAAAAACATCTCCACTAGGTACGTGGGGGAGAGGCATATTCTGTTGATAATCAAAAGCTAACAGCTCCATCTCATCTTTGTTCTCCGAAATTTCTGCAGTATTTTCCTTCATTTTTTTGTGTAAAAATAATTTGCTTTTTTCTCATGCACCTGTTTTTCAGTTATTAGATTTTCTTTTACTTCTTTTCCGCTGATATGAGGTTGTCCAGTCTGTCACAAGTTTGGCAAGTGTCCGACCGTGGCTTTCCAAATGAGTAGTTATAATTTGAAACACAGTGCCGACAAAAATAGCGGTACGTAACTTGAGGCTTTACTTTTTCATCGTTCTGGATGGCAACGTATATATCGGGTTCGTACTTTTGGAGATAAAGCCTATGCATTTTTTGCATATTTAGTTCAGATGACAAATAAAACTTATTTTCATTTTTAGTGCGGCTATAGTGAGACGATCTTTTTGGAAATGACTGTATATGCGAATCAATTTAATGTATTACATCCTCACGTATCATGTTAGGGCGATTGGTGTGTTTGCCACGCATGTCTTTGGGTGTCGGAATGTTATTTTTCAAGTGTTTGATAATAAGTTTTACTCTTTTCTTACTAACGCCATATAATGAACAAAAAGCATTTCTACAAACTCTGTTTAAAGTTGTGCCGATTTTTATAGTATATTTACAGGAACAAGAACGTTTTCGTGCGTCACCCAACTTACGTGTAGATCTGGCAACCTTTTTTACAACTATTTGTCCTCCTAGAAATATGTCCTGTTTCTCTTTGTCAGCAATATTATTAAAAATTATCAAAATATCTTGCTTAGCAGTGTCGTTTATTTTTTTGAAACATTTAAATTTACAGTTACAGTTTTTGCCATTTTTTCTTTCACCTTTCAGACATTTATTTTTGTTTTTGATGCCGATGTAAAATTTTCCTTCAGCTTTCCTTTTCTTAGCAACATTTCTATTCCATTTACTTTCATGTCTTGCTCGTTTCTTGACAACTTGCTTTTTCATAACTGTTTGTTTCTGTTCACCGTCATCACTTTCAGAATCACTTTGGACCAAACAGGGCGCTAGCCGCGAATAAAATGTATTTCGCGTCAGCTCTGGCGGGTTAAATGCGGCGTTTGGAATTTTTGCTATCACTGTTTCGGATGTATAATATAAATAAATAAATGCAAAATTAGCAGAAACTCACAGCTCTTATCTGTAAACCGCAATATAATCAATATTGACTACAACCGAATATTGCTTGGCACTAACCTATTTACTCTAACCCTAACACATTGCACGTGTTACACCCAAGCGGCTAAAGTACGAACTATTCATTCCGTGCAAAAACGAGGCATCTCCGGAACTGTCCCCTTTTTGCACCGAATCCAATAATGAGGCATCTATATATTCATTATATTTCTCTTACGAGTTAACGGAGCTTCCTCGTTTTTGCACCAATGGATAGAGCGCCTTTGAATTACTTTAAAGCGATTAAAAATGAAAAATCGTAAATATATGGAGCTGCCTCCTTTTTGCACCGGTGTCTTCAATTCATCTAACGGTGCGCCAACGATCCAATCACTGGTAGTTTCGCACTGATTCGATAAAGTTACAAGATCTTGCAACATTTGACAAAATAATTTTCCTGTATCAGAACTATACTGTGCTTTACTGGCGACTGAAGCCTGTTGAAAATGGCAATCCCAAGAAGTCGAGGTTACATGAACTCCTAAGGCATCCGCTAAATTGGCGAGGGCTGATAGTATGTATGTGGGAACATCAGCTACAAACTCTTTTTTACCAAACGTTTAACAAATTAAATTCTTATACTAGTTGGAGTGTACTGAGTAATCCATTCCCGGAGGTGCTGACTGGAATGTGGCGATCTCGCCGCCATCGGGGAAGCCCCCCACCACAGAATAACATGCTCCAAAAAATTTCCAGCTTCACCCCACAAAATTTCTTGGTAGTAGCTCAAAACCTTGTTCTTGGCTTTGGTGCTGATTTTCGTATCGCCTGAAATTTCGTTCTGACTTGCATATTTACACATTTCAATCAATAAAAGTAAAAAAAGCTCCACTCTTACACAAAAATTTGTATACCGTCTTTAGTTTTTCTGACCGTATCGTACCCCAACATAGCAGGAGCAACCTCGATCGCCGCGTTTAACAACTCGATGACGTTTTGTTCCTCGTAACTAATAAGCTCCTCCATATTCGAAAAACTGCAACTATCGTCGACATTTAATTTATCCGGTTCTTCTACCTTGACGCCCTCCGTTAAATCAACGGGTGGCGACAAATGTTTTGTTATGGCCCTAATTAAAAATAATTTAAGTAATTTGTTACCGGAATTGATTTAACTTACTTGTATGTTTCAATGCTTGAATTATCCGAACTTTTATCTTCGTCATGTATTTCGTAAAATTTGTAAGTTTCCAACAAACAGTCGATGAGTTTGTGGCAACATAATTCGGCTCGATTTTGAGCCAATATTTGCAATAACTTGGTTATGGACATCTTTCTGAATTGATAATGTAAATAGGGGCATGTATTGCTGCAGATACTGGTTGGATCCGATTTTCCATATTTCGAGTCCATTGATAACAGTTCGTTATAAGTCACTGATATCCTGGAAGATATTAATTTTCGACAAAAATTAAGAAAAATTTATTTTACCTTAAAGTGAAGAGCAAAATGCTTTCGCCGCAATAAACATACAAATATGCTATTTTATTCAAGAGTTGCTGAAGAAAGAATTGCAATTTCATTTTTTCGTTCCACAGGATGCCTTTCCAAAATTTCAATTTGTTAACGTACAGTCCGTTTGGGCCTTTAACTGTTAGCTTTTCAAAAATATTGTTGAAGCTATTAATGAAACTGGTGATCGTTTCCGAAGTGTAACTTAATTTCTACAATTTTAAAATTAATTGAAATAATGTTTCTCAATCTGTGTTACCTGCACTAATTCTGAATTGTCGCTGAGATGATAAGTTTTCCATAAATTTTTGAGCTCGAATTCGCCTAGAAATTTCCCCAAGTGATTTAACAAAATTGTTGAAGATTTTCTCAAACGTCTGCATTCTAAAGAGAAGGTTTTGTTTTCTTCATTTTCTAGAGGTACCCATTTAGTTATGGTCATAATATTCCGCGACATCGGAATTTTTTTTACCGTTTATTCACTTTAAACAGTATATTACACATTTCTAAAATTGTTATTGTTTTGAACCGAACATACTGCAGTGCCATTATAGTGAGCCAATTTGTAAACTGATCAATATCGTACCACACCGTACCATCGTACTTATTGGTAAAAACAAGTTAGAGGATAAGCTACAGTGTACCCTCCCTTAACGGTCACCTCCGATAAGAGAACTCCTCCTTTGAGCGAACAGTTTTGCAGGAACCGACAAGCTCTTATTTGATTGCAGACGTTCTCTGTTAAGGGAACCTTCCCTTGAACGGACGCAGACATTATATTTAGGAAATATTTTATTATTTTACTTCTTTTAAGCGAACAATACAGCAATAATGTTTAAAAAGTATTACTCTGACGCACCTGTAGTTGAATGGTAACGCTTCATGTTTTGACCAAAAGTTGCAACGCTGAATTTCTCTTGTTATTATCAAGTTAAATAAGTTAGATCGTCAGATCTTGGATGGCAGATGAGATTTGGATGGGCAATAGAAACTGGAAGAGAGAGGACGTCACTTGACCTCAAGCATATTCCTTTCCTTTTCTGTGCATCCTACGAGCAAACACTTCCAACAACGTTTTTGAAACACGTATTAGGACAATTTGGAACACAGCAGCGAACATCCGTGAAGCCGATTTGTTTTTAAGTGAAAAGCAACTAATATACAGGTTGTATTATATTAAGTGTTCACCATTGGTAACTTTGTTATTATTGGAGTTGCAAAGTCGGTTAAATTAGCAAAGAATTAGTGTTTTTTCCGCTGATTACCATTATGAAACCAAAAAAAAACAATCGAACGTCAACTGTTCGAGATATTAACGAAAATAACATTTTTTTAAATGGAATGCCCTATCCTTTTTTGCATATTTTGAAAGAATGTTTAATTTTGAGTGAAAAAGTCTTAATGCACTATTACGATTAAATTAACTACCGAGAAGTTACAAGCAATTGAAGTTTTTATTTCAATTAATTACAAAAATCACGTAGGCACTGAAACAATTGAAAATTGTAATTATTAAAACGTCAAAAACAATTGAATGAGTGTGTTAGTTAATATTTTCATCAAACATTAACGTGGTATATTCAACATTTATTACTTTTGGTGTGATTTAGTAACAGCTGTGTTCAATTTTGGTTCCCGACATGGCATTTTCACATTTAGAAAAATGTGACATGTTAGAAGCATATCTTATGTGCGGCAAGAACTCGGTGAGAGCTCGAGATTATTACCAGCAGCAGTACCCGCTTCGATTGCAACCAATTCAACAGTATTTTCTGAGACTGTATAGAAAGTTTAGGAGTAACCAAACAGTGTTTCAAAAAGGAAGAGAGAAGAAAAAATTTGTAATTTCTGAAGAAGTCGAAATTAATGTAATTGCGTATTTTGAGGCATATCCTAGAAATTCAATACGAGATATTTCAAGGGAGTTAAATTTAAGTTTGAACAGCATTGAAAGGATTTTAAAGAAACATAAGATGGTTCCTTATCATTATCACCCGGTGCAAACGTTACTTCCAGGCGATTTAAATCGAAGATTAACTTTTTGCAACTGGTATTTAAGTTACTGCCAACGACACTTCAATAGCGAGTTTCATTTTCTGTGGACCGATGAATCGAACTTCTCAAATTCTGGAATGTACAACAGAAAAACGAATCATTATTGGGCCCGCGAAAATCCATTGCATCAATTTCCAACAGGATGGAGCACCGGCCCATAATTATCATGGAACAACCAATTTGTTAAACAGATTATTCATTGATAAATGGATAGGAACTAATGGGCCCGTGCGCTGGCCACCACGTTCGCCAGATTTAACCCCCATGGATTTTTTTCTGTGGGGGTATGTGAAAAATTTAGTTTACAGGGAGAGATATGCAACAGTTAATGAATTGGAGAATAAAATTTTAACAATAATTAATGTATTGGATGGTAGAAAAATTTTGAAAGCAGCGCGGTGTGTTCAAAAAAGAGCCCAAAAATGTGTTGAACAAGACGGTGACATTTTCGAACATTTATTATAATGTCTTGGTCATGCAATATGTTTTTCTAAATTTCTATTCTCAGTTTGCCGTGGAAGAAATGTTTCAATAAATATCATTTTCAATTGTTTCAGTGCCTACGTGATTTTTGTAATTAATTGAAATAAAAACTTCAATTGCTTGTAACTTCTCGGTAGTTAATTTAATCGTAATAGTGCATTAAGACTTTTTCACTCAAAATTAAACATTCTTTCAAAATATACAAAAAAGGATAGGGCATTCCATTTAAAAAAAATGTTATTTTCGTGAATATTTCGAACAGTTGACGTTCGATTGTTTTTTTGATTTCATAATGGTAATCAGCGGAAAAAACACTAATTCTTTGCTAATTTAACCGACTTTGCAACTCCAATAATAACAAAGTTACCAATGGTGAACACTTAATATAATACAACCTGTATATGTATACAACCTCGACATTTGTCTATGACTGTATAATTCTCTTTGTCTCACTTTATGTTATGTTTGTTATATATAAGTAATTTTACTCACATAATCCTGTCCAAGTATTTTGTAAGTTTTTTATCCTGTTAGAATGTGCTATGCCATACGATAAATAAAATAAATCCCCAAACTAAGTTTCCCTGGAGCGGTTTATAAAAACAAAACACAATTTTATGGAAATATTTATTGCAACAGATCGAGTAAGTGTTCACCTATTTTTCAACATATTTACCACCGGAATTGTGACATTTGTTGGTATCGTGCCACCAACTTTTGAATACGTGTGTCAGAGCAGTCTGTTATCTAGGATTGGAACCATCTCCGTCGCACCGGCCAGAAATGTCTTGACGTCTGGGTTGTAGGGTAGAGGCTTGATTCAAGCCGAAACCTATTTATTTTGTCTTTCTTTTGTAGCCTCAACTAGTTTTTACGGAACGCCTTTATTATTGTTAGCTATACTTAGAAGGAGATTTTTACTATTTTAAATGAAGATTATATCTCGGATGAAATGCATGGTGATGCATTTGATATAGAACCAGAAGGTAAGATCGAGTTTGAAGATGTTTATGACTAGAATGCAGAAAATATTGATGAGGAGGAAAATTCTGATATTACCGTAAGCAAAGATGGTACCCAGTGGAACTTCAACTACACTCTCACAACACAGACACTAGTTAAGAATTTTATGTGAGAAGGGCGGTGCTACAAACTTTTCGCAGCATTATACTGCAAAACGACTTTTCAAGTCTATTATTACAAATGAAATGTGCTCAAGAACAAACAGAAAAGGTCAAAAAATAACGGATGCATATAATTACAATTCAAATGGAGGAAAAAAGATTTTCCAGGCCTTTTCGGAGGAGGAGTTGCATGCATTTCTTAGAATCTTACTGACTCCAGGTCTACATAAGTCAAACATTAGAAAGTAGGAGGTAATTATTATTACAGCTTTGGAGGGCGCCATCGTTTTATCTCTCACAAAAGATTGAATAAGAATAAGACAGCCGTTTCACTTTGAAAATGATGCATTTCATGACCAACATTGAATGTAAGGTTTGTTTTAGTTGAGATTAGCAAGTTTCTAATAAATTTGGACAATTCTGTATGAACTTGACGATTTTATGCTATATAATAAAATTGTAGTGCGATAACTTGTAATGGTCGATGCTGTTCCAGTTATTCGTGCCTCGATGTCTAAAGACAGGTTAAAAATGATGTTCAGATTTATTCGACTTGAAACTAAAAATCCTCGATCTGACAGACTAAAGCATGACAAAGCCGCTGCAATTAGAAATGTTTGGCTGATGCTAAATGAAAGTTTTAAAAAAATGTACAAGCCAAAGGAAAACATTGCAATTGACATGAACGTACCAAATTTATTCACTACATGCCTTCAAAATCGGTAAAATATAATATGGCCGCGTGAGAAAGCGATCACGAAAACGATGCTCCAAAAAGATTTATCTTGTTACGACCACGGATGCGAACACAGTGAGCAAACAATTGACCGTTAGCGACATTATTCTTACGGTATCGCATGACACTCCATGCAAATTGCGGTATACAAAAGAACACATCAGGAACCTGGTTCAAAAACCCTTCACGCTGCTGTGCCCCATAAAGATATTGAAATAGCCATTCGACGGTTGAACCTGTGGAAAGGTGCTAGCTGCGGTAGCAATTCGCGGGTAGCATCACGTAGAATTCGTCACGCGGGTTCCGGGATTTATATTATATTAATTCAGATATGTTTCGTTACAATTTGGTTGTCACGTGGCCAAATTGACATCGAACCAAGTAATCAAAATTCATTCATAAAAATGTTCATTTAACATTCATTTAAGTGTATTCTTGTGCAATACTTCATGTTTTATTATTGTCCTTATGTTTATAGTTGATGGTCGACGATGAAACTTCGGTCACGTGATACGAAGTACACGGTACGAGAACAACTATAGAAAATTTACCATCAAAATAAGAAAAAAATTTTGCTTCAGAAACCTAGGAGCACAGGAGAGCGGGCGGTCATGTTTTGTACATTTTTAGCCATATCATTAAGACCACTGAACTTAAAATTGCAAACAAAAATTTTTTAGGGTCCCTACAGTTAACTCTTTCAAATTATACCCTACACGAGAAGTTAATTTAAACAAATTTGTATTGATACGAAACTGACCCCCTATATTAATAAAAAAAAACAATTACCCAGTTATTGGCGAGCGATGTATGTGCGCCAAATTTCAAGTTTCTACGTTACTTCCTTTTCGAGAAAAATCTCTTTTACAGATGGACAGACACCGGAGTGATCTTATAAGAGTTCTATTTTTTTTTAAGGTACGAAACTCTAAAATGACAAGGTTTGCGACAGATGTTGATACTTTTCACGGGAGTGTGCGGATATAGCGGAGTGTGACAGAAGAAATGACAAATTCCATTTGTATACAAAAATCAAAGAAGCCGCAGATCTGAAATCTAAGAGACATACTGGAAATATATAAGATAAAAATGAGCATTTGATTCTTGATATTAGATGGAAAGAATATTATATCGAGGAACTTCTTGTGAATAAAAGGAGCGATAACCATCAAGCGCAAGAAAGAATAGCAGACCGATAATAACTGTAAATGAAGTAGAAAGGGCCAAATTGTTAGCAAAACAACCAGTCCTGTTTATATTCCGTCAGGAAATAATGTCCCAACACCATCATCATCAACCAGTCCTTTGCGGCTACTGCTGAACATAGGAATCCACTAGAGCTTTCTATTGCTCCCTGTTCTGAACTGCCTGGATTCAATTACCCTAAATCCTTTTTAAATCGCCGGTCCAACACCCTGTACTTATATCCAAAATATTCTGTGATTGGAGAGAGGCATTTGACCAAATGAAACGATGTCCTATTGTCATTAAAATGATAAAAGACCATCTTTTGATCAAGTCAAAACAGAAGTGAAACTACTTCAAGTTATAATTTGTACTGTCTTGTACAGTAGGCGATTATGGTTGTTCTTGCCATCTTGGGTAACAGGTGAATAGACTTGTGTATTCTATTAAAGGTACAAGAGCATGTTAACAGTGATCATAACTTTTATTAACACGAAAAAGGTTTAAGGTAGTTTATAACGATTCGTTAAAGTGTAGAAATTTTATTTTTCAAGCAATCGATTCGAGACAACAAAATACAGCAATGGCTCAAATTCTGGAGAATGCAAGTAAATGAAGCCAAATCGCATCACATAACATTGACGATGAAAAGAAGTAACTACCCAATAGTAACTCTCAAAGTTCATACGACGAGACATACAGAAGAATGTCCAAATGCTCTTTGACCAAAAGGTATTGAATGTCTTGTCACCTTACTGCACATAATTAAATTAAATTAAAAACTAATTGGTATTTACAGGTGAGAATAATTTTATGTTGCGTGTGTGGGAAAGCGTTTGCTGATGCTTGTGTGCTTCGTCTTCGTATTTTCTACACATATTGGAGAGGGGCCACATGCGCTTATTATTTGCGGTATAACTTCACTTCAGTTCATTTCATTACAGTGCACTAATAAACCATGGCAATACACCTATTCAGGCACAAGTTCAACAATAATAGATGGTTATGAAATCACTAATTAGACTTAATTTTGAAGTTTCAAATAAATATAGTTTCATATAAATTTAGCTACACCAAGTTGCAGTATTTCTTAGCAGATATGTGGCAACATTTCTAGCTGTGATGATGACTTGCAACTAAAACTGCGTTAGTTCTAATATCATAAATATTCCTCAAATGTCACGAAGGCAATATATCAAAATTTATGATAAAGTTGCAGGTGCCATTTTTGAATCTTCTCATAAAACATTTGAGGAAGCTGCAGCTGAAGAAGCCAGATTGGCACGAAAAGTAAGAGATGTTGACGATGGTGGCATCCCTTTAATTACTGTGATAATAGATGAGCTTGGTGCAAGAGATCGTATAAGACAAATTACAACGCATTGTCAGGAGTGGTAAACAATGTCAATAAGTATAAATATACAATTTTATGCTACTTAGTTTTTATAGACTTGTATTGTTGGAGCGAAGTCTGGAAAGTTACTTTTTGCTGCTGTGAGAAACAAGTACTGTCCTAATTGCCAACGTACTACACCAAAAAAATTAGAACCAAGAGAACACAAATGTTTCAAAAATTAGTCTGGCCCCTCAACAGGTATGGAATTGGATATAATTCTGTAAGGATTCAAATGTAGTGTAGCAATGCTTGGACTAAAATACATAAGGATGGTTGGTGACGGTGATAGCAGTGTTTTTCGGAAAATTTGTCAGGAAAAACCATATGGAAACAAAAATATTGTTACAAAAGTAGAATTCGCAAATCATTTACCAAGGAATTTTTGTTGTAAAGTGAAAGATCTTACTACCAAACGTGTTAGCTCATCCAAAAGGGAAACTGTTATTCCGCAATTGAGACAGTTATTAAAATCTAATTTATCAAGACTCAGAATAGGAATTAAAAAAGCAGTCGATTACAGAAAAAAAAAGAAGCAGGAACAATGACGGAACAATTAGTCCGTTTAAGTAGAGATATAAAAAACTGTCCAAAACATGTTTTTGGTGAGCACTTACAATGCGATAGATACTTTAACAATGACCCAAAAACAAACGAAGTTAATTTTGTACCTCAGTTGAAATAGTGTGGATTATTTGATGATATTTTAATATGTTACAACAGATTAGTTCAAAATGCTACAGTTTACTTTTAAATATGTATAACAATGCACCGGCGGCCTATGATTCTATAATTTCAAAATTTGTAAGAGCAAAAAGAATTAATTTTGCAATGAATGGTGGTTACGAGATTAAATGTAAAGCTGCAGGCATATCGTATAATAATAACGGGCAATATTACCGAAGTCCTGGAAAACATACACAATCATTTATAGAAAAATTAGGAAAAGCGCGAATTAGTAAAAGATCACAAAAACAACTCTTTTCATCGAAATTTTCCTGCAAAAAACAGATAATAAGTGTCTCGATAAAGATTATGGACATGTAAGAGATGATGACGAAATCCCCGTAGAACATCTTGAGGACAGTAAGGTAAAAATTTAAAGTTCACTTAATAAAACCAAAGAACAAATTGAAGATATCTCAAAAATTACAACTGGACAGAATGGAAATCCTTTATGGCATGAAAAACGGTATTTGCGATTTACTGTATCGAGTTTTGGAAAAGTATGCAAACAAAGATCGACGACAGACCCCAAAAAGTTAGGCAAGAGAATTATTGATACAACATTTTTTTGGAAATGCCCCAACCAAATGGGGTCAGCTCGCAATTACTAATAAATCACATTGCTATTTTGTTGTGTGGACTCCAAATGGCATAGTGTACGAGAAAGTTTTTTTTTAAATTTTGACTAAGGACCCCGCTATCACAGCGAGCTGCACACTGTTGGCCCGTTATTAATATTTTTCTTTCCAGATCGTTAGGGATGATGAGTTCGGGTCTTCAAAAATGTTACCAAAACGCACAAAAATGTTTATGGAAAATGCTTTCAATACTTGCCAAAAACGAAGTGAAACAAAACCGGAATTATCATTTTTAGCATTTGCTCCTTTGGAAGAAAGGAATTTAATGCTAATATTATTGTTTTTCCACTACTACCCATACATACAGCATATCATTTTAATGTACCTATATTAGATGTATTATAAAAAATGTTTACATTGATTTATTTCAAAGAACCAGGGGATTGAAGACTTTAGTTATGTTTGGAAATCAAATAGAATCGATAGATATTGGAGCATTTAATAATTTGATACAATTAACTTCGCTCGAATTATATCACAATTACTTGACTAAAATAACAAAGGAAGTATTTAATTCGTTATCTAAATTAAAAGTTTTGTTCATACGCAGGAATAAAGTAACCCACATCGAAGATAAATCATTCATGGGGCTGGTCCAATTAAGGGAATTATATTTGGATGGCAATCAAATAACAAATATTAACAAAGAATCATTTGTGTCTTTAAAAGCTTTAGAGCACCTTGATTTGCACAGTAACAATTTAACATTTATTGCTGCCAATTCTTTTTCTGCAATGCAGCAATTAACTCAGCTTCAGCTAGAGTTTAATCAACTGGGAAGTTTAGAACAGTTAGATAAAGATGTTTTTGTGGCATTAACTAATCTTCAATATTCTAGATTATGTAATAACTTTTTAAGACAATTGCCTCGCGGTATATTTAAAGAAGTGCTCAAGTTATATTTCCTTGATTTATCATTTAATCAAATAAGCGAATTAGAAACAGGTTTATTTACCGAACTGAAACGACTTCAAGTTATCAACCTCAATGGTAATAAATTAAAACGTTTATGCGAGCATGCGTTTGATCCATTAAAAAATTTACAAAAATTATATGTGAGTGATAACATGATTAGCAGCTTAAATGCAAAAGATATTTTAAATCATTTACCGCATTTGGAGGAAATAAATTTAGCTTATACTAATTTCAATTGTTTTGATTTGTCACAAGCTTTTGAAACGTTCAGACTACGCAACGTAAATATTAATGGAGAAAATCATTGTACTTCGAAAATCATCAAGGTATTGATGGTCCAAGGAGTAACACTCACAGTAAATATAATGTTGAGAAAATTCATTTAGAAGGATTAAAAAATAATATGACTATTTTTCTCAAACATTTAAATTACGCGTTACTGCAATATTTAAGTCTAAATAATCTAAGTTATGAAAAAGTTTATGTAAACCATCGTTTGTTAATAAATGAATTAAAGAAAATTAATGGCAATGGTTCAGCAAATATTTTGGTAGAAAGTCAATTCAATTTGATGAAGACTTTTATTATTAATCTGATAGATGTTAATAATGTAGGAATCGATATTCTTTGATATACAGATATGTTTAAAAGATGAAATGTTACATAAACAACGCAACTTGATACAAACAACACAACTTAAACAACGTAACTTGATATAAACATCACATTTAATACCTTTCCTTCAACACTATGACTCCATTGACTTTAAAGAAAAATATTCTCTTACGCTATACAATACAATACAATACACATACTGCTGAAGCTTGCAAACGTTAATACAGAAGTACTAGACACTCGTATATTACGGTTATTGATGCCCAACGCAAATGATTTCTTTTATTACAATTTTGCAGTTTCAGTTGATCATTAACCGAGCTAGGAAGATTGTTTAGATTATAAGGTTCAGTTGTTATTGTGTTTTAGTTCGTTACTGTTTGCGTTAACTTTCTTCAAAAATAAGTCGATTGATTAATTCTAACGAATGCACAGGCTATGAGCATTGCGCTAATTGTGTTAGAGTCAACTGTTTATTTAAACGACTGCCAAAATGCCCCGATGGTATCAATTGGACACTCTGGTGTCCGTCGTTCAGTTGCTGATAATCCTCTTCCACCATTCGCAAATAATCCCGCAACACCTAATCGCCTTCACGATCGAGCGCAGGCAATTTGAAACGTGTTTCGTATGAAACATCACCAGCTCAACGGAAAGATTCCAGCCTCATCCCCGAATCAAAGCGTTGATCAACAACACCGAGATGATCAAAAATTCCACCAACAGAACCTCGTCGCACGGCTTTAACTTCACCAGATTCAGCAGTTTCATTGAAAACTTGCCGTTGGACATCTTCAACAAGACCAACACCACCAGGGTCACCTCGTGCCCGGAACTTCCTCGATACTTATGTAAGGCAGCTTTAGCTTATTCTACAATGTGTTATAAGTTGTAGCGCCGCGCCGGTTGCAAAATAGTTCGACAATTGGCATAAATTGCATGAATAATTTTTTTTCCTAAGAAATACAGAAACAAGAAAACAAAATTCAAAATCTGGTAAAATTTTGGCTTTCGCTCCATTTGTTTTAATTCTTCCACATTCAGTTTTGAGATCTTCTTAAAATGATTTTTGGGTTAGATGGAAGAGTTCCCGTGATGAAATTCCCAGTTCCAACTGTGTACCAACTGTAGCAGCGTTACAACTGGCTGAAATCAGGAGGCCATTACTAATCCGAAACGTGTCAAGCCCAAAAAAACATTAGCCATCAGAGTGCCATTTCGCTGGCGCAGCAAGCATCTCCTGCTGTTCCTTCAACACATGTATCGACTGTTGAGCGCCAACAGCTGGATTACACCATTTTTATCATAGAGCAGGAATGTGACGGTCCTTTCAATCGAGCCATGCTGCTAAACGTCGGTTTTAAAGAGGTCTTGACTATGGAAAAATTCAATTGCTTCATCTTTCACGACATCGACTTGCTGCCGGAGGATGACAGAAATTTGTACACGTGTTCGGAACAACCAAGACACATGAGCGCGGCTGTGGATATTTTTAATTACAGGTGGGGGTTGTTGGATTGTGAAGGTTTGTTTTTATTGGTGATCTTTTAGTCTGCCTTATCCGGAAATTTTTGGTGGAGCTTCGGCGATCAGCAAGGGCAATTTTGAGCTTCTGAATGGATTTTCGAACTCGTTTTATTAGACAATTACTGTTTTTTTAAGATTTGTGACACTCGAATCCGGACAGTGGAGGTACGAATCTGACGGTTTGAAGAACTTGAAATACTCTATAAAACTACTGAACAGGAATCTGTTGTACACTTGGTTGCTGGTAGAGATCAAACTGCCCAGCCCAGTCAGTTATTCTCGTTTTGACATGGATAACGAAAATACCACTATGGCGGCAGCTAGATACTTGCTTTAAAATTCTGTAATTTCATTTTGATTAACATATTTTAATGGTAAATTTGAATGTTTTTAATATGGGGGATATTATTTGAAAACGACTTGTAGCGAATTCACTGGAGGACAGTGTAGGACAGGTTATACAGAGCTTGGAAAACTCTGCTGTACGTTAGCTACTGCTATTAAAGAACAATTAAATCAAGAAGCTGAAAAGTTTGTAATTAAGATGCAACAGGCTGCCTGGCAAAATACACCTGAAATCAAAAGACTAACAACTGGAAACAACTATCCTCTTGGATTAAGGCAACTAGTAGCTGAAAAACGAAAACCAAGAAAGAAATGGCAAAGAACAAGAGCACCAGATGACAAAACAAGACTAAACAGAGCCACTCAAAAATTGCGAAGCGAAAGGTCAGAAATAAAAAACGAGAAGTAACAGCTGATCGTGTAACAAATTACTCTCTCTGGAAACCAACCAAAAAATTAAAAAGACCACTGACACACTGTCCACCAATCAGAACTGCAAAAATGGAAGCTGGGCAAAGTCAAATCAAGAAAAACCCAAACATTCGCTAATCACTTAGAACAAACTTTTCAGCCAAACGAAAGGCATATGATAGTGGAATTGCCATCGTATGAGAGTGAAGATTTGGAAATCAATCCAGTAATACCAAAAGAAGTAGTAGATTAACTTAAGAACAACATAAATCTAAAAAAGGCTCCCGACTACGACCTTATAACTGGAGCAATTCTTAAAAAGTTACCTAGAAAAGCGTTGGTTAAACTGACTTACTTAATAAATGCAGCATGTCGTTTAAAACATGTACCAGATGTCTGGAAAGTAACCGAGGTAATAATGATTGCCAAACCTGGAAAACCGCCAAATGAAACCTCGTCGTACAGGCCTATTTACCAGTTGTGTCTAAATTATTCGAGAAACTACTGCTGAAGCGACTGAAACCTATCGTTATTAAGAAAAATATAATCCTGGAACGGTCACCTTTTAAAACACAAGAAGACGCACGATAAACAGTCTAGCTTTACCTGCCAAATTTATCAGAAGCATTATGTGAGGAAACATCATTATTTAGCTCACAAGATTACGCACGACAGCGACAGCGACAGCGAATAGTACGGATTGAGTCAAGTGTGGGATTTGTTAAAAGCATAAGCGCCCTTCCTTGTTTCTCTTTGAATGTGGACGCCATCTAGTGTCAAACGCGTCACATATCAGTTTGGATTTCGGAATAAACACTCAACAATGGACCAAATTCACCGCATAATAGATATTATTGAAAAAGCGTATGAGGGAAAGCAAATATGTTCAGCAATGTTTTCAGATGTGGCCCAAGCATTTGACAGGGTCTGGTATGCAGAACTCATGAATAAATTGGAAAAAATATTACCAAAACATAATGCTGAGATACTGAAATCATATATTAATGGTCGAGTGTTTCGGGTCAGGCAGGAGGAGGCATTTTCTGCGGTAAGAAATGTCAACGCAGGAGTACCTACTTTACCTACTTACTGTACACCTGCGACATAACAAAAACCGAAAATGCCACGATCGCTACTTATGCTGACGACACGGCTATTCTAGTGGGAGCAGTGGGACATAACAACAAGGAAACTGCAAATAAACTCCAAGAGGCTTGTAACCAAATAATTGAATGGCTGGAGAATAAAAATAAACCAGAGCAAAGCGTCGTCTATTAACTTTAGCTTCCAAAAAAGGGTACAATTAGTTAATGGTAATAAATGACAAGGAGATACCATACTCGGATACAGTAGCAAACCTGGGAATAAACCTGGATGTTCGATTAAATTGGAGGGATCACGTTAATAAAAAAGAGAAAAGAAATCGATATAAAATATAAAAAAATGCGTTGTCTATTGGGACTCTTTGTGCATAATAAGTTGCTGTTGTACAAACAGATTTTAAAACCAGTCTGGCTGTATGGAATACAACTCTGTGGATGTGCAGCTAGGAGTAATATAGAAAAAGTTAATGTTTTTCAGAACAAAGTACTTTGAGGGATTTTCGACGCACCATGGAACAGAAACGATTACATTTATAGATTTTAAAGATATCGATGGTCAGAGAAGAGATCCGGAAAATGGCAGTCAATCATCAGGAACGGCTACACCAACACGCCAACAAAGAAGTTCTTAAACTGTTGGATTGTTATAGCCCCCGCAAACTGAAGAGAATAAAGCCACTAGACCTAGTGTAGTGTCATAAATGCGTTATAGCAAAGCATTGTACGAAAAATAATTAGTTAGTTAGTGACATTAAAAACAATTAAAGGACATCATTGGATGAACTCTAAATTACATTTAGCATAAAGAATTAAAAAAAAAGTTAATTGATTACTTTTAATAAATAAAAAAAATAAAATAATTGCGACGGTTGTAGACAGTCTGACTGCAAACAAACGTCGAATTTTCATCTAAATATGTATTATCACACAATTTTGGTCATGCTCTATATCCTCGGGAGGACTGGCAAAGTTATACGTTTTGCCCGTGATTTCTTTCAAAGATAAATAACTACTTTATGAACCAGAAAATCAATGTTTAGCAGGGGTGGAATTACAAACTTTCGACAGCTGCACTATTATCCGTTAGGCAACCCCCATGTAATTTGATTGAGTACTGCGAAAATCTGCAACTGTTATTCCGAAATAAGCCTTACGAAATTATTTATTTTTTTAATTTAACGTTTGTATATTTAGGTCAAACATTCTAAAATTTATGTACGAATTATGAACGCCACAGAAAATAATTTGAAAAGAAAAGATTGCAAAACGAAAATACATTAAATATGCAGATTAAATTGAGGAAAACACCGATACTAGAGAACTTGAATAAAAGGCATAGATATATAATAATAATTATGGTATTGCTCTAAACCTTCGGTGTTACAAAATAATTGTATTCATTAATTGAAAACCAGACACTAAAACAAAACAGCCCACAACCAGTCAGTAAAAGAGCAACATTAATTGTGAGTTCTGTTAAGAGAAAATACGTATTTCGTTACATTCCTGTGCTAAAAAATTAACACGTGGCGATAAGTATTCGATAAATAACTCGTCTTCGAGATAAAAATGCGATAATTTGAAAGTCTAGCTTTTTACATCGATACGAAATTTGTACGGGAAAATGTATGAAAATTTAAAATTAACTAAGATTATTATTATTATTATATTCCACTCATTACATGCAACCAACAACTATAAAATTTATAGTTTATAAGCCTTGGAGCAGCTGTGAAAAAAGACAAATTGTGTAAATTGTCAATATGAGCAAATGCGAGTCTTGCAAAATTGTGCTTTTTTAAAACATTTTTATATTTTCTACGACGAGTACGTGGAAGATTTCGGATCCTATGTATTGTGCACACGCCAGAGATAAGGTCCCAGTGATTCGTCGTATTTCATAATGCAAAACCGCTTGTTGGAAATTATAAATTATATATATTTGGCTGTTATTGAAGCTAAAAACGGTTCATACTCTCCTCGGTATTCTTAGATATAGGTGTGTAAATTTTAAAAACCACATTCGCATTCAGCACGAATGAACAATTCCAAAACACACATAAGAGTTTTTAAACTTTTGTGTTTTTTCAATTTGTGCCAGTAATGTTATTTCAAAATTTGTCTTCTCCCAGTTATAATTCCGAAACTTGCCTGGTCCATTTTTAATTTTTAATAAATTTAATCAGGATTGCTCAACCAATCTTTGTATTTACCAGCAGTAATTGAAAATTTTTTCATATAATACAAAATTATTTAATTATAATATCGAGGAATACGAAAAAAGTTTTTTCGTTAATTCGGAAAAAGTGAGAAAAGTGGAAAAGACACATTTTGGGACTATATGACTCATATAACCGCGAATAATTGGTGTTCTTCTATCGAACTGGTTACATTACTGAAATCGAATGGTTTGACTTATGCTGGCACAATGCGAAAACCAAAAAGAAATATGCCACCAGTGCTTTTAGCAAATCGGCAATGGGCAGAGAGAGATGGCTTCAACGCTGTACGGCTTTATCAAAGATATGACGTTGATATCTCACGTCCCGAAGAAAAACAAGATTGTAATTTAAATATTATGTATGCATCACTGCAGTGCTTCTGATCCTGAAACTACAAAACCAGAAATAATTGCTTTTTACAACTCCACAAAAGAAGGTATCGATGCATTAGATGAGTAATGTACCATTTACAGTTCGTCAAGAAGTACCAGGCGCTGGCCAACGGCTATCTTTCACCAAATTCTAGATACGAGTACAACTAATGCATTTATTACGTACAACTGTTATAGAGATAGCGAAAAACTGTCTAGAATAAACTTTTTGAAAAATTTGGCCGATAGTCTAGCGGAACCACATAATATTATGAGACAAAGATTTGAGAATCCAAGAATTACAATAAAGCGCATTCTGGGAATTCAAACAGTTATCATTTGCTATGCCATTTGAAGAAGAAGAAAAATTAATCGTTTATAAATATTGTTATTTATGTTCGTAAAAACTACACAGGAAGGCATCTTTTTTATGCACTGACTGTAAACAGCTAACTTGTTTGTCATGCAGTAAGAAAATATGCAGGAAACATCTGAATAGTGTCCTGTTCCTGATATGCCATTTTGTTTTTTTTTATAATTTATTTAATTCATTAATTAATCTATTTTTCCCTTGTTATGTAAAATGTATGTTTACTTACAATTTTTGTTCCTTGTCCATAACAATTTTTTATAAAATTTTTTACACTTATTACAAATCACAAAACATTTTAAAAACACATTCTTTAAAACATTGTCAAATTCACATATTACATTTTAAAAAACATTTTAAAATACATATTTTAAAAAGAGTCACCACCATGATTAAACTGAAACTTTTTTTTTTTTTTTTCAGTTTCGTGCATTCATCCTCAGTAATCATTGCAATGATTTTGTATTTTTTATTCTGCAAACTGCAAAACTATTTTCGAAGATAAAATTAAATTTTTACAATAAATTTATAACGTCTAATATTCCTGAAATATACCAAATTTGGTTCAATACACGATTTTGACTTTCGATATTTAACATGTGTGACCCCACTTCACCCTTTATCTGACTAAAGTTCTTCCTCACCGGTTACAAGTTAATAATAACTAAGTGAACTCGTTCAAAGCAACAACCGCAAAGTGGTTAAATGCTTGATTGTAAAGTAATACCTCTCGAAGAGGGTACTATCGCAATTATCCAAGTACAGATACATAGTAGCGTAATTAATTTAATTTTAACTTATTCATAAATTTTTCCGTTCAAATTTCATATCGATGTAAAAAGCAAAACTTTCATATTATCGCAATTTTATCTCGAAGGCGAGCTATTTATGGAAAACTTATCATCACGTGTTCACTTTTTAGCGCAAGAATGTAACGAAATAAATATCTTGGCGTAGCAGAACTCACAATTAAAGTTGCTGTACGACTAAGTGGTCGTAAGCTGTTTAGTGTCGGGTTTTGCATTAACTATTGCACTTATTTTTTAACACCGAAGGCTTAGAGTATTACCATAATTATTATTGTATATCTATGCCTTTTATTCAAGTTCTCTAGTATCGGTGTTTTCCTGCATATTTAATTTATTCTCCTTTTGCAATCTTTTCTTTTCAAATTATTATCTGGGGCGTTGTTAATTTGTAGATACATTTTAGAATGTTTGATCCAAATATACAAACGTTGAATTAAAAAACAATGTCGTAAGACCTATTTGTGATCGTTTTCTTTAACAAGCTGTATTAATGCGGGCTTCTTTAGTTTTTGGTTTAGCACATTGCGATATTTAAACAACGTTTGATTTTTTTTCTCTCGATTCACTTCATCGACTTGAACCTGGTCTTTTGCATATCTGATGTACTTGGCTTTTTTCTTTTGCCGCCAGGAGTGGAAGATGAACCCTCTCCTTGATCATAATCTTGTTTACATTACTCAATCAACTTTCTTTCGTTTGTTACATGGGGGTTGCCAAACGAATAATAGTGCAGCTGTCGAAAGTTTGTAATTCCACCGTTGCTGAACAGTAATTTCCTGGTCCATAAAATAGTTTAAATATAATTGAGATCGTCATTTATCTTTGAAAGAAATCACTGACAAAACGCACAACGTTTCAGTCTTCCCGAGGATGTAGAACTTAAAAATAATTTTGTGATAATTCTTAGTTAGATGGAAATTTGAAATTTGTTTGTCTACACTCGTCTCCATTATAACTGCGTCATTTTTACATTCATTACATTTCCCCGTTCTGGTAGCCCTGATTCTGAATCTCTCGGAAGAAAAAAAAAACCTTATCCAATTTTCGAAAGGTCGAAGGAATTTTAAACTTTTTTGCAAGGAAATCTATAACAGTAAAGAACTGTTACGACAACCACTGTCTTGATACTGATATTTTAATATGACTGATTTTTTCAAGTCGGGTGAGATGATAACAACTATCCCATAATGGTGGCCAGGGTCGTCGCCACCAGATTAGTATATGACTCCACGTTTGGTGTTTTGTTTTCCAGATCTTGGCCATTGAATTTTGCTTAGACCTAATATTTTGATTTGTAGTCTGTTCATTTCTGCTTCCACGTTAAAAAGACCACTGACACACTGTTCACCAATCAGAACTGCAAAAATGGAAGCTGAACAAAGTCAAATCAAGAAAAACTCAAACATTCGCTAATCACTTAGAACAAACTTTTCAGCCAAACGAAAGTCATATGATAGTGGAATTGCCGTCGTATGAGAGTGAAGATTTAGAAATTAATCCAGTAATACCAAAAATAAATAGTAGATGAAATTAAGAACAACATAAATCCAAAAAAAGCTCCCGGCTACGACCTTATAACTGGAGCAATTCTTAAAAAGTTACCTGGAAAAGCGCTGGTTAAACTGACTTACTTAATAAATGCAGCATGTCGTTTAAAACATGTACCAGATGTCTGGAAAGTAACCGAGGTAATAATGATTGCCATACCTGGCAAACCGCCAAATGAAACCTCGTCGTACAGGCCTATTTACCAGTTGTGTCTACATTATTCGAGAAACTACTGCTGAAGCGACTGAAACCTATCGTTATTAAGAAAAATATAATCCTGGAACGGTCACCTTTTAAAACACAAGAAGACACACGATAAACAGTGTAGCTTTACCTGCAAAATTTATCAGAAGCATTATGTGAGGAAACATCATTATTTAGCTCACAAGATTACGCACGACAGCGACAGCGACAGCGAATAGTACGGATTGAGTCAAGTGTGGGATTTGTTAAAAGCATAAGCGCCCTTCCTTATTAGTATATGATTAGTATATGACTCCACGTTTGGTGTTTTGTTTTCCAGATCTTGGCCATCGAATTTTGCTTAGACCTAATATTTTGATATGTAGTCTGTTCATTTCTGCTTCCACGTGGCGGGTTGTCCAGTTCAATCCGTGTTGTTTTACGTTATACAGTGAAATCTCCCTTGGGCGGACACCAACGGGACCGACTAAAAGTGTCCGTTCAAGAGGGGTGTCCGCCTAAGAGAAATATGAAAATAAATCGGTTTTTTAATGAAAACTGTAATTAAAGAAATTGCGGCATTTAAAACGTATATGTAAATGTTTTTAAAATAAACAAAAAACTTAAAACTTAAGGAAAAAATAAGGATTTGTTACCTTACAAAATACATACAAAATATAACAGAATATACTAATAATATACAAAATGAAATGAAATGTCACTTTAATGACGCAAAAATTCATATATTGTTGTTTGTCTCCTTTTTTTCTTTAAAATGGCGTCCTGAAATCGTACTTCTACTTTGGAAAGAAGCTCCAAAGACTCTGTATCTCCGTGATCTGCGGCAAAACGTTTAAGCTGATTGGTTAGGGTAATAGCTTCACCATAATTTGGGATAGCCTCTGTTGGTACTGGAACCTCAGCGACATCAGAATCTTCGGAAAGTTCTGGTATTTCACCTGGATTTTCAATTTCTAGTCGTGAATCTGGATCTTCAACATACAAATTTTCATCTATGTTCAAAAAATCATTAAGGTTTTCATTGTCAGTCAATTCCAACAAATTCTTATGTTTGAGGATATCTGCAAGTGCGTTAAGTGGTAAGTCATCTTCTGGATCAGATGTAACAGCCTCAGTTAACTGGTCTTCACTTTGCATATTTTCATACTTAAGTCCTGCTTTACGGAAGCAATTTTTAACTGTTTCCTTGGTCTAATGGAGTAATTTTCTTAATTAACTCAAAAGATGTACCAGCAGTTTCAATGTTTACTAGCAGGTGTTTTAGTATTAGACTTCGGTAATAAATTTTGAAATTTTTTATAATCCCCTCGTCTAGTGGTTGACAAGCTGATGTACAATTAGGGGGCAGAAACAAGATTTTTATATTTTTTAATTGGACGTCTTTTGGATGAGATCCCGCATTGTCTAAAAATAATAAAAATTTTCTTTTTTCTTTTGCCATTTTCCAATCTAGGTCTTGCAACCACTGTCATAATTTGTCCTGTCATCCAAGCTTTTTTACTGTATTTCCAAGTTACAGGCAGGTTATTTATGTTAATATTTTTAAAAGCTCTGGGTTTAGCTGCCTTACCAATGACTAAGAGTTTTTCTTTTTCTCCCGCCATATTTGCATAAAGCAAAATTGTAAACCTCTCTTTGGGATACTTACCCCCAACACATTTATTTTTTTTTAATGTTAGCGTTTTGTTGGGTAGAGCCCTAAAGTACAGACCTGTCTCATCGGCATTATAGATGTCTCTCGGTAAATATCCTTTAATTAAAGAAGGGCATTTTTCCAAGAACGATGAAACGTCTTCAGCAATAACCGAAGCTCCTTCACCCGAAATCGCTTTAAAACTTATGTTGTGGCGGATTCTAAATTTATTGAGCCAACCAGAAGATGCACTGAATGTTGAATGTCCCAGAGACTCGGCTATTTCTTTTGCTTTGCATCGTATTAGCGGACCTGAAAAAAAACCATTAAAAATAAGTTTTTTGACATTTTTATCACCACAAGCCTACTGATAATAATCTCACCCCTTTTATCTATTTTAGAATTGATATGAAAAGAACATCAACGCACTAATACCAGAAAATTTTATCTAAAAATGAATCATGTGCATACCTGTCAAAGGAATCCCCTTATGGCGAGCTGCTACAAACCAGTTATAACACAACTTGTCAATTTTGGTGCCATCGCCTGTCAAAAAGCTTCTTTTTTCATCCAAATTGCTGTTCGACATCCACTTGCTTAGAAGGATTTCTTTATTTTTAATTATATCAGCAGCTTGTGTTTTCCCGATATTAAAAAGCTTGGATAAGTCCCTTACACTTAACTTTTGCTTATTGTGAACTTCAACAATCTCAATTTTTTGTTTAAGCGTGAGAATTTTTCTGTTTGAAGCCATTGCACGCACTGTGTCTTTTCCGCATAGACGTCAGACTAATATTGAATATTGAAGAAATAAATGACTTTACGCTAGTCATCGTAACAAAAGATTGAAATATAGCTTGCTCAGGTAATACCGAGAACAGTACTGAACTAACAATCAGTAACTTTAAAATATTTGCTAGCAGGTAAATTTACGAATTTAAACGAAACGAACTAAACTTTCAGTTTTGCATAGTGACTAATCCTAAAATAACATATAAATAAATAAAGAAATAAATATAAATAAATATAAAATTTTAAATAAAGCACGAGCGACCCTAGCAACAGAAAAATGAGACAAGGCGTTTATTTTTTATTTGGGTTTTTGTCCGTTTAAGAGAACATTTTCTTGTGTCCGCGTCCGTTCAAGAGAATGTCCGTCCAAGAGGGAGTTAACACAATGCAAATTATATGAGAGTTGGTCGGGACCATGAGAAACTGTCCGCGAAGGGGAATTTCACTGTATTTGCATTTTGTTTGTGTTTATATTTGACGGGTGAATACTTAGCACCCTCTAATGCTAATTGCTACATTTAGTAAATTTCAATGAGTTCAATGAGCAGTAATTTTACAAAATAGCAATTTTCCAATGACAAATTATTATTCATTTGAGTGTATGAAATAACATATTTTGTTAATTCTCCATTTTTACATGACGGTATTTTCTATATTTTACAAACTGCTGTGTTTATAGTCCGATATTTCACGTCATAAAGACACTTCCGATCGAATTACGTTTGCGCATATTTGTTTAACCAAAATGGACGTTTCGTTAGAACTAGCTTGACAACGAATATCCTATATCTAATATTTTGTAATCAGAGCCACCACTAAAGATGGTAATTTTCATCAAATCACTGTAAAGCGGTAAAGTGAATGAAAAATAATGTCTCACCTTATCCTCACATCACGCTTCTTCAATATAGTGAGTCGAGATGATGATAGTTGTGTTGCTGCTTTTCGTTATGTCTGCAAAATATTCACAAATTGACCCTAACCGTAGGTTTGTTGAGGATCAGAAGTTCTAGTTGTTGAGTGATGGTGGTGGTGGTGGTGAATAAGTTCGAAATTGAACTAATATCGCAAGTAATCTGAGTTTGAAAAATACCGTTATCAATCTTCACCATATCTCACTCCAATAAATTTGGATCTTTCATAATTGTAGTTTTTGCACTCGCTGATAAACGCCTTACTCTTTTAACTTTAGAAGCAGTTTGTTCATCATCATCATTGCCATCGTTAGTCGGTCTGCTAGTGCTTTTATTGAGATCCTTCTTGCCTGACATACCCATAGATAATAATATTCTATGCTCAATGTTTTGACGCGCTGGACGCCACCCGGTAGCATTAAAAAGTCTTACAAAAATTCGAAACGTTCGCGAATTCTGTCAGCCGATAATTTCGTGATCAACCCGCAGTGCTTCATGATTTCTTGAATCTTGAAATAGCCGAACAGGGCGAGATCCTGGGACATGTTCCACACTCGAAGAGGCTGCATTTTGACATTATTATTGATCCGTCATCCAGGTGGATACTATTGGCCGCACGTTGCTCGATTCTACATCGAATTGCCAGTAAATTATCACTGCTTTTGTTTCACCAGCTCCCCAGGTATTTGTGCGATAAAACCGTTTCAATGATGTCGTTGTTGACTATTTACAATTCCGTGTGTTGCATTTACTTTTTTTTCTATTACCATTCATTTTGTCTTTTTGACGTTTAGTCGCAACCCATGGGCTCATGTTTCACAACTACCTCGTCTAGCAACCCGTGGAAATCATTTAGACAAAAATGAAGAGCGGTGTATCCATTATTAAATTTTGCATTGACATCTGTATTTATGCTAAATAAATATTTCAATGTATCTATTCTAACACGCCGCGGCTATTCCAGCGGATATTATATATTGAATTATTTCTATTTTTGATTACATGTAAGGTCATCCGTCCGCCAATATTTATCTTCGTAACATCGGCATCCACCTCAATTAAACCTCTCATAATTTCAGGCTCACTAAACTTTCTTACGGCGAAAAATACAAGATCATTTGGATGGTTAGCAATTATGTCTTTCCAATTATAATTTGTTGAAAACATTTTCTTTATTAAATGTGAATAACTATACTTTACAATGTAGTATAAACATGCGTTTGTGTGTTTATATCCCCCCAGTAGAAACAATTACACTTAGTCACAATTTCATTCAGTACATTGGATGGTGTTGCTTTATATTGTATACTTATAAGGATCTAAGTCAAGTGCATCATTTTTGGAAATAATGTTTTTGTTGATTAAGAATCTTCCGATTGAAACTGTGGAATTTCTGTTTTTTGAGCCGTCGTAGATGTGCTCTTTGTCTTCGTTTTCAGCAACACGGATTGGATGTAAAGTAACCTATCGAGCTATTATTACTATTATCATCAGCATATTTTAAACTGTTGATGACCGTACCATTTACAAAGACTCCTTGTACTTTTTCGTTAAGCACTTCATCGATTATTTTTTCAGAATATATGTTCAAGAGAAGTGGAGGCAGAATACATCCTTACCTCGCTCGCAGTAAGTCAATGATAAAGTCTTCATAGTCTGGACAGAGTTCATCAAAACCATTCAACATTAAAACGACTTTTTTTTAGAAGATGCTCGAATAGCTTTTGATCAAAACTTCCTTCTTTAGCACCTAACAGTTTATTTACCACAAAGTCAATAACTTCTTTGAAAGTAAACTCATTATTATTTTGATTAAGCAACGTGCTCATGTGGTGATTTAAGTTAATCCTAGCCACCCAATGAGATGGGTTTTTTGTTTTTATTTTTTTGGATTAATAAGTCAATACAGTACTTTCCGCATCCCTGCTGTATCAGCAATGATCATGACTTGATCTTGATTCTCCTGCAAAGCTCCCAGAAGCTGTTTTAAGGTATATTTTTCATTATCATCAGTATCAATGTATTTTCAGAATATATGTTGTGGAGGCAGAACGCATCCTTTTAGTATGTTGACTTTTTCAAATAATGCGGATCGTAAAATTGCCGTAGTTCCGTCTTCATATACTGAAAAAACAATCACTTTAAAATTACAGTTCGTTGTTGTTTTTTAGTTAATTACGTTAAAAACACACTATTCTCGTGAAAATTTATTCCAGCAGAAACCACAAATAAACTCAATTTGTTGTTGTTGCTCCAGAAACTTTAAATAATGAATATCTTTATTTAATACTTTTGATGATGAATTGAAATTACTAACATACGATTTCAATACAATTAAACATTTTTTGGATTGTCAATCCTTATTTTCAATATCATCCGAACTGTCAAATATTTTCCAATTAGAATTTGATTTAATATAATTTTAAAATGACTATTTATTTTTACAAGCGACCACAAATATATTATTATAAATTTGAAATACATCAAAATTTAAGATAACTATCGGCAATGTACGTGAAATATAAACGTCTGGAAGAGCTGGTAAAATATCACCCACCGTTTAGTACACAAATAATACCATTGGTGGTAATTAATTCCGCTACTTTGAACACGTCATCTTTAGTAATCGATCCAAACGTGAAAGGTCCTCTATTTTGAAAGTGAACTTTTTCATCCAAAATCGTATTTAAGAATTGATCATTTAAATTGACCAAATTACATAAAACATTGAAGTTATCAAAAATGATATTTTTGGCAAACTTTGAGCAATTCTCTGAAACTTATGGAAACAAATAAAACATTTTTTGCCGTAAAAACTCCCAATTTGTCAGTTTCCAAATGTTGCGCGGCTAAAATGCATCTACGGTCTATTCGTTTGGTCACATTCGTTGGCTCAATTCGCACCCCCTCAATCGGTTCTTGTTGAGCCGGTGCCACAGAATCTTCAACAATCTCCGCTGGTTCGTCATCTTGGTCCCAATCCTTCTTCTCAGACTAAGCCTTCGCTGTAGGCTCAGCTTTCAAGTGAGGCCCAATTTTTCAAACTTCACTCTTCTCGTGGATGAGCGAAAGATGCATATTGCTATTGTTCGTATTGTGTTTCTAAGATTTTGGTTTGGGTTTGAGTATTTCTTCGATGAATCGCGGAGGATTCGAGTACATTACATTATGTTTACTTCGAAGTAGGTTTTGTTTCGCGATCAATGAACACCCAACGAGGCTTCCTTTCTTTGGTTTCTGGGCCACTATTATTTCGGTTGATTTGCGGGGGTCGACATGTGCTTTTTAGGCCGTCCAACTATTCGCTTTTTGGATGAGAAGTGTTTTCGGGAGTGAAATCGCATGAGTGACGCCTTTTGCTCAATTCGATCGGTTATGCCACTGGTGTTACTTTCGAGAGGGTGTCTTGGTTCATAACCGTGCACAGCGTGGGTGGTTTGAGGAGTCCGGTGGTATCCCGGTTTGATCTCACCGGTTCTTGTAACCACCGTTTCCGGATCTGAATCTTCGAGTCATGTGAGCGATTTGCTTAACAACTTCATTTCCTTGGTCCTATTGTTTCTCTACTTGCCCATATTCTTTTTTGCACTCTATTTGCACTCTCTCCTGAGATTTTTCAAATTCAACTATGGTGTCTGATAAGAGTTCCAGGCCACTGATGTCTGGTTTTATATTTTCTTTCTGTCCTTACCTCTGAGGACTTCTTGGAAAAACACCACGTATCCTGAAAAGTTGAGTCACAAAATTTGCATCTGGGTTTGAATCCAGGCCCAAAGTAAAACTTCGCCGGTACCGAGGACCTGCTCGCGCTGTCGGAATTCTCGTGCGAATATGTGCAGTATTGTAAATGGAGAAAGTGCTCGTGGTGTCAAAGATCTTATATTCTCTTCTTTTATTTTTATTTTAATAATTAACCTAAAAAATTAATAAATTGCCAATATTGTTGATATTAAAGTAATCATTATAAATTATCAACAATCTTGAGCTTTCTACACAGTATGTACATCAATGAACGTGATTCAAAAGACAACAATAGTATGTAGCCATTGTAGTGTCCTTATGGTATTTCGATCAGTGGCTGGAAAGTTGTCAACTATCAACTTATTTGTAATGTTTTTCCACCCTCGAGCGTCTGGCTTTGGGTTTCCGATCCATTCAAAAAGTGAACTTCCAAACAGTGGCTGGGAGTCGATTCTCGAATTCGCTGGAATATTCTCCCGCGAGAGTCATTCCAGTAAGATAGTTTCGTACAGGGACAGCGGAACCGTATTCTTGAAAGTTGTGAGAACAGGTTTCAGTGGAATACACTCAGTCGTTGATAGATTCATACAAATTTGTCGTATTAGCCAATCACGTTTACATAAACCGAGCGCCACATGTGCCGGTTTAAATTTAAATGTGGGCTTACCGTTGAAAAATTCTCGGAAAACACCGAAAATGCATTGGAGAGGGGTGTGCGGGTTGTGAAAGCATGGCTCATTCATTTCATTTCCGTTTCAGTGACCATAGTGTTATAACATTTAATTATAGGTAAGCGCTGTAAATAGAAATTTTTTGCTCCAATTATTTTTTAATTCATAAATATTTTTAGTCAAAATGGACAAAAAAAGGAACGGCACTATGTCGCAATTGCAGAAAACAAGGCTCGTCGAAAGACTGCAGGGGAACGTCGCCTTGTCAAAAGGAAAATTTACCGCAACCTTTACTTTCAAAGACGCCCGAACTCAATGGGAAGCAATTGCGCAGGAATTAAATGAAATTCCGGGGGCGCAAAAAGATTGGAAGCATTGGAGAAGAGTAAGTTATCAAAAGAAGAAAGCTAGTACATTAAATTTATTATTACAGACATGGCAAGACTTGAAAAAACAAGTCAAAAGCAAAAGCGCGTGTACAAAAAAAAGTGCTACCGCAACTGGCGGTGGACCTCCCGAAAATACAAAATGGAGCCATGAGGAGGAAAGCATACTATGCATGCTGGATCCGGCCACCATCCACGGGAACACCGATGTTGTAGAATCTGCAGTAGAGATTGTTGTAATTGGTAAATATTCAGTTATGTTCATAATTAAACAGTGCTAATGTATTACAGATAACTGAAGTTAATGAATTGAGTGAAGATTTCGTTGAGGAACCGATGCCGCTTATATCTCCGGAGGTGCAAACAGCGAAATTCTCTGCATCGGTATGTTAACACAAAAACCTATTTACTTTGACACTTAAGTTCTGAATATATGTTAGACAAAAGAACCTCAAGACGCAAGAAAAAAAACCACAGCTACGAAGAGACTGGATACAGCTATCGCAGCTAATGATAAATTTCTCATAGCATGCGAAAAAAAAAATAAAATCAAAGAGGAATATTACAAGTCCAAATTAGAGTGGATGCGTCGCAAAACCATTGCAACAGAGCGATTGGCAGCAGCAAATGAAAGGATTGCGGCTGCATTGGAGAAGAAAGTGGTTGATTAATTAAAATAAAGCACATGTTTTTTTTAAAAATCTATTCATTTTAACCCTTTGCACTCCTGTTGATTTTTTGCACTCTTGCAGCCGAGTTACGATATAGAACTCAAAAGCGCCTTGAGTGATCGCGTGCAATTTCAGGACGCTTTAGCTTCTTGAGCGCATAGGGCTAAGTTTAGATGTTAGCAATTAATGTTCGTTGCAGTTGTCTCCCAGCTAATAGTTCTGCATTTCTTCCCTGCCTTTCGTCCTCAACAATTGCAACATTTTGAATAAGGCCCAGATCAATATTATTATCGTCCTCTTCAATCTCCACATCAGGTAAATTGTGTCTTATACACATGTTGTGTAGGACAACACTAGCATTAATAATTTTTGCAGACTTAGTGGGGTCGTAGTGTAGTGTGCGATGTTTTAGGAGGCAACGAAAACGCATTTTTAGAACACCATTGCACCTTTCAATAATACCTCGTGCCCTCACAAAAGCATTATTGTAGCGTTCCTCTGGCGTCCCTGCAGCAGGATTTCTAATTGGTGTCTGTAACCAGGCTCTTAATGGATAACCAGAATCACCTGAAGAGAAGTTTAATTAATCAGTCACACATATGCAGTGCTGTGGGTAACTATTACCAATTAAAAAGAAATCAGGGTGAGTTCTATTTAATTGCATCATTGCATTTGCAACGTTCGATTGACTCCAGATAAAGGCATCATGAGTGCTCCCAGGAAACCTTGCATTAACATTTAGTATGTTTAAGTCTGCATCGCATACCTAAAATATTTAACTCGGTTACAGTTCGCAATTTAGAAGAGCAAAAAACATACCAACTGAACATTAATTGAATGGTAATTTTTCCTATTTACATAAACATGTTCCTCGTAGTCGGGCCTATTTGGTGGTACAATTGCCACATGCGTGCAATCTATTGAGCCAACTATACCCGGAATGCCATACTCTCTATGAAAGCTAAAAATTTAAATATGATGGCATAACGAAAAAAAATCTACTATAATCAATACCTTCTTCTAATTGCCTCCAACTGTTGGATAGTACTGGGAAATTTAACCCACTGATTTAAAATTTGTTGCTGATTCAGGGCATTCGTGACCTCATCGATTGCCCGACAAGTCGACGACTGCGACACTCCAAGAAAAAAATTGTACCCAATATCCGTTTGATAACTTCCACTGGCGTAAAACTTTAACGCCAACAGGACCTACAAAAATATTGAAAACAGTTTTTACTGAAGAGCAGCTCTTCTCACTTCATTTTAACTAAAATTACCTTTAGTTCTTTCGATAAAGCTGAAACTCTAGACGGTGCAATTAAAAAGTCTTGTATAATTTCTATTAGCTCTCGAACCATTATTTTCGATAGTCTAAATAATTTTAAAAATATCCTATCATTTAGTACTTCAAAAGGATCCTGCTGAGGTAAAAATTTCCAAGGGGGCCGCTCTACGGCCATCTCCGCTTCCTCCAAAACGGCCAATGCGTTTAAACAGCAAATTTCCATCATATTGGCCATATTTACTTACCTAAGATAAGCGATAATATTTTAAAAATAATTTTCAAATGTTATCAACCACTTGTAGAATTTCACCATGTGACCACCACAGCTGTTTCACTGATCGCGCGCAACACAATTCTCACAGTGGAAAAAACTTTCGTGTGGGGACGCATCATGTGAATATTTTTTGGTGGAATAATTCCAATAACTCAATTCGAGAATACGGATTTTGCATTCTTGTGAGAAAATACGTCACTTTCCCATGGGAATGCAATTCCATCAAATTCGAGAATCGACTCCCAGGTCGTAATCAATTGCATATTGAACTCCCAAAAGTTATTTGTGAGTTACAAACAACAATACTTTCGGATGACTTACATTTAGTTCAATAAAGTATTATTTTCAATGACGATGGTAGATTAATCAAAGTTACATAGTATTTGTATTGTATTTTACTGTGTTTTATTAACTCGCTTTTGTACATACTGCGCCACCTATTAAATTACTTTTTAACTTAACACTTTACAGTATACAGATATCTACTTTAACACTTTCCCTTGTTAATTTTAGAAAGTCATTAAAAACTAAAAGAAAACATTAAACTATTCTAAAAGTCCCACTTTATCACACAAAATCTTGAGTCGAGTTCTGGCCAGAGGTTTTGTCATCATATCTGCAACCTGTTCTTCAGTTGAGACCTGTTTGATTTCAAGGTTTCCTTCTGTTACCTTTTCTCGAATAAAGAAGTGCTTGACTTCGATGTGTTTCGTTCTTCGATGAAATTCAGGGTTTTGAGTAAGTCTCACTGCCGCTGAATTATCCACTGCTAGAATCGGAACGGGTAATATCTTAACAATTTCTGTGAACAATCTGGTCAGCCAAATTATCTCTTTGCTTGCCTCGTTTGCTGCTACTATTTCTGCCTCTGTCGTAGATGTAGCAACCATTGCTTGTCTCTGACTCAGCCATGATATAGCCCCACCTGCATATGCTATAATGACTTCAGAGGTAGATCGACCAGTCTTTGTGCATCCTCCAAAGTCTGCGTCGATATAGCACTCTAGGATTATCTTTTCTTCATCGCGTTGATAGACAATTCCCAGATCACTGGTGCCAGCAATGTACCGGAAAACTCTTTTGACTCTGGCAACGTCTTCTGTAGACGGATTGTCAAGTGACCTTGATAAAAACCCCACGCTGTAGGCCAAATCTGGTCTGGTGCCAAGCATCAAGTACGTCAGTGCTCCAACTGCCTGCCTGTATGGAAAGTTGTGTTCCTTCTTAACTTCTTTCCCTGGTTGCGAAGTTTCAGCATTTCTCAGCATCGGGGGAATGGGACGGTTCGCCGCGGCCGGTTCGCCGCAGCCAGTTCGCCACGGCCGTTTCGCCGCCAGCCGTTTCGCCGCCAGCCGTTTCGCCGCCAGCCGGTTCGCCGCCAGCCGTTTCGCCGCCAGCCGGTTCGCCACGGCCGTTTCGCCGCCAGCCGTTTCGCCGCCAGCCGTTTCGCCGCCAGCCGGTTCGCCGCCAGCCGTTTCGCCGCCAGCCGGTTCGCCGCCGGCCGTTTCGCCGCCGGCCGTTTCGCCGCCAGTTAAAAAATTTCAACCATTTATTGACAATAACATTCTTACCAACTGACTATTCACAAGCGAATTTCATTCTGTTTCCTGATAATATTTCACAATTACAGTTGAAAATCAGTTCTTGTCAAAATTTAGAAAAAACGTATTTTAGTTGTAATAATTTTCAATTAAATTCATGTTAACGGACACACATTAATGTCAACCTCAATTTCTAAATCAAGATTTTGTTGTATCAATACTCTGAAAGTAAAAGAGCAAAGCAATTCATGTAGCATTTAAAAATCATTTAAATGTGCAAAAAACAAATGGGATAGCAATTAATTTCAGTGTTTATTGTGAAAAGGGTAATATTTTATACATAAAACAACGGTCACTTTATACAAAATCTAAAATACATGTATTAACAAAATTTACAAATAGAAGAAAAAAATTGTGATAAGAATAATTCAGATTCGTCAACTGTTTACAGCAAATTAATAACTAGTACCTACACAGACATCATCTCTAACATAAATACTTGAAATGATAGCTTTGTTTTTATTTTTACAAATTTTTGAACAAAAATTATTATATTTCTGATTGAACTTTTAATTCCGCTTACAATGATGTAGAAGTTTATTTTCACATAAAAAAACAGACTTCTGCAGGTGCCCTCTCCATTCAAAATTAAACCACATATAAAACACAAATAACTTTTTATTGATGAAATTGATAATTGTGTGCTATTGCACGTAAATACTCTACATGAGTTCTATTTTCATTGCCAAAATCACGCACAATTCTTAAAATTCTGTCGTCGGCATCACGAAATTTTTTAAGTTTCAGAGGAGGAAGTTGTCCGGCCATTAATTGTTCCATGTACACATCGCGACCCTTTTGGACTTTTCGTAATCCATCGATGAATTTCCAAATAGATGGATGATATACGACCAATTCCGTTTGAAGACGACGATGCGCGGCCTCCGCATGATTATTTGTTCGATCTTCTGCAATTAGGGTGCGTTCGTGGACATTCCATAAATTGGGTGGAAACAATGGATTTCGTCTCCCATTTCCTCCACGGTTCGGTCTTCCAATATAAGTATCCTCGAACCAGTCCGCCAGAGGTGTAAGATCGTTGGGCAGATCTTCCATTAAGGCATCGAGAACTTCGTCTAAATTCGGAATCGGTACAAAAGCTAACGCAATTATCTGTAATAAAGTAGAAAAAAATTGAGTTTGTTTATGAGTGTAAGATTGCAATATTTCTTACCATTTTTGCTTTGAGAGCAAACTCAGGATTGTTCTTATATTCGTTCAAGAGTCCTAAATGGGCTAAACGCTTTCTCATGTTTTGAGCCAAGTAGAAAAAGCATCCTTTTATTGCTGCATCGGGAAATCATTCCCTAATAGCTGTTATTAATTGTTTGTTCAAAATTATAATTTACAACGGTTGGTGCTAAATTTGGAAGCTTAGCCTGGATCATATGAAACATTCGTCGGTAAGTAACGCCCTGCTTGTTCGGGAGCAACGCATACACTATTGGATGTACTCCATTAAATCTCTTCACCATAATCACAAATACTTGGCTGAATATATTTGGCGATATTTTGAAGGTACCATCTACATACCAGGTATCTGCAGTGAACAAATGTTGTAGCCAATCCTCTCTTCCAAAAATTAAAATTCTGTCTAATCCAGGGCCCGAATCACAAAGTAAGAAATTAATAACAACGTTGGCTTGTGGCATATATTCTTGATATGGCTGTGGTACAATCAGTTCTTGAAGGTTCGCAGGATCAGCTGGAGCGGCATCTATTTGATTGCGCTTTCTTCTTACCATTTTTTTTAAAGCTGTGGTATTTGGTAACGTAGCTTGCGAGGCTTGCGTCATACTCCTTATGCATTCATTTATTACGCGGCTGGTCGATTCAAGGCTTTCCTCTGATCGAATTCTTATTTTTGTTAAAACCATGTTCACTTCAACATTCGCCGCCGATTCGTCGTGACTGTGTACATTTAATTTTCTAATAACTTCCCCATTGAGAGTGTGAATTCGAGCTTTGCACCGGCCCCTTTCTTCACACCGCCAAAACTTCAAGTTATTGTCATTGGCACTCACTTTATCAAAAACGTACACAAACCCATCGTGTGAAAATTTTTCACAACCCCGCTTACTTAATATTTCAGATTTCATTTTCACTAAATTTCACTGACTGAACCGGAACAATTAACTTTTTGATGTCAAACTTTGACGTTATATAGGGTAAAGGCCGTATAAATGCCCCACTTGGATAGACTCCCCCACTTTCAAAAAGGCCGCATAAGCAAAAAATAATTTAACAATCTTATCATATTACTTTGGTAATGTTTGATAGTGCGTTATTAGATTTCGGCAGTTTATCACGTATAATTTGATATTTAAGACTTTATGTTGTACCAACGAATTCCAAGAAAGTCGGCTTAAGCAAAAATCATTTCAAGAAGTTTATCATATTATTTTGGTCGTGTTTTGTATTTCAACTCACAGTGGGCTATTATAATTTGGCAGTTTATAACGATTAATCTGATATTAAAGAATTTATGTTCTACAGACTACAACAAAGTCTGTGTTGCAAACTAAAAATTGGTCCCACGGTTCAAAAGCCAGCAATGGTCAGGCGTCTTGGACGTTATTGTTTTATGAGCTCCCGAACACTAAAAAGATAATTTTAAGACGTGCCATTTTGCAGTTTTGGTATTGAGAAGGTCATAAATGTTACTTTCGCACGATTCATAAACAGCCCAGCTCTTCCGAATCTACGAAAACAACGATCCCACCCTGGTGCACGTGGAGATGACTTCAAGCAGTTATTTACGATATTCTTGCAAAGTGCATAAAAGCCGCTTCATTTCAAAACGTCCTTTTTTAGATCAGTTAATTCACATTCGGTAGCAAAATAAACGTGTACATAAGAACGGTGTCGTTCATTTTCATAACTCCAAAAAACTATCTGACGCGGTAGAAATACCTTATTAGAAGCGTAAACGACGCAACAGTCTGATTAATCAAAAATCATTGCAACAAGTTTATCATTTTATTTTGCCCGTGTTTTGTATTTTAACCCACAGTGGTCTATTAGAATTTGGCCGTTTACCATAATAATTTGATATTTAAGAATTTTAGATCTACTACAGAAATCCAATTATTTTTGTTCAAAAATTTGTAAAAATAAAAACGGAGCTATCATTTCAAGTATTTATGTTAGAGATGATGTCTGTGTAGGTACTAGTTATTAATTTGCTGCAAACAGTTGACGAATCTGAATTATTCTTATCACAATTTTTTTCTTCTATTTGTAAATTTTGTTAATACATGTATTTTAGATTTTGTATAAAGTGACCGTTGTTTTATGTATAAAATATTACCCTTTTCACAATAAACACTGAAATGAATTGCTATCCCATTTGTTTTTTGCACATTTAAATGATTTTTAAATGCTTCATGAATTGCTTTGCTCTTTTACTTTCAGAGTATTGATACAACAAAATCTTGATTTAGAAATTGAGGTTGACATTAATGTGTGTCCGTTAACATGAATTTAATTGAAAATTATTACAACTAAAATACGTTTTTTCTAAATTTTGACAAGAACTGATTTTCAACTGTAATTGTGAAATATTATCAGGAAACAGAATGAAATTCGCTTGTGAATAGTCAGTTGGTTAGAATGTTATTGTCAATAAATGGTTGAAATTTTTTAACTGGCGGCGAAACAGCCGGCGGCGAAACGGCCGGCGGCGAAACGGCCGGCGGCGAAACGGCCGGCGGCGAACCGGCCGGCGGCGAAACGGCTGGCGGCGAAACGGCCGGCGGCGAACCAGCTGGCGGCGAACCGGCTGGCGGCGAAACGGCTGGCGGCGAAACGGCCGTGGCGAACTGGCTGCGGCGAACCGGCCGCGGCGAACCGTCCTAGACCCCTTTGCGTGTTCTAGTACCTGCTTGAGCACGTCTTTAACTTCTGATTTTACTTTTACTGTAAAACCATAGCGAAATTTAGTGTAGCTGTCTTTAAACACAACTAAATATCGCCTTTTCGTAAACGATTCGTCAAAAGGTCCACATACATCGGTTGACATCAGCTCTCCAGGTTTAGTTGCTTTAATTCTGGTGCCAAATGGTAGACGATGCATTTTTCCATAGATACAGGGCTCGCATATTTCTTTATTCATTTTGACTTTAATGCCTAACTCCCTTTCAAGCTTCTCTTTGACATGTCGTTTATCTTGGTGCCCCCATTTCTCGTGATATAACTGGAGTTATCATCAACTACAATGTTTATATTTGTTTCTTTCTTAGGAAAAATTGATTCGATGGATGCCCTATATAGCGTTCCACCTATTTTGCGAACTCCGCACAATATTACTTTTCCATTGACCTTGAGCCAGCATCTGGTTGCTGTTGACTTGAACTCGCTCGTTTTATTTCTGTCTTGAGCTTATAAAACAGAGAATAAATTTCTTGAAATTTTTTGAAATTTAGTCACACCGTAGGTACTTCCATGCGTTTACTTGCGGAAAACAGTCCTCGGTTGCCAGATCCTCAGTCGGAATATTACCTAGATCCAAAAGCAACCGACACAGCAGATCTCCTTTTGTTCTTCGATAAATTATTTGACAGCGTAAATGGAAGTTCACGACGGACGGGCACTTCCAGGAAAGCCATTACGGAGTGTTGTAACATCAAAATCTTCGCATGTTGCTTTTTGGAAATCTGCACTTCCTATTCTGTCTTCTATGTACTTTACTGCTCCCGATTCCTCTAAACGTATTGTGATCCCTTCCCTTACTAACTGGATCTCCTTGATAAATAGTTTTATTTATTTGAAAACACGCATGTCTGACTTACGTTTCAATTACTTCTCACCACGTAGTTTTAATCAGGATACCTTAGAAAATAAATTTTCCCAATGTAGAAGTTCCTGTCCTACTAATAGCAATCCAACATGTTCTTCATTTATTTCAACTAACAAGGCTCTGCTAGTGGGCAACTTTGTGTCACAACATTCAGTAGGGGCTAACTGTGAAATTGATGAATCAGATGGCCAGCTTGCCAATTTGAGATCATTTATCGAAGGTCAAAAAGATACAATTTTTACACCGCCTATTGTAGTTCCTCCTGCAGTTCCGGATGTCATCCATGTTGAACCAGGTTTTATCGATCTTCTCATTATATATCGGGTTAGGTTGCAAAAAAATTGAAACGTTGTGTTGTATGTAACAATAAAATGCTCTCATCGGCAATATTGCCTGAAAACATTTTAATTCGCGCACGTGAGTCATCAGGCTGTAGGTTGACCCATCCTTGAAGCAACTTTTCATGCGTTTTCAGAAAAGCAACTACGGTTGTCTTGTCAAATCTCCCCAAAATTGTTATCACTTTCGGTATTAAAAAACAGTTGCATGAGGCAGTTCGTAGCTTATATTATACGGATATTTCTGCATTATTTTGTGCCGATCAGCTTAGGCGCGCACTACGTCCTTCCATCCTTCACACATTTTAATGGATATTATGTAAATATTTAATGACGACATTTAATAAATGTTTGTAAATCAAAGAATAATTTCATTTCTTTATATCCTTTGAAAATATTAATTACAAAGAACCTTAAATTTGAACCAATTTTATTTCCCGCCTGAAAAACAATTTTGAAATTCCCGCCATTAAAAAATCATACAATTTCTTTCAATGGGGGAAAGATGTCGCTTTACAAAAAAAGTTAACAACGTAACATAGGAGTGGGGGATCTATAGGTCTATGTACATTGGTATCGAGTGCGTTGCACTGAGCATCACCTACAGTTTTGGCTTTTGGCGGTCGTCCGTCAGCTATCCACTTTCTGCAGTCCCGAACCCAATGCCCCTTCTTTTTACAATAATTACAACTGTCTTCCTTTTTGGACCTCATGTAATTTGATTTTGCTTTATTTTGGTTTTCTGATTTTGTCACTAGCGCCTCTTGTTCAAATTTGTCGCTGTCTGCAGTTTTTCTGACGTTTCTCTCAAACATGCACAACTGCATTGTTAACTCGTCAAATGTTTTCGAATCGTCCTTCGTCAACAGCATCCAACTAGATCGAAAAGTCTCAAATTTGCTTGGCAAAATGTGTAACGCCTTGCACACCAACATTAAATCTGGTAGCGTGTTCTCACCCTTTGCTTTGAGTCCATTGTTTAACTCATTCCACAAACTTCTTAACTGTGCAATGTGCGTTGAAGCATCTTCTCCCGACGTCCAACTGAATGCAAAGAAATCTGTACATATTTTGAACAGCTGATCCTTGGACGTTGCCTCAAATTGTTGCTTTAATGCCTCCCACGCATCATGAGCCGTTTCTTTGTCCATAATTTTCTAATAGACTGCATCTGTTACTGAACTTGTTATCATTGACTTAGCATAACTATTTGCCTTACGATACAAGTGACTATCTTCTTTGTGTTTCTTTCTCTCGGTTTCAGACGCATCTGCTGCTATCGGTTCTGGCTTCACTAACCTCTTGTCAATGGCATCCAGTGCTCCCTCGTGATAATCTAGCAGATCTCTGATTTTCCTTTTCCACATGGGCCAGTCTGATTCGCCCGTCAACGGTTTAATGTGCTTCACTAAATCCATCTTAATTTGAACGAGACTTCACAAGAAACTGTTTTAATTATTCTCACTTAAATAAAAAGCATGGCTGTTCCTATGACCTATTGTATTTTACTGTGTTTTATTAACTCGCTTTTGTACATACTGCGCCACCTATTAAATTACTTTTTAACTTAACACTTTACAGTATACAGATATCTACTTTAACAATTTGGACCTGCGGCATCCACTTTTCAAATCTAATGTTTTGTGGCACGTCCAAACTTTTTGGAAATTTTTCCCTTGTCCCTTTCTATAAAAAGGTATACAGCTTTTAACATCTGCGATGAATTTCTTCAGACTAAGTTTACCTTCTTTGTTACGATCCATTTATAGAAATATGTTAAGAATAACTAAATTTAAGTTCCGCGCGTTTTCGGGTGACATCTATAATGTTTTTGTATAATGTAGTGTGTGTGTCAAAATATGTCAACGTATGCAAGCATTTTTGTAGACCGTTCTTTTTGATTTAAATAAATAAACTTATTCACACAATCTTGTGTTAATAAAATATTTTATCTGTAATTTTTCGGGAGTACTTTCGTTTTCGGGCATTTTCATCACAGATTTCACTATTTTGTAGATGGCCGTTACAATTTACAGCATCTGTTGCCGCGAAATGTAACCATTTCCATCTAGACCGTATATGGAAAATACATCGAATGCAGCTTGTAATTTTTGGAGCTAAAAATCATTCGGACAAAACACTAGACGGAAATAGTGCTCAGTTTCGTTGAAATTTTACGACGATATTAAAACAATTTCCGTAGAGCTGTTGTGTTGTAACAATTAAAACAATTAAAATGGACGACATCAAAGTTTTTTCTAAAAGCTCTTTCTTCAATTTTTCGATGTCATAGGAATGTTTTTCTTTTTTCTTTTTTTGGAATTTTCACTTTTAAATCATCATTTACAAGTGTTGTTGTTTTTAAAATAGGTGATAACATTCCTAATTCATTCTCAAGTTTTCGTTCTTTACCACTTTCATTCTTTTTCTTCGTTTTTGTAGCTTTAACTTTTAAACCTTTATTAAACGATGTTGTTCCGGTTAAAATGAGTGACAACACAGCCTTTTGTAAAAGCTATTCCCTTAATTTTTTGAACTCATCAGAATGTTTCCTGTTTTTCTTTTTTGTAGTTTTAACTTTATTTACAAGTAATTCATTGTCTAATGTTTCTACTGTATTCTTACCACTTTCAAAACTAAATTCAACAGATTTTTTTTGTTTTTTCTTTATCGGAGTTTTAACTTTTATATTTTTATTTACCAGTATTGCTTCTTTTAAAATGGGTGATAACATTATTGATTCATTTTCGAATCTTCGTTTTTTACTTTTACCACCTTCAAAACTTTCAGATAAATTTAGACTACCAAATTTACGTTTCTTGGTTTTTGCTTCTTCTTTTATAAATCTTTCTTGTACTTCATTGACTTTTTCTGGTAATAAATTTTCTTCATTGCATTTAAAAATACTTCCTTTTGATTTTCCTTTCTTTAATTTTACCATGGACCCACCAAGATCAAAAGTGAAGTTGTCTAATTTTGTTGATGTGACCACTTCTGAACCAAAATAGAATGTGTCATCATTTTCTTCCTCATGATGCACAGTGGGGTCAGCTGGATGCAACTGAAAAATTTATTCAAAAGTATATTTCCTAGAAGTTTTACTGATGGTTTCCAGATAGCAAACATTGCTTAAAACAAGCTGGAATTAAACTTGCCATGAAAACAATGGCAGCTTACTTCCAGCTTGACACGGAAAGCTGTCAAGCTTATATCCAACTTGAATTAAGCATGCTACTTTACAAGTGACAAGGTTAAAGTATACTTGCTTTGCAAGCTTATAATAAGCTTGTCTTATTAATCAGCAAACTTACAGAAAGGTTGAATTAAGCTTGTTTGTCCAGCTTGTTTTAACCTTCACTTATCAACTATGCTTTTCTTATTTAGCGACAAACTTGAATTATGCTTAATTTGATAGCTTATGTACAGCTTACTTTACCAGCTTGTAAAATGTTTGTTGTTCAAGCTTATTATTATTATATTTAAATCTAGGTACCATATCAAAAACAAAGAAACAAATTTAGCAAATTTTTTGTTTTATTTTCTTAAAATTAAAATTCGCTTGTTGGGAGAAAAGTGATCTAAGTATTAAATGATCGTTTTAACAGAACAAGCAATTTAACATCTTTAAAAAATTGGAAAATTTTCCCCATTGTGCTCTAATAAAAAAAAAAGTTATTAGGAACCATTTAGCACAAAGAATTGACAATCAAAAATTTAACACTTAGGCACTTGTAATGCTAAATAATAGTGACTTTAGTGACTTACCAGAAGAAAAAAGTGACTAAATAGTGACTTTTTGCCATTGATCATCTTGAAATATAGAAAATAAATTTAACACATTTTTAATAGTAGACATTTACATTGAAAAATAATTTATAATAAATTCCAAAATAAAATTAAAATAAATATTTTTTAATAAACATAAACAAAACAAAAAGAAATGACTATGATAATTAGATCATTTTTTACATTTCTTTGTAACAAAATTATTTAATATGAGTCTTTCTTTTAAGAATATCTTAATTTAATAAGTCAACTTCTTTGGTTTTCTCTTCTTCTTTTTTTCTCCCCGTCACCAACCCTTCAAGTAAGACTTGAGCAACACCTGCTTCCGTGATATCATTATTTTCTAATGCTTATTTCAATTTTCTATGGCTTTCGTCCAGTAGCTTTTGATTTTGAAACATGTTTAAATAATTTTAAAATCTGCAACAGAACTTACACAAGAGAAGCTCTTATATAAGGAAGCCGGGAATCATAATTTGTATAAATTACACGAACAAGAAGCTCTTGGCCAATTTCAACTGAGTTACCAATCCAATTTTCTTCTTCTTCCGGCTGTGGAATGGATACATTAAAAAGACCATGTACTAAGCACCCAACATGACCAGAACTTTTTTTGTTCGCGATTCCTTGCAATAACTTTCCAACATTTGGTTTGAATAAAAAAAATTCAGCTTCAACATCTACATGTATAAAATGCGCATCGTCATTTATTCCTCCTGAATTGCTCAACAGCTTCATATTTCGATAACTTAATAAAATGCCATCCAGACTAAAACCACCAACGATTCAATATAAATAAACAGTCTCTAATTTTTAACTTACTGTTTGTTATATTGTGCAACTCCTTCATATAATATCTCTTTTACAGAATTGTTAATGTCGTTTAAATGAAAAGGATGTAAGGCTATGTGATATACATCCTTGCGTAATTCAACACAAGTATTTTTTTCATTAACCAGTTTAGTCAAACCATCTTGATCATAATAATTCAGAGATCTTTTAAACTTTCCCATTTTCAATAATTCATTAACCACCCTCACAAACCATGTGTATACAAACTAGCTTTTAATGAGGTTAGGATTACATTATTTTCATCTTTTTAGGTTTTTTACTTGATCTTCTCTCGCTAAATGCAATTTTACTTCTCGTTTGTTCCTCTGTATCTTGTATTGCTTGCAGGGTGGTTTCACCATCCACACTATCAAATTTAATTTTTTTAGCTTTTATTTTATTTATTTTTTAGGATTACATTATTTTCATCTTTTTAGGTTTTTTACTTGATCTTCTTTCGCTAAATGCAATTTTACATCTAGTTTGTTCCTCTGTATCTTGTATTGCTTGCAGGGTGGTTTCACCATCATCACTATCAAATTTAATTTTTTTAGCTTTTATTTTACCGACATGAGTGTTCAATTGACATTTGATTTCATCACTTGTGCCGATACCGCTATCAGGTTCTGATATAATTGACCTAAAAATTTTGAAACGTGTTTAAATAATTTTAAAATGTGCAACAGAACTTACACAAGAGAAGCTCTTATATAAGGAAGCCGGGAATCATAATTTGTATAAATTACACGAACAAGAAGCTCTTGGCCAATTTCAACTGAGTTACCAATCCAATTTTCTTCTTCTTCCGGCTGTGGAATGGATACATTAAAAAGACCATGTACTAAGCACCCAACATGACCAGAACTTTTTTTGTTCGCGATTCCTTGCAATAACTTTCCAACATTTGGTTTGAATAAAAAAAATTCAGCTTCAACATCTACATGTATAAAATGCGCATCGTCATTTATTCCTCCTGAATTGCTCAACAGCTTCATATTTCGATAACTTAATAAAATGCCATCCAGACTAAAACCACCAACGATTCAATATAAATAAACAGTCTCTAATTTTTAACTTACTGTTTGTTATATTGTGCAACTCCTTCATATAATATCTCTTTTACAGAATTGTTAATGTCGTTTAAATGAAAAGGATGTAAGGCTATGTGATATACATCCTTGCGTAATTCAACACAAGTATTTTTTTCATTAACCAGTTTAGTCAAACCATCTTGATCATAATAATTCAGAGATCTTTTAAACTTTACCATTTTCAATAATTCATTAACCACCGTCACAAACCATGTGTATACAAACTAGCTTTTAATGAGGTTAGGATTACATTATTTTCATCTTTTTAGGTTTTTTACTTGATCTTCTTTCGCTAAATGCAATTTTACATCTAGTTTGTTCCTCTGTATCTTGTATTGCTTGCAGGGTGGTTTCACCATCATCACTATCAAATTTAATTTTTTTAGCTTTTATTTTACCGACATGAGTGTTCAATTGACATTTGATTTCATCACTTGTGCCGATACCGCTATCAGGTTCTGATATAATTGACCTAAAAATTTTGAAACATGTTTAAATAATTTTAAAATCTGCAACAGAACTTACACAAGAGAAGCTCTTATATAAGGAAGCCGGGAATCATAATTTGTATAAATTACACGAACAAGAAGCTCTTGGCCAATTTCAACTGAGTTACCAATCCAATTTTCTTCTTCTTCCGGCTGTGGAATGGATACATTAAAAAGACCATGTACTAAGCACCCAACATGACCAGAACTTTTTTTGTTCGCGATTCCTTGCAATAACTTTCCAACATTTGGTTTGAATAAAAAAAATTCAGCTTCAACATCTACATGTATAAAATGCGCATCGTCATTTATTCCTCCTGAATTGCTCAACAGCTTCATATTTCGATAACTTAATAAAATGCCATCCAGACTAAAACCACCAACGATTCAATATAAATAAACAGTCTCTAATTTTTAACTTACTGTTTGTTATATTGTGCAACTCCTTCATATAATATCTCTTTTACAGAATTGTTAATGTCGTTTAAATGAAAAGGATGTAAGGCTATGTGATATACATCCTTGCGTAATTCAACACAAGTATTTTTTTCATTAACCAGTTTAGTCAAACCATCTTGATCATAATAATTCAGAGATCTTTTAAACTTTCCCATTTTCAATAATTCATTAACCACCCTCACAAACCATGTGTATACAAACTAGCTTTTAATGAGGTTAGGATTACATTATTTTCATCTTTTTAGGTTTTTTACTTGATCTTCTCTCGCTAAATGCAATTTTACTTCTCGTTTGTTCCTCTGTATCTTGTATTGCTTGCAGGGTGGTTTCACCATCCACACTATCAAATTTAATTTTTTTAGCTTTTATTTTATTTATTTTTTAGGATTACATTATTTTCATCTTTTTAGGTTTTTTACTTGATCTTCTTTCGCTAAATGCAATTTTACATCTAGTTTGTTCCTCTGTATCTTGTATTGCTTGCAGGGTGGTTTCACCATCATCACTATCAAATTTAATTTTTTTAGCTTTTATTTTACCGACATGAGTGTTCAATTGACATTTGATTTCATCACTTGTGCCGATACCGCTATCAGGTTCTGATATAATTGACCTAAAAATTTTGAAACGTGTTTAAATAATTTTAAAATGTGCAACAGAACTTACACAAGAGAAGCTCTTATATAAGGAAGCCGGGAATCATAATTTGTATAAATTACACGAACAAGAAGCTCTTGGCCAATTTCAACTGAGTTACCAATCCAATTTTCTTCTTCTTCCGGCTGTGGAATGGATACATTAAAAAGACCATGTACTAAGCACCCAACATGACCAGAACTTTTTTTGTTCGCGATTCCTTGCAATAACTTTCCAACATTTGGTTTGAATAAAAAAAATTCAGCTTCAACATCTACATGTATAAAATGCGCATCGTCATTTATTCCTCCTGAATTGCTCAACAGCTTCATATTTCGATAACTTAATAAAATGCCATCCAGACTAAAACCACCAACGATTCAATATAAATAAACAGTCTCTAATTTTTAACTTACTGTTTGTTATATTGTGCAACTCCTTCATATAATATCTCTTTTACAGAATTGTTAATGTCGTTTAAATGAAAAGGATGTAAGGCTATGTGATATACATCCTTGCGTAATTCAACACAAGTATTTTTTTCATTAACCAGTTTAGTCAAACCATCTTGATCATAATAATTCAGAGATCTTTTAAACTTTACCATTTTCAATAATTCATTAACCACCGTCACAAACCATGTGTATACAAACTAGCTTTTAATGAGGTTAGGATTACATTATTTTCATCTTTTTAGGTTTTTTACTTGATCTTCTTTCGCTAAATGCAATTTTACATCTAGTTTGTTCCTCTGTATCTTGTATTGCTTGCAGGGTGGTTTCACCATCATCACTATCAAATTTAATTTTTTTAGCTTTTATTTTACCGACATGAGTGTTCAATTGACATTTGATTTCATCACTTGTGCCGATACCGCTATCAGGTTCTGATATAATTGACCTAAAAATTTTGAAACATGTTTAAATAATTTTAAAATCTGCAACAGAACTTACACAAGAGAAGCTCTTATATAAGGAAGCCGGGAATCATAATTTGTATAAATTACACGAACAAGAAGCTCTTGGCCAATTTCAACTGAGTTACCAATCCAATTTTCTTCTTCTTCCGGCTGTGGAATGGATACATTAAAAAGACCATGTACTAAGCACCCAACATGACCAGAACTTTTTTTGTTCGCGATTCCTTGCAATAACTTTCCAACATTTGGTTTGAATAAAAAAAATTCAGCTTCAACATCTACATGTATAAAATGCGCATCGTCATTTATTCCTCCTGAATTGCTCAACAGCTTCATATTTCGATAACTTAATAAAATGCCATCCAGACTAAAACCACCAACGATTCAATATAAATAAACAGTCTCTAATTTTTAACTTACTGTTTGTTATATTGTGCAACTCCTTCATATAATATCTCTTTTACAGAATTGTTAATGTCGTTTAAATGAAAAGGATGTAAGGCTATGTGATATACATCCTTGCGTAATTCAACACAAGTATTTTTTTCATTAACCAGTTTAGTCAAACCATCTTGATCATAATAATTCAGAGATCTTTTAAACTTTCCCATTTTCAATAATTCATTAACCACCCTCACAAACCATGTGTATACAAACTAGCTTTTAATGAGGTTAGGATTACATTATTTTCATCTTTTTAGGTTTTTTACTTGATCTTCTCTCGCTAAATGCAATTTTACTTCTCGTTTGTTCCTCTGTATCTTGTATTGCTTGCAGGGTGGTTTCACCATCCACACTATCAAATTTAATTTTTTTAGCTTTTATTTTATTTATTTTTTAGGATTACATTATTTTCATCTTTTTAGGTTTTTTACTTGATCTTCTTTCGCTAAATGCAATTTTACATCTAGTTTGTTCCTCTGTATCTTGTATTGCTTGCAGGGTGGTTTCACCATCATCACTATCAAATTTAATTTTTTTAGCTTTTATTTTACCGACATGAGTGTTCAATTGACATTTGATTTCATCACTTGTGCCGATACCGCTATCAGGTTCTGATATAATTGACCTAAAAATTTTGAAACGTGTTTAAATAATTTTAAAATGTGCAACAGAACTTACACAAGAGAAGCTCTTATATAAGGAAGCCGGGAATCATAATTTGTATAAATTACACGAACAAGAAGCTCTTGGCCAATTTCAACTGAGTTACCAATCCAATTTTCTTCTTCTTCCGGCTGTGGAATGGATACATTAAAAAGACCATGTACTAAGCACCCAACATGACCAGAACTTTTTTTGTTCGCGATTCCTTGCAATAACTTTCCAACATTTGGTTTGAATAAAAAAAATTCAGCTTCAACATCTACATGTATAAAATGCGCATCGTCATTTATTCCTCCTGAATTGCTCAACAGCTTCATATTTCGATAACTTAATAAAATGCCATCCAGACTAAAACCACCAACGATTCAATATAAATAAACAGTCTCTAATTTTTAACTTACTGTTTGTTATATTGTGCAACTCCTTCATATAATATCTCTTTTACAGAATTGTTAATGTCGTTTAAATGAAAAGGATGTAAGGCTATGTGATATACATCCTTGCGTAATTCAACACAAGTATTTTTTTCATTAACCAGTTTAGTCAAACCATCTTGATCATAATAATTCAGAGATCTTTTAAACTTTACCATTTTCAATAATTCATTAACCACCGTCACAAACCATGTGTATACAAACTAGCTTTTAATGAGGTTAGGATTACATTATTTTCATCTTTTTAGGTTTTTTACTTGATCTTCTTTCGCTAAATGCAATTTTACATCTAGTTTGTTCCTCTGTATCTTGTATTGCTTGCAGGGTGGTTTCACCATCATCACTATCAAATTTAATTTTTTTAGCTTTTATTTTACCGACATGAGTGTTCAATTGACATTTGATTTCATCACTTGTGCCGATACCGCTATCAGGTTCTGATATAATTGACCTAAAAATTTTGAAACATGTTTAAATAATTTTAAAATCTGCAACAGAACTTACACAAGAGAAGCTCTTATATAAGGAAGCCGGGAATCATAATTTGTATAAATTACACGAACAAGAAGCTCTTGGCCAATTTCAACTGAGTTACCAATCCAATTTTCTTCTTCTTCCGGCTGTGGAATGGATACATTAAAAAGACCATGTACTAAGCACCCAACATGACCAGAACTTTTTTTGTTCGCGATTCCTTGCAATAACTTTCCAACATTTGGTTTGAATAAAAAAAATTCAGCTTCAACATCTACATGTATAAAATGCGCATCATCATTTATTCCTCCTGAATTGCTCAACAGCTTCATATTTCGATAACTTAATAAAATGCCATCCAGACTAAAACCACCAACGATTCAATATAAATAAACAGTCTCTAATTTTTAACTTACTGTTTGTTATATTGTGCAACTCCTTCATATAATATCTCTTTTACAGAATTGTTAATGTCGTTTAAATGAAAAGGATGTAAGGCTATGTGATATACATCCTTGCGTAATTCAACACAAGTATTTTTTTCATTAACCAGTTTAGTCAAACCATCTTGATCATAATAATTCAGAGATCTTTTAAACTTTCCCATTTTCAATAATTCATTAACCACCCTCACAAACCATGTGTATACAAACTAGCTTTTAATGAGGTTAGGATTACATTATTTTCATCTTTTTAGGTTTTTTACTTGATCTTCTCTCGCTAAATGCAATTTTACTTCTCGTTTGTTCCTCTGTATCTTGTATTGCTTGCAGGGTGGTTTCACCATCCACACTATCAAATTTAATTTTTTTAGCTTTTATTTTATTTATTTTTTAGGATTACATTATTTTCATCTTTTTAGGTTTTTTACTTGATCTTCTTTCGCTAAATGCAATTTTACATCTAGTTTGTTCCTCTGTATCTTGTATTGCTTGCAGGGTGGTTTCACCATCATCACTATCAAATTTAATTTTTTTAGCTTTTATTTTACCGACATGAGTGTTCAATTGACATTTGATTTCATCACTTGTGCCGATACCGCTATCAGGTTCTGATATAATTGACCTAAAAATTTTGAAACATGTTTAAATAATTTTAAAATCTGCAACAGAACTTACACAAGAGAAGCTCTTATATAAGGAAGCCGGGAATCATAATTTGTATAAATTACACGAACAAGAAGCTCTTGGCCAATTTCAACTGAGTTACCAATCCAATTTTCTTCTTCTTCCGGCTGTGGAATGGATACATTAAAAAGACCATGTACTAAGCACCCAACATGACCAGAACTTTTTTTGTTCGCGATTCCTTGCAATAACTTTCCAACATTTGGTTTGAATAAAAAAAATTCAGCTTCAACATCTACATGTATAAAATGCGCATCGTCATTTATTCCTCCTGAATTGCTCAACAGCTTCATATTTCGATAACTTAATAAAATGCCATCCAGACTAAAACCACCAACGATTCAATATAAATAAACAGTCTCTAATTTTTAACTTACTGTTTGTTATATTGTGCAACTCCTTCATATAATATCTCTTTTACAGAATTGTTAATGTCGTTTAAATGAAAAGGATGTAAGGCTATGTGATATACATCCTTGCGTAATTCAACACAAGTATTTTTTTCATTAACCAGTTTAGTCAAACCATCTTGATCATAATAATTCAGAGATCTTTTAAACTTTCCCATTTTCAATAATTCATTAACCACCCTCACAAACCATGTGTATACAAACTAGCTTTTAATGAGGTTAGGATTACATTATTTTCATCTTTTTAGGTTTTTTACTTGATCTTCTCTCGCTAAATGCAATTTTACTTCTCGTTTGTTCCTCTGTATCTTGTATTGCTTGCAGGGTGGTTTCACCATCCACACTATCAAATTTAATTTTTTTAGCTTTTATTTTATTTATTTTTTAGGATTACATTATTTTCATCTTTTTAGGTTTTTTACTTGATCTTCTTTCGCTAAATGCAATTTTACATCTAGTTTGTTCCTCTGTATCTTGTATTGCTTGCAGGGTGGTTTCACCATCATCACTATCAAATTTAATTTTTTTAGCTTTTATTTTACCGACATGAGTGTTCAATTGACATTTGATTTCATCACTTGTGCCGATACCGCTATCAGGTTCTGATATAATTGACCTAAAAATTTTGAAACATGTTTAAATAATTTTAAAATCTGCAACAGAACTTACACAAGAGAAGCTCTTATATAAGGAAGCCGGGAATCATAATTTGTATAAATTACACGAACAAGAAGCTCTTGGCCAATTTCAACTGAGTTACCAATCCAATTTTCTTCTTCTTCCGGCTGTGGAATGGATACATTAAAAAGACCATGTACTAAGCACCCAACATGACCAGAACTTTTTTTGTTCGCGATTCCTTGCAATAACTTTCCAACATTTGGTTTGAATAAAAAAAATTCAGCTTCAACATCTACATGTATAAAATGCGCATCATCATTTATTCCTCCTGAATTGCTCAACAGCTTCATATTTCGATAACTTAATAAAATGCCATCCAGACTAAAACCACCAACGATTCAATATAAATAAACAGTCTCTAATTTTTAACTTACTGTTTGTTATATTGTGCAACTCCTTCATATAATATCTCTTTTACAGAATTGTTAATGTCGTTTAAATGAAAAGGATGTAAGGCTATGTGATATACATCCTTGCGTAATTCAACACAAGTATTTTTTTCATTAACCAGTTTAGTCAAACCATCTTGATCATAATAATTCAGAGATCTTTTAAACTTTCCCATTTTCAATAATTCATTAACCACCCTCACAAACCATGTGTATACAAACTAGCTTTTAATGAGGTTAGGATTACATTATTTTCATCTTTTTAGGTTTTTTACTTGATCTTCTCTCGCTAAATGCAATTTTACTTCTCGTTTGTTCCTCTGTATCTTGTATTGCTTGCAGGGTGGTTTCACCATCCACACTATCAAATTTAATTTTTTTAGCTTTTATTTTATTTATTTTTTAGGATTACATTATTTTCATCTTTTTAGGTTTTTTACTTGATCTTCTTTCGCTAAATGCAATTTTACATCTAGTTTGTTCCTCTGTATCTTGTATTGCTTGCAGGGTGGTTTCACCATCATCACTATCAAATTTAATTTTTTTAGCTTTTATTTTACCGACATGAGTGTTCAATTGACATTTGATTTCATCACTTGTGCCGATACCGCTATCAGGTTCTGATATAATTGACCTAAAAATTTTGAAACGTGTTTAAATAATTTTAAAATGTGCAACAGAACTTACACAAGAGAAGCTCTTATATAAGGAAGCCGGGAATCATAATTTGTATAAATTACACGAACAAGAAGCTCTTGGCCAATTTCAACTGAGTTACCAATCCAATTTTCTTCTTCTTCCGGCTGTGGAATGGATACATTAAAAAGACCATGTACTAAGCACCCAACATGACCAGAACTTTTTTTGTTCGCGATTCCTTGCAATAACTTTCCAACATTTGGTTTGAATAAAAAAAATTCAGCTTCAACATCTACATGTATAAAATGCGCATCGTCATTTATTCCTCCTGAATTGCTCAACAGCTTCATATTTCGATAACTTAATAAAATGCCATCCAGACTAAAACCACCAACGATTCAATATAAATAAACAGTCTCTAATTTTTAACTTACTGTTTGTTATATTGTGCAACTCCTTCATATAATATCTCTTTTACAGAATTGTTAATGTCGTTTAAATGAAAAGGATGTAAGGCTATGTGATATACATCCTTGCGTAATTCAACACAAGTATTTTTTTCATTAACCAGTTTAGTCAAACCATCTTGATCATAATAATTCAGAGATCTTTTAAACTTTACCATTTTCAATAATTCATTAACCACCGTCACAAACCATGTGTATACAAACTAGCTTTTAATGAGGTTAGGATTACATTATTTTCATCTTTTTAGGTTTTTTACTTGATCTTCTTTCGCTAAATGCAATTTTACATCTAGTTTGTTCCTCTGTATCTTGTATTGCTTGCAGGGTGGTTTCACCATCATCACTATCAAATTTAATTTTTTTAGCTTTTATTTTACCGACATGAGTGTTCAATTGACATTTGATTTCATCACTTGTGCCGATACCGCTATCAGGTTCTGATATAATTGACCTAAAAATTTTGAAACATGTTTAAATAATTTTAAAATCTGCAACAGAACTTACACAAGAGAAGCTCTTATATAAGGAAGCCGGGAATCATAATTTGTATAAATTACACGAACAAGAAGCTCTTGGCCAATTTCAACTGAGTTACCAATCCAATTTTCTTCTTCTTCCGGCTGTGGAATGGATACATTAAAAAGACCATGTACTAAGCACCCAACATGACCAGAACTTTTTTTGTTCGCGATTCCTTGCAATAACTTTCCAACATTTGGTTTGAATAAAAAAAATTCAGCTTCAACATCTACATGTATAAAATGCGCATCATCATTTATTCCTCCTGAATTGCTCAACAGCTTCATATTTCGATAACTTAATAAAATGCCATCCAGACTAAAACCACCAACGATTCAATATAAATAAACAGTCTCTAATTTTTAACTTACTGTTTGTTATATTGTGCAAATCCTTCATATAATATCTCTTTTACAGAATTGTTAATGTCGTTTAAATGAAAAGGATGTAAGGCTATGTGATATACATCCTTGCGTAATTCAACACAAGTATTTTTTTCATTAACCAGTTTAGTCAAACCATCTTGATCATAATAATTCAGAGATCTTTTAAACTTTCCCATTTTCAATAATTCATTAACCACCCTCACAAACCATGTGTATACAAACTAGCTTTTAATGAGGTTAGGATTACATTATTTTCATCTTTTTAGGTTTTTTACTTGATCTTCTCTCGCTAAATGCAATTTTACTTCTCGTTTGTTCCTCTGTATCTTGTATTGCTTGCAGGGTGGTTTCACCATCCACACTATCAAATTTAACTTTTTTAGCTTTTATTTTATTTATTTTTTAGGATTACATTATTTTCATCTTTTTAGGTTTTTTACTTGATCTTCTTTCGCTAAATGCAATTTTACATCTAGTTTGTTCCTCTGTATCTTGTATTGCTTGCAGGGTGGTTTCACCATCATCACTATCAAATTTAATTTTTTTAGCTTTTATTTTACCGACATGAGTGTTCAATTGACATTTGATTTCATCACTTGTGCCGATACCGCTATCAGGTTCTGATATAATTGACCTAAAAATTTTGAAACATGTTTAAATAATTTTAAAATCTGCAACAGAACTTACACAAGAGAAGCTCTTATATAAGGAAGCCGGGAATCATAATTTGTATAAATTACACGAACAAGAAGCTCTTGGCCAATTTCAACTGAGTTACCAATCCAATTTTCTTCTTCTTCCGGCTGTGGGATGGATACATTAAAAAGACCATGTACTAAGCACCCAACATGACCAGAACTTTTTTTGTTCGCGATTCCTTGCAATAACTTTCCAACATTTGGTTTGAATAAAAAAAATTCAGCTTCAACATCTACATGTATAAAATGCGCATCGTCATTTATTCCTCCTGAATTGCTCAACAGCTTCATATTTCGATAACTTAATAAAATGCCATCCAGACTAAAACCACCAACGATTCAATATAAATAAACAGTCTCTAATTTTTAACTTACTGTTTGTTATATTGTGCAAATCCTTCATATAATATCTCTTTTACAGAATTGTTAATGTCGTTTAAATGAAAAGGATGTAAGGCTATGTGATATACATCCTTGCGTAATTCAACACAAGTATTTTTTTCATTAACCAGTTTAGTCAAACCATCTTGATCATAATAATTCAGAGATCTTTTAAACTTTCCCATTTTCAATAATTCATTAACCACCCTCACAAACCATGTGTATACAAACTAGCTTTTAATGAGGTTAGGATTACATTATTTTCATCTTTTTAGGTTTTTACTTGATCTTCTCTCGCTAAATGCAATTTTACTTCTCGTTTGTTCCTCTGTATCTTGTATTGCTTGCAGGGTGGTTTCACCATCCACACTATCAAATTTAACTTTTTTAGCTTTTATTTTATTTATTTTTTAGGATTACATTATTTTCATCTTTTTAGGTTTTTTACTTGATCTTCTTTCGCTAAATGCAATTTTACATCTAGTTTGTTCCTCTGTATCTTGTATTGCTTGCAGGGTGGTTTCACCATCATCACTATCAAATTTAATTTTTTTAGCTTTTATTTTACCGACATGAGTGTTCAATTGACATTTGATTTCATCACTTGTGCCGATACCGCTATCAGGTTCTGATATAATTGACCTAAAAATTTTGAAACATGTTTAAATAATTTTAAAATCTGCAACAGAACTTACACAAGAGAAGCTCTTATATAAGGAAGCCGGGAATCATAATTTGTATAAATTACACGAACAAGAAGCTCTTGGCCAATTTCAACTGAGTTACCAATCCAATTTTCTTCTTCTTCCGGCTGTGGGATGGATACATTAAAAAGACCATGTACTAAGCACCCAACATGACCAGAACTTTTTTTGTTCGCGATTCCTTGCAATAACTTTCCAACATTTGGTTTGAATAAAAAAAATTCAGCTTCAACATCTACATGTATAAAATGCGCATCGTCATTTATTCCTCCTGAATTGCTCAACAGCTTCATATTTCGATAACTTAATAAAATGCCATCCAGACTAAAACCACCAACGATTCAATATAAATAAACAGTCTCTAATTTTTAACTTACTGTTTGTTATATTGTGCAACTCCTTCATATAATATCTCTTTTACAGAATTGTTAATGTCGTTTAAATGAAAAGGATGTAAGGCTATGTGATATACATCCTTGCGTAATTCAACACAAGTATTTTTTTCATTAACCAGTTTAGTCAAACCATCTTGATCATAATAATTCAGAGATCTTTTAAACTTTCCCATTTTCAATAATTCATTAACCACCCTCACAAACCATGTGTATACAAACTAGCTTTTAATGAGGTTAGGATTACATTATTTTCATCTTTTTAGGTTTTTTACTTGATCTTCTCTCGCTAAATGCAATTTTACTTCTCGTTTGTTCCTCTGTATCTTGTATTGCTTGCAGGGTGGTTTCACCATCCACACTATCAAATTTAATTTTTTTAGCTTTTATTTTATTTATTTTTTAGGATTACATTATTTTCATCTTTTTAGGTTTTTTACTTGATCTTCTTTCGCTAAATGCAATTTTACATCTAGTTTGTTCCTCTGTATCTTGTATTGCTTGCAGGGTGGTTTCACCATCATCACTATCAAATTTAATTTTTTTAGCTTTTATTTTACCGACATGAGTGTTCAATTGACATTTGATTTCATCACTTGTGCCGATACCGCTATCAGGTTCTGATATAATTGACCTAAAAATTTTGAAACATGTTTAAATAATTTTAAAATCTGCAACAGAACTTACACAAGAGAAGCTCTTATATAAGGAAGCCGGGAATCATAATTTGTATAAATTACACGAACAAGAAGCTCTTGGCCAATTTCAACTGAGTTACCAATCCAATTTTCTTCTTCTTCCGGCTGTGGAATGGATACATTAAAAAGACCATGTACTAAGCACCCAACATGACCAGAACTTTTTTTGTTCGCGATTCCTTGCAATAACTTTCCAACATTTGGTTTGAATAAAAAAAATTCAGCTTCAACATCTACATGTATAAAATGCGCATCGTCATTTATTCCTCCTGAATTGCTCAACAGCTTCATATTTCGATAACTTAATAAAATGCCATCCAGACTAAAACCACCAACGATTCAATATAAATAAACAGTCTCTAATTTTTAACTTACTGTTTGTTATATTGTGCAACTCCTTCATATAATATCTCTTTTACAGAATTGTTAATGTCGTTTAAATGAAAAGGATGTAAGGCTATGTGATATACATCCTTGCGTAATTCAACACAAGTATTTTTTCATTAACCAGTTTAGTCAAACCATCTTGATCATAATAATTCAGAGATCTTTTAAACTTTCCCATTTTCAATAATTCATTAACCACCCTCACAAACCATGTGTATACAAACTAGCTTTTAATGAGGTTAGGATTACATTATTTTCATCTTTTTAGGTTTTTTACTTGATCTTCTCTCGCTAAATGCAATTTTACTTCTCGTTTGTTCCTCTGTATCTTGTATTGCTTGCAGGGTGGTTTCACCATCCACACTATCAAATTTAATTTTTTTAGCTTTTATTTTATTTATTTTTTAGGATTACATTATTTTCATCTTTTTAGGTTTTTTACTTGATCTTCTTTCGCTAAATGCAATTTTACATCTAGTTTGTTCCTCTGTATCTTGTATTGCTTGCAGGGTGGCTTCACCATCATCACTATCAAATTTAATTTTTTTAGCTTTTATTTTATTTATTTTTTAGGATTACATTATTTTCATCTTTTTAGGTTTTTTACTTGATCTTCTCTCGCTAAATGCAATTTTACTTCTCGTTTGTTCCTCTGTATCTTGTATTGCTTGCAGGGTGGTTTCACCATCCACACTATCAAATTTAATTTTTTTAGCTTTTATTTTATTTATTTTTTAGGATTACATTATTTTCATCTTTTTAGGTTTTTTACTTGATCTTCTTTCGCTAAATGCAATTTTACATCTAGTTTGTTCCTCTGTATCTTGTATTGCTTGCAGGGTGGCTTCACCATCATCACTATCAAATTTAATTTTTTTAGCTTTTATTTTATTTATTTTTTAGGATTACATTATTTTCATCTTTTTAGGTTTTTTACTTGATCTTCTCTCGCTAAATGCAATTTTACTTCTCGTTTGTTCCTCTGTATCTTGTATTGCTTGCAGGGTGGTTTCACCATCCACACTATCAAATTTAATTTTTTTAGCTTTTATTTTATTTATTTTTTAGGATTACATTATTTTCATCTTTTTAGGTTTTTTACTTGATCTTCTCTCGCTAAATGCAATTTTACTTCTCGTTTGTTCCTCTGTATCTTGTATTGCTTGCAGGGTGGTTTCACCATCCACACTATCAAATTTAATTTTTTTAGCTTTTATTTTATTTATTTTTTAGGATTACATTATTTTCATCTTTTTAGGTTTTTTACTTGATCTTCTTTCGCTAAATGCAATTTTACATCTAGTTTGTTCCTCTGTATCTTGTATTGCTTGCAGGGTGGTTTCACCATCATCACTATCAAATTTAATTTTTTTAGCTTTTATTTTACCGACATGAGTGTTCAATTGACATTTGATTTCATCACTTGTGCCGATACCGCTATCAGGTTCTGATATAATTGACCTAAAAATTTTGAAACATGTTTAAATAATTTTAAAATCTGCAACAGAACTTACACAAGAGAAGCTCTTATATAAGGAAGCCGGGAATCATAATTTGTATAAATTACACGAACAAGAAGCTCTTGGCCAATTTCAACTGAGTTACCAATCCAATTTTCTTCTTCTTCCGGCTGTGGAATGGATACATTAAAAAGACCATGTACTAAGCACCCAACATGACCAGAACTTTTTTTGTTCGCGATTCCTTGCAATAACTTTCCAACATTTGGTTTGAATAAAAAAAATTCAGCTTCAACATCTACATGTATAAAATGCGCATCGTCATTTATTCCTCCTGAATTGCTCAACAGCTTCATATTTCGATAACTTAATAAAATGCCATCCAGACTAAAACCACCAACGATTCAATATAAATAAACAGTCTCTAATTTTTAACTTACTGTTTGTTATATTGTGCAACTCCTTCATATAATATCTCTTTTACAGAATTGTTAATGTCGTTTAAATGAAAAGGATGTAAGGCTATGTGATATACATCCTTGCGTAATTCAACACAAGTATTTTTTTCATTAACCAGTTTAGTCAAACCATCTTGATCATAATAATTCAGAGATCTTTTAAACTTTCCCATTTTCAATAATTCATTAACCACCCTCACAAACCATGTGTATACAAACTAGCTTTTAATGAGGTTAGGATTACATTATTTTCATCTTTTTAGGTTTTTTACTTGATCTTCTCTCGCTAAATGCAATTTTACTTCTCGTTTGTTCCTCTGTATCTTGTATTGCTTGCAGGGTGGTTTCACCATCCACACTATCAAATTTAATTTTTTTAGCTTTTATTTTATTTATTTTTTAGGATTACATTATTTTCATCTTTTTAGGTTTTTTACTTGATCTTCTTTCGCTAAATGCAATTTTACATCTAGTTTGTTCCTCTGTATCTTGTATTGCTTGCAGGGTGGTTTCACCATCATCACTATCAAATTTAATTTTTTTAGCTTTTATTTTACCGACATGAGTGTTCAATTGACATTTGATTTCATCACTTGTGCCGATACCGCTATCAGGTTCTGATATAATTGACCTAAAAATTTTGAAACATGTTTAAATAATTTTAAAATCTGCAACAGAACTTACACAAGAGAAGCTCTTATATAAGGAAGCCGGGAATCATAATTTGTATAAATTACACGAACAAGAAGCTCTTGGCCAATTTCAACTGAGTTACCAATCCAATTTTCTTCTTCTTCCGGCTGTGGAATGGATACATTAAAAAGACCATGTACTAAGCACCCAACATGACCAGAACTTTTTTTGTTCGCGATTCCTTGCAATAACTTTCCAACATTTGGTTTGAATAAAAAAAATTCAGCTTCAACATCTACATGTATAAAATGCGCATCGTCATTTATTCCTCCTGAATTGCTCAACAGCTTCATATTTCGATAACTTAATAAAATGCCATCCAGACTAAAACCACCAACGATTCAATATAAATAAACAGTCTCTAATTTTTACTTACTGTTTGTTATATTGTGCAACTCCTTCATATAATATCTCTTTTACAGAATTGTTAATGTCGTTTAAATGAAAAGGATGTAAGACTATGTGATATACATCCTTGCGTAATTCAACACAAGTATTTTTTTCATTAACCAGTTTAGTCAAACCATCTTGATCATAATAATTCAGAGATCTTTTAAACTTTCCCATTTTCAATAATTCATTAACCACCGTCACAAACCATGTGTATACAAACTAGCTTTTAATGAGGTTAGGATTACATTATTTTCATCTTTTTAGGTTTTTTACTTGATCTTCTTTCGCTAAATGCAATTTTACATCTAGTTTGTTCCTCTGTATCTTGTATTGCTTGCAGGGTGGTTTCACCATCATCACTATCAAATTTAATTTTTTTAGCTTTTATTTTACCGACATGAGTGTTCAATTGACATTTGATTTCATCACTTGTGCCGATACCGATATCAGGTTCTGATATAATTGACCTAAAAATTTTGAAACATGTTTAAATAATTTTAAAATCTGCAACAGAACTTACACAAGAGAAGCTCTTATATAAGGAAGCCGGGAATCATAATTTGTATAAATTACACGAACAAGAAGCTCTTGGCCAATTTCAACTGAGTTACCAATCCAATTTTCTTCTTCTTCCGGCTGTGGAATGGATACATTAAAAAGACCATGTACTAAGCACCCAACATGACCAGAACTTTTTTTGTTCGCGATTCCTTGCAATAACTTTCCAACATTTGGTTTGAATAAAAAAAATTCAGCTTCAACATCTACATGTATAAAATGCGCATCGTCATTTATTCCTCCTGAATTGCTCAACAGCTTCATATTTCGATAACTTAATAAAATGCCATCCAGACTAAAATCACCAACGATTCAATATAAATAAACAGTCTCTAATTTTTAACTTACTGTTTGTTATACAGGCTGTCCCAGAACTCGCGCCCCAGAGAAAAAAGGCGAAATCCTCATCAAAAGACAAATAAAAATTCCCAAAGAAAAAAATGTGTAGCTTGAACGGTATTCAAAATAAGAACATTTTTATTCGACAAATCAGAGCGTTGTAAGCCATCCAGGTGTAGTTCCTAACATTGTTGCTATGGTTTTATTACGTTTTCAATAAACTGATCGGCTATGAAACTTTTGATAAACGTCAAGATTTCGTTCGAATTCCTTCAATTATGTATTCTGCCGCGGATTATGTGGAAATGTTGTTAATTTATGGCGAATGTGGACGAAATGCTAGAGAAGCAGCAAGGATTTATGCCCATCGCTTTCCTAACAGGAATCATCCCAATCACAAAGTGATTCTCAGTGCTATCGTACGAACCATCGAGACAGACCACATTTTACCGAATAGGAAGGAAAATGGTGGGGCTCCCAGGACTGTACGCACTGTTAAAAACGAAGAGGCTATTTTAGATGCCTTTGAAGAAGGTACTGAAAGCATGAGAGAAGTTGCACAGGAATTGAATATTTCGAAAACTTTTGTACATCGAGTGATGAAGACTGAACGACGACATCCGTATCATTATACGCGTGTGCAACATTTGCAGCCACCTTGCCAGACGGGAATTCTGTACATGGCTTTTAAATCTAGAAGAAAACACCACAAATTTTGTTGTGGCGGGCACGGTTATGCTTGCAAATGAATGGGGGCCACTTTGAGCACTTGCTCTGATTGTATTTATTTTTCGTTTTGTGATTCCTCTTAGCTATGTTGTTTCTGTTGTTATTATTATGTTATACCATTTCTCCTGTTTTTTAACATAAGTTCACGCGTTATAATAAAGGTTCTTTTCAGAACCACCATTTGTTGTTTTATTTAACAAACCTAAACTTGATTAAGATGATGGCGAGTGTGACATCTTGAATGACATCTACCTTAACCTAACATGTTGATGTTGACACATTAGCGGGCATGTCATTCTGACATTATTAATTGTGCCAATTTATAACCTTAGCTACCGATTTTATTCACATTAACACCTCAGAGTTCCCTTTCTGGAAATGGTGGAACTTAGATGTCTCACAACTCTCTTATGCAAGCCATTAATTGTTTTTCGTTTACATTTTTAGAATCGTAATTGTCGTCGGCATTTGCCTGTTTTCTCTGGGACGCGAGTTCTGGGACACCCTGTATAACACTATAAACTTGTGATCAACTGGACGTATTAATAATGAAAATAATAAGTAATGGAAATAATTTAAATCGGAAACTACACATAATATTTATTATTGTAAGAATATTAGGAAATGTATAAATTACATTTACAATAATTACAGAGTTTTCTGCTAGGTTTTCGTTATGTATCAACTGTTTTCACTTTATTTCTAAAGTGCAATAACACTGATACATGGTGTAAACTATTAAAAAATCTATGGGTATACAAATAATTTTACAGTTACAATATTTAATATTGCAAAAAATATTAAAAAATTTACAATTCACAGTTAAAATATCAAATTTATTATTACAAAAATGCTAAAACGTAAATGAAGTATATATCAGTTAACATTTGTTATTTGCACGAGCTAACTTGTAATTGTCAGCATTTAAATCGTCGTATATCTCCCACACACCATTGTTTTGACGCCAACAGTACGCTATATAGTGGCCTATAGCACTAACATGTTGTGAGGTAGGTGCAATAAAACTAATTAACCCTCTTAAAATAACATGTTTTTGGCATACAAAGAGATGCACCGGGATGGAAGATAAAGCTACAGTTAAATTTTAATGCCCGTTTTGTATTGATGGTATAATCTCAATAAATAAGTGATTGTTAAAGTTCAATTCTCTGTCACTTGTAATTTTTCCGTAAAAAGAGCATCGTGCTTCATTTTCGAATTGTGAAACAACAACATTTTGAAGGTGTTGTAAATTAGGGGCAAATAAATGAGCCAAGACATATGGAGAACAGAGTCGCCTTGTTTTACCACAAGCCTGACATGTTCGATCTTCTATAACTGACGGATATGCTGAAAACAATTTTGATAAATGAAAAGCCGTGGTGGAAAAATGATTTCGGGAAATTTCAATTTTGTTTTCCGACAGCACTTCTAAACGAAGAGCGTCTCGTTTTTTGTAAGTTTGAGCAGTAATGCCATTGCGTATCGCCTTTGCAACAATTTCGAATATAAGCGCATTTTCAATGTGGTTATTGACGAATTCTGCATAGTTATTGCTCGCTGTATATGCGCAACACAAAATTTGAAAAATTGTGTCCAATGGGCAAGTATTTAAGAAGGTGTAATTAGTTTCATTGATTTGTATATATTTTAAAGTACATAAATTACCTTTCGTTAATATACCTATTACAGGGCTTTTACTTTTACTCTGATTGTTAATATACAGTACAGTTAGATCTGCTTCAAGATAATAATGCTTTCGTTTCTTCGAAGATGTTGCTCTATTTAATTCGCTTCTCCATTTTTCAGTAGCATCGTCGATGTCAATAGGTTCCCTGTTGTAAATGTCCAAAGTTTATGTCATGGAATCCATATTACACACTATTTCCGATACCAAATTAATCGACCCAATAATGGAATCAATGTGGATTTTTAAAAATTCATCTACACGTAAAGAACGCGTAATGTGTTTGAAGGCACGATTTTTTAAATTGTTAAATAAACTTTTAGATGAAGCGCTCGTTTCCGTAATATTCCCATATCGAAATATTGGAACCATTACAGCCGACCAAGTTGGTACAAGTTTGCAAAAATTAAGAAGTTCTTTTAGCTATTTGAGGATTGTGCTGCATGTTATCTCGATTACCTTTATTTGCGAAGCAACTGTTTTCTTTTTCGCAGGATTCGTAAATATGTAAAATTTCGGTAAAGATCGTGATGTTATCATACTTATCAAGTATTTCATCAAAATTATTAATTAACAATTCAGATGAATCTTCTTCTTTGCCAAACTCTTTGTCTCTAAGATCGTGAGATGCAATTATATTCTTTAAGTACTGTTTGGCGTTTTCACATGCAGTTTCACAACCTTCTGAATTATTACCTTCTTCTTCGTGAAGAGCCACTATAAACATCATTTTCAACAAAAGTTTCACGTCAGCAAAGTCGGTACTGCTTACGACGAGCCCAATTGATCTTAGATAAAAAATTTTAATCCTCTTATTAACGTTTTTTATTTCTGGCCAGGAACTTAATAATTTCATCACATGGTTAAAATCATTCCGTATTAAACATTTGGGTAAGTCGCTTTTTGATGATTTTTCCAAAATCAGAGAGGAACATACTTCAAGATATTTACTTAACGTTGCATATTGAGAAAACGCTCATCATAGGATCCAACCACTGATCGACCACTACGATTTTAAGAGGACGAATGTCATTACTTAGCCAATCAGATAGCCAATATGAAATACAATTATTATTATGACGCTCAGAAAGCATATGTCCGACACTATATTGGCACTCGCTGTCCTTGTCCATTACAGCAATTTCGTAATGAAAAATGTGAGAAGTTTTTCTACCTGAGATTAAACTAACCTTTCGAACAAGTCCACCTGTAGCATCAATTGATATTTTGGAAGGTTTATTTCGTTGCGCATAAGTTCAATAAGTGTTGATTTCAGATGCACTCCAATAATGAATAAAAAATCGATCATAACCGACATCTCTTATTAGTTCTTTGTATGGACTCGACTCCTTCAAAAAGCAAAGAGACAAGATAGGATCTTTATGTATAACTAGCTGTGACCCGACAGACGCTGTCCTGTCCAAATTTCAATAAAAAGCACTTTAATTTTTTCCAAAATTTTCCAATTTTTTGTTTAAATAGATAATTGTACATTCAACATTTCTAGCTTAAACGGTATGAGCTGTGCGTTTATCAACAGTCAGTCAACTTTTCTTTTTATATATAGATTTAATAATTACATCGACCATCTTCTGTGTTATGAGAATCGTGATGAAATGCCTGGAGATCGTTTAGAAGACCTGGAAGAGGTGTAGACAACTTTGAAGCCTCAATCAGGTGCGCTGTTAGCAACAACAAAGCAGATAGATATGCTGCGATTAAAAAGAAGTGCGATGCCCCACTCAATGTATGAGGGTCTTAAAAACCCTTAACAAAAGAAACAAAGAAACACTACAACCTTACAATTTTTTTGAATAGCGATTTTTATTACAATCGACATGGCGTTCTTCCCGTTTGTTGGCGAGAATTACTTGAGTGGGACACAGCACCTCTTTTTAATCGTAGCTTATCTATCCGCTTTCATGTTGCTAATAGCGCACGATATTAATTGAGGTTTCAAAGTTGTGTACATCTCTTCAAGCTATTTTAAATAATCTGAATGTATGTTATCACGAATTTCATAAATTGTCGAGTTTTGCAAGCGCCACATACCTATCGAATTGAGAAAAATTAGTCTGAACCGCTGACAGCTTGGAAAGTGCATTACTTACCATATTAACCCTCCCGAGCCTAAGTTGTCATATGGCAACAAAAACTATGCTACTGCTTTTACTTAGATAAGCATAAAAAAAATACAATGAGTAGCGTTGTTTTTATGACCATATCTAAACTTAGGTTTTGGAGGGTTAATCGAAATCGCTATCCTGGCCCCCGATCTGATGTCAGTGCAATTCGATAGAAATCCGTATTCCAGACGTTCTCGGCTGATCCAATACGGAAACGTTCCTGATGAAACGGTGAACGGCTGGACAGGGAAGAACTTCCGAGGCTCAAGGTCTTACTTGTTTCTTCCCTTGTTCAGTGCGATCGGATGTTGTTGAAGTGACACTAAAATTTTGCTTAATACTAAACTATTAAATCCAGTAATGTGGGCTTTCTAAAAAAAAACTTAAAATTTCAAATATACTACTTCATTACTTCCTTGTAAACTGCATTAGTGGTCCTCCCTTCTGGTGCTAGGAACGGGATTGTAAGGTACCATCCAGCGGTTGTCCAGTTGCATACTGTTGATATCAATGAAGAAGCCATTGTCAGACGTAGACCTTCGTCGATACCAAAGGTATCTGTCATCTCCTGTCCAAATTTCAATCACCATTTTGTTTATTGTAATGCTTTCTGATACACGACATTTTTAGTTGCGTTTCCTGGAGCATAAATAAACAAAACTGATAGTTTTCCGACACGGGAACAGGTGACATACAATTGACCATGCGAGAAACATGGATTTTCAAGGTTAATGCCGCAAACACTCAATGACTGTCCTTGTGATTTGTTTATTGTCATTGCGAATGCAAGCCGCACTGGAAACTGCAAGCGTTTAAAGTCGAATGGCATGTTGGTCGGAATCATTGAGATGCGTGGTATCAAAACATCTTCTCCTTTGTACTTTCCTTTAAGAATTGTTACTTCGATGACGTTGTTCATCAGGTTCTTCACCTCAAGCCGAGTGACATTACAAAGACGTTTTTGTTTGATATTTCGCAACATTATAATTACCGATCCGACTTTCAATTGGATATTGTGAGGCGGCAATCCGGGCAATTCCAGGGAGTTTAAAAATTCTGTTGGATAGTTGACGACATCATCTTGGTTAGTTACAGAATCCACCGATTTGTAAGTCATCAATCGGCCATCAGTCACCTTGAATCTTGAAATTCAATTCGTTGACATCAAAGTTTTTCGCAGCCAATATAGCACGTTCGCTCAACCAATTTTTGTGATTTTGGGCCATGCTTGGGAACACCTTTCCAATGAGTTCGGTCTTTGATTTTGTGAATTGGCACAAATCGATGGGGAATGTAATGCAGCCAGTCGAAATGTCAACGGGGATTTTGCCATTGTCAATGTCCAGTAATTGTTTTGTAAATAATTCTCCAGATTGGTCGTTCTGCAACTCAACACGCAGTTGATACTTAATTTCAGTGTCTTGATGTGTTTCCACAAAACGAACGACTTCAAACATGCATTAAGTTCATCGTGTGATGTTGACCGTGGAATCACTGGCAATGTTTGGCGAAAATCACCTGCCAACAGAATCATCGCACCACCAAACGGGTTATGATTGCTTCCTAGATCTTGCATCGTTCGGTCTAATGCCTCCAAAGACTTTTTATGCGCCATCGTACATTCATCCCAAACGATCAATTTGCATTGCTGCAAAAGTTTGGCCATCGCACAATTCTTTGAAAGGTTGCACGTTGGAGTTTCAGTGATATTCAAATTCAACGGCAACTTGAGTGCTCAATGAGTTGTTCGACCACCTTCCAACAACGTAGATGCAATTCCCGATGAAGCAAGTGCAAGTGCAATTTCATTCTGTGAGCGAATGGTTGCCAAAATCAATGCGATCAAAAAACAATTTCCCAGTTCCACCGGGAGCGTCCAAGAAGAAAATCCCTCCAGTTCCATCGTTCACAACTTTCATGAGAGTGTCGTATGCATATTTTTGTTGCCGATTCAACAACGGAACGTTCGTTTGAGCTGTTTCTCTCATTGCATCACAATCGTATTGTTTTTCGCGCTCAACTCTTGATTAAATACATCATGCATCGGACGATTAGGCGCTGTCATCCCTAATTGAGGTAATACCTTGTTTGATATCACTAAGCACATGTCCTCAATTAATATCAATGTCTCGTTGTGAATTTCCTCGGTTAGTTGCAAATCAGGATTTAATGTTCTAGTACGCATCTGATGCAAAATATCATCAGACATGTCATCTTTGTATTTGGTCCACAAATCAATCGGTTTCGATGGGAAACATCATCGTATCGGAGGCATTTTTAAATTGTGTTAATTATGAACTTACAACAGAATCAAAATTGAACTGAAACTAAATAACTGAATCACTCCACTTTGTAAAACCGCGTGGCTTTATTTACAATTGAGAATCGCAGTTGTCGAATGTCAAACGACATTTGGCCACGCCCACTTGAAAAAATTTAATTTAATTTTCTGGGCAATTTTTAAAAAATTTCTTTCCGTCATAACCTGCCTCGAAGTATTACGTAGATTTTAGTAAAACAATTAGCCAAATCGGTCGAGCCGTTCTCACGTTATGCGATGACCAACGAACGCCATTTCATTTTTATTTATATAGATTTCTTCATTTTTGGCACGATACTTCAACACACGTAAAGTTGATAAAGTTATATTTTCGGAAGAAAATTCGGAGGTTTCTTTGCAAACGTTTATTTAGCGTAAGCGCCTAAACAAAAGTAACTATCTATTCATAAAATATTACAATTTTATATAAAAAAAATGTTAAATCAGCACTGGATGACATGCGGCTGTGGACGGCGCGTGTTTGTTGATTCAGCGATGCGTTTCCTTGCGGTCTTTGACTTGTTATATAACTCCTCCCTCGTTAAAATGGAGACGTAGGGGCCTGAAGGTCCTGAAGTTCTACATCTTACATATTATTCCTGTAACCAAAATTATTAGTGGAATGTGGAAGTAATGTAAAACCTCTTGATGGATTGGGACATCTTCGGTTTTGATTGATTCGCTGAGGTCCTGAACCGGTGGCAGGTCAAATGATAATCCAGGGTCGTTTCGATAGCTGATTTCATATGATTTCTACCTAGTAAGTTTGCTTCGCAATTGTTTGAAATTAGCAGTGGATCTTCATTACAGATGTAATGAGACTCAATTTTTGGACATTCTTTTAAGCGGTGTGTAAAAGTTTGTGTACCCAACACCAAGATAGGAAATTCTAGGATAATTATTTTTTTGGTTTAATGGTATTGGGAAAATATGATAGCTTTTAAAAATTTCTTGGTAAAGGATCAGGATCATCGTCTTCATACAAAAGAGGTTGTGTGAACTTCCTCTTCCGTTTTACTGTGTCTTTATGAAGTTTTTTATTTTTATCGGTTATAATTGTTTTATCTTGTACCAATTTAACATTTGTTTTGACAAACCTCGGTTGTAATTTACCGTCTCTTTTCCTCGTTGTTTTTACGTATATTTCTTGATTTGCCTTAACTTCAGGTTCGTCCGTTCTGGTTCGGTTATGGGTTATCATCATGCCTTCTTTAGATGCGTTGATGTTACTACTTATTGCTTCACCATTTTTTTGTACCTGGTGGGCCCGGTTGGCTATGCATTCGGTAATACTTTTTTCCCTATTTACATCAAAGGGATTTTGAGTTTCATTATGTCCATTTATAACTTCAAAAGGGGTGAATTTTGTCGAAGAATGAATTGAGTTGTTATAACCTAAGACGGCCAATTGCAATTGAATTGAAAACTTTTCTAGGGGGTTTTCTAATTTTAAACATCTTAATTGATCAAGTAGTGTGGAATGAAATCTTTCCACTGCACCATTTGAGCTTGAACATCCAATCGATGTGAAGTGAAGATTTATTCGATGTGACGCACAAAAATCTTTGAGCGTGTTATTGTCGAATTCCTTACCTTGGTCAACTGTTATCGAACGGGGAAGACCATGATGAGTGGTGAAATGTATTACTTTTTCCATGATGTCGGTAGCATTTCTAGAGTTGATGATTTAGGCTTGTCCGTACTTTGAAAAATCATCCAATATTGTTAAACATTGGTTGTTATTTGCTGAGAAAACATCCATGTGTAATTTTTCGAAAGGCCTCTGACTAACTGGGGTTTTCCCAAAAGCCATTCTTTGTGGTTTCCTATCGTACTTTCCTTGCTGACATATGTCACAGTTGTTTATGTACTTTGTTATATCCACTTGCATTTGAGGCCAGTAGTAGCGTTTTTTTAAAGATGCGTATACTTCATTTATTCCTTTGTGGGTCGTTTTACCTTGGTGGTAATATTTAATTTTCAAATTTTGTTCTTCCTTGTCCTCGATATCTTCCAACAAGAGTCGAGAAATTACTGCGTTTAGTCGTGAAAAATGATTTTGAATAATTTTTAATATTTTTACCTCCAAGGCAGCTGTTTTGAAGAATAAACAGTTTTTTCTTTCCGGATTTAGGTGGTCTTTTAACATCTGTAAAATTTTCTCATTTGTAGTATGAGTAGTGATAGTAAGAAATGCTTTACTGTTTCCAAATGGGTTTTGGATGGTAATTGTTTCATTTGAAGCGTTGTTGCTTTCGTATAATATCACTTGATTTTTGTAGTAATTTAAAGGGTTTTCTGTATACGGGCAGGTAACTATAGGGTTCTCGCGGGATGTATGAATTGTATCTACATCTTCTGGTGATTCCGCTTGGTTTGGATTTTCCTCTAAATTTCTTAAATAATTTGGAATATTTAAGTGTTGGTCACCTATTTCTGGCACCATGCTTTCGTTTTCCATTGCATTAATGTCGTTTGTCCTGATTCTTGAGAGAGGATCTGCTTGATTGTGTTTCCCTTTCTTGTGTTTTAGTTCATATTCAAATTCCGCGTTGTTTAAAGTTCTAGATGCATAAAAAATGGGATGATTGTCCTGCGATAATACTGCACCTAGCGCGTAATTTGATGCGTCGGTCGTTAACTCGGAGTGTTTACTGCAGTCCGGGTAGGTCAGTACAGGGTCATTGCACAATATAATTTTGCAACGTTTGAATGCGTCGACAAATTCCGGAGAATGCACTATTTTAGCTTGGTTTATAACAATTTTAACTTGATTTTCTTGTGGTTCCTGATAGTAAATTGGAATTTGAACCGTATTGTTGAATAAACATCTGTTCGTAAAATCTATGCAAAGTCCCATTTTCTGCAAATCTCGCATTCCTATTATTCCATCGAAATACTCGTGAAAATCATACATCAAGAAATTAATGTAGGTATTTGTTTGGAATTCTGGGAAAGCTGGTATCTGAGCTTGGAACTTAACTTCTGTTTCGCCTAAACAGGTTTTTAATTTAACCGGGTTGTTATAAATGGTTCCTGGAAAGTTTTCCTCGATTATTTTTGGATGTAAAATAGATGTATAGCATCCGGTGTCGATCATTAATTTTGCAGGAGGCTCCTGGATTTTAATGTAGGATAAGGTGTTGTCCATTGAACTGTTGAATTCGATTTCCGAGGCTGGTAGTGGAAAATTTACATGTTTTTCAATTTCCTGCTGTTGGTTTTGTTCCTCAAAATATTCAATTTCATTTGAATGGATCTCTGAGTCAAAATACTGTTGTTCCGGTTCGGTGGCGTCAGTTTCTTCACCGTAGTCTAATTCTTGAAATCGTGGCGTTTGGTAATAGTTGTTCATGAGTCGATTTCTTGATGGGGTTGCTATAGTAGACACTCCACTCATTGGTGTAGGTTTTGGAAATGTCCTATTTGAGATATTTTGTATCGTGGAAGAATTTGCTCTTCTTGGTCCTCCTGGTGAGTTCCAAATATTCGGCAGTTTTCCGAATTCGTAATTGTTTCGGTAAGGTGTTTGAATACGTCGTGATTGATTTGGAAAAGTTGTTTGCTGAGCCGGAAATTTCATGGGTGGAATTTTTGGTAATGTTTGATGTGCAGTAGCAAATTTTTGTGAAAAGGTTGTAGGACTATTTTGATGAGTCACGGGATATTTGTTGAGTCGCTGAAAATTTTCCTCTTCAATTACGAGTGAAATTGCCTTTTCTAGATGACTGGGATTTTTTAATTGAACAATCATTTGCAATTCTCTGGGGAGATTCAGCAGAAATGTGTTGAGTGCTAGGTCATCGTAATTTTTTATGTGGATTTTCTTCTCAGGGTCAGGCAAGCTAGATTGAGCCAGTTTTGTCATTAGTAGACCTCTAGCGTTTTGACATCGAAGTCCAAATGAATAAACCGTTTCTCTTGATTCTCTTTGCAGATTTATCAGATCCTGCACCAGACATTCAATGGTTCTTTGATCACCAAAACATTGAATTAGGAAGTCTTTTAACAGTGTCCAGTTATTTAATTCACTTCTGGATCCGATAAGAATTTGTGCCCGTCCTGTCAACTTGCTGAGGATGGCTTGGAAAATGAAGTCATTTAATTCGTTATTATTTGGTTGCCCAAATAATCGAACCAGATTTCCGCAGGTGTTTACGAAGTGGTTTAATGCGTGCGGATTTCCGTCGTAGAGTGGAACAATATCGATGTACATCTTTAGTAACTGGTAATTTACCGGAGTTGTTACAGGAGCTGATGTAGAAGCTGCTGTAGTATTTGTGTCGGTGGATGGATTATTTGCCAACGACATGGTTTCGAAGAGTTCTAAAAGTTCGTCGGCCACTTTTACTGAATTTATTTATTTGGTTTTTAAATTTAATAAAAATTTGACTTAAAATTACGCTGAGGGAATTGTGGGGTTCCGATATTTCTGCTCGATGCAAAAATACGGAGGGTTACGAAGATTTGGTGTGAGTTACTGGTGTTAGGTACACTTACGTTTTTTTTTTTAAAACGTTGCGCTTTGACGATTCAACGATTACAGCGGCCCACTCTGCTCAATAGAGTGCCGTAGCCTGTCTGTAATTTCTCGTAAAGCGGTCCTCTTGCGTCTTCTTCCTTGAAGTTTTCTTGCTTCGGGACGTTGGGCTTTAGCGATACAACGATTACAGCGACCCACTCTGCTTAATAGAGTGCCGTAGTCTGTTCGTAATTTCTCGCTAAGCACGGTCCTCTTGCGTCAACTTCGTTTTTCGTTCTTCTCCCCGTTAACCGTAGAATCGGACGACAGGACTTACAAATTTGGATATTCGCTCCAATTTTAATAAGTCTGAATGCGAGGAGTTCTACCGACTGCGCCAGTTATATTTTCGGAAGAAAATTCGGAGGTTTCTTTGCAAACGTTTATTTAGCGTAAGCGCCTAAACAAAAGTAACTATCTATTCATAAAATATTACAATTTTATATAAAAAAAATGTTAAATCAGCACTGGATGACATGCGGCTGTGGACGGCGCGTGTTTGTTGATTCAGCGATGCGTTTCCTTGCGGTCTTTGACTTGTTATATAACTATAACTTCGGTATATGACTAGGTTTGAAATCACCATACTTCATAATATCTTTAGCCTCCGATCTTCTAACAAAAGTTGCTGACATATTTTTTTCCATCATTTCTTGAGCGTACTCCTTTCTCTTTGGACCAATTATATACCTATTTTTTTCCTTTACAAAACTTACATTTTCCAACATATGTACATCTCATATGAACATACGAGGTTTCGTCGAAGACATTTTCTACTTTACCCGTCAGTCTACTATTACATTCGGAACAACTCGCTTCTATGATTAAAAATATATTTCTTGAACGATAAACTTTGTTTCTTTTATAAACCAAGAAGCCGGGAAGTCGAGTTGCATTAACGAAGTGCTTGTGAATTTGAGAAGTTTATCGGTATGATTGCAAAATTTTGTACATGCTTTTATTTCTTTCTTTTTGTTTATATTGGGTTTCGGTAATTAAATTGTCCCAGTCGTATTTGTTGATAGTAATACTAAATTGAAAAAAGTCGGTTTTATTAGTAGGAGCGTCTTTGTTTATATCACTAACCCTAGTTTCACTTTGGTTTGAAGAAACATCATTGTAATATGGTTTAATGTTAACATTGAGACCTAATTTTTCTTGAATGTTGTATCGATTTTGAGTAACAATATTATATATGTATTTGGGAGAAACAACCTGATCAAAATCCGTAATCACTTACTTCCAACAGTTATCACTGGGTTCAAAAAATTTGTTATTTTTTGCATCATAAATGATGACTTTCTTTGTAACCAATATGTTGAATAATTTATCACTATCGAAGGTTCCGTGTCGGGGCATTTTCTATGAGTTTTTCCTTAGATTTGAAATAAATTGTTAAAACTGCGTAAATTACGAAATCAATCTTTACCTTGAAAATAACGCGTTAAGTTCGCGAATTCTAAGATGACTCTGTGGATGGATGTAACTGGAGCTATTTATATGCAGAAATCTGTGACTAATCGAATGATTGGGATTCGGTGAAAGTCGCCACAAATATTACCTGGATTAATGGCCTCAGCCTTAATTTGCCTTTCTCAATTTTTTTTTGCATTTCCTACATTTACTTTTTCCCGTTGGGGCATAATCAACCACAAATGGTAGATCCATGGTGTACTCTGAATGTTAAAATACTTGAAACCTTTTGTATTGGTTTTGCGTTACGATAAGAAGGACCACTTTTTGTTTCTTTTTATTTTTTAACGGGAAGTTTTTTGTTACATTTTGTGGTATCGAAATACAATATTTCTTATATAGAATATATCATTTATATGAGAAATAAAATTATAACATATTGTTAGCGCCGCTGATAGCACCGCGGCGGAGCCCGTCCTTTGTTCTTAAGTAGCGTCGCCCTTAAGTGACTTGCGCAAGGCGGTGTAACCCGGACTTCACTATAGACGGTCTGGAAATTCACCCGCTTTGTGGAGCTTCTTTTTAAATAGTTTTTGAGTTTTGATTAATTAGTTATAAAAAGAAAGATGTTTATTGTTGAATTAACGTAATTTTATTTTTCTGTGAAGTTAAGTTATTTGATTAATAAATTTAGTGTTGTAAAGTGTGAAATTAGTGACTATTGTGTGCCACACCCTTTTTTGGAGTCGTCTCCTTTATTGTTTTTCGAGAAATTCCATAAAACTCCAACAATATTATAAATTAAATTACAAAATACAAACTAAAAATTACGTGTTCGATTTGTTTACCCTATTACGTAATGCTTCCGACAGAAAAATTACCTCGCAATCAAGTAAGTGGGATAAATATTATAAGATGAACAAAATTGAAGACAAAATAAAGACAATTTTATGGACACGAGTTGCATTTTCTTTACCCAAAAGTTTTTTTAAAACTTTACAAAATTTCTAGAGATTTTCCCAATTAAACAATTTAAAACTGAAGTGTTTGCAGTGATAAATTGTGTACCTGGGGTTAACCAAGCAATTATTTTAAGTCGGGTTCTGGCGCTGTGTTGCTAGAAACACATATCACAGCCACATAAACAAATTCTGGACGATCAACGTTTATCCCGATGTAAGACCTTCGCCCACATTTTTAAAAAATATCTTCGAAACCCCAGAGGCACAAAACGAAAAAAATATGAGCACAATTAAGCGCAAAATAAGCACAATTTAATGACATCCGTCGCGTTCTCTAAATCGTCAGGTGAGGGGCCAGCGTAACGGTGACTCAACATTTATGCTACATTATAGGTTAGTTGAAAAACATTCTTCACAGAAACTGAATGTGCATGCAGCAGGTTTCGTTTTAAAAAGGCTGCATGTTGTTTGGAAAAAATTCTTTACTGCCATGTCGTGCAAGGTTTCATTGAAGTGATCATTGTATTTATATTTATATTTAGCCAACAGTTCACCTCCTAATTCGCTGTCCATGCATTGTTTTATAGCTGAGAAATCAACATTTCCCTTACCGGAACAGTGAAAATACAAAAAGTTTTATGGATTCAAATGAGTTGATGAATTATTTTAGAAATGAGTTTATTGCAAATTAAATTCTTGCATTGGGTTGTTTAAATTTAGAAACGTTTGGATGTAAGTCTAATCAACTTAATTAAATATTGTAACGATTTAAAAACATGACCCGAAAATATTCTAATATCGTTTTATCAGTAAATGTAATTTTCAGACTCTTACTTGCGCCATCACGTTAAATCTTTTGGGTTGTCCTGTTTTTAGCGTACAGCTAATATATTGCACATCTACCTCCTAGCCCTTGTTAAGATGCAATTCACACGCATGGCCCATATTACCGATGCATTCGTTCGGTTCATGTCGACACTGAAAAGCGTACTTTCCATTTATCTCTTTAGTCTGAAATTAGAACCGATTATTTTCATAGGTTGAACGAAGCTCGTTCAAAATAAAGTCGTGAGAAAAGGGACAGTAGGTTTCGTAGTAGATTGATACTTTTACTGTTTCTAATTAAAAAATTAATACAGTTTCAGTTTTATTCATAATAATAAACTACAGAATATCAGTTTCATACCTGCTGCACAGATAAATTAAAACACAATGTTAACAATAATAGCGCTGAAATCATTTTTGCAGAATTCATGGACGCTGGGACTATAATGTTTTAAAATTTAAATCGTTGTACTTTTTATATTTCCAAGGAGTAGTTAGTACGCATGATTGTGTACCATGACTTAACCTTGTGAATCAATAATCAATAATTCGGAAGATTACAAATAATAATCCAATTTCGTAGGAAACTGAAAAGAATAACGGGACAATTTATAATTCAATATAACTGCAATAAATATTTGCACCTTTAAGTGGTTATGTTTCGAACCGGCACACTTCAAGTGGCAACGCCAATAAATATCGACGAATCTAAATAATAAAGAACAACATTGACTTTGCCTGTAGTTCTTATTAATTGATAGGAATCGATGACGCTATCCGAAGGGTGAAATTGGATTTTATTAATACTACACAAGAATTTGACAAAAACTGCAATTTTGATCGTTAAAAATTAACGTTTAATCAATAAAATTCCTAAGTTGTTGAGCAATTTAAATAAGTCGCTCACACTTTTCCAACTGAAGATAATTTCACTCATTTCAGCAGCAGTTTACAAGATTTACTGTTAATTGATTTTTTAATGTCCTATAATTCCACAAAGATGGTTAAATTTAATTCGCTTAATTTGCATTTGAGGGTGCAATTTTTTTTATGGTTTACCGCGTGAATCAAATATATTTACCTTTTTCGAATGTGTTGCAGACATTAATCAGCGTCGATTTTCAGTGTGGTTCAGCTAGACATATTATCGGTTAGTGCTTGGGGAATACAAGGTCCATCTTGTTAGTTAACAACTATTCAAGCTCCCATACAAAAAGTTTATTATTTCACGACAAAATTTCAGTGCCTAAAGTTACCAAAAATAGCTGAATATTGTTGTGTATGAAATTCAAGAGACAAGAAAATTAGTGAAGACCTGAAGTAATATATTCAAAATAGAATGCATTACGGAATTCAAATGCACATTCAACGCCACTATATTTACATTGTGCTTAATGTTTACACAAACTCGTTACATTTAATGTGCTTGCACTTAGTTGATTAACTTTAAACTGTCGAGTTATAATCATCTATTACACAAATTAAGTAGCTTTTATGAAATATTAAATTTAATTAAATTTAAACTTGAAACATCTTAACTATGAGTCCTGAAAGAGCTTTCTCAACCTGAAGTTTACGTTATGTTATGCTTGCTTTTTCTTATTGGAAGCCATGTTCACTGAAAATCTTTATCACCTCCTCTTTATGTCATGTTACACCTAAAAAGTTGTAGTAAAGAGGGCAACGTTCTGATATAAAAAGATCGGGCACCTGCGCGACAGTCAGTTTTACAGAGCACACTCAGACACCTATTGGACGAATCCACAAGCTCACCTTGCAGAGCATGTTGGTTTACAGAATGCACACAATTACATCGAAAATGTTTGCATGACAGAAAATGATTTTCCTCAGGCAGAAAATTATTTTTCTAACCTGGAATATGATTTTCAAAGTTTAAATTTAAAGTTGAACGTATGCAAGCGATATCATCATTATCTTCAATTACAGCATGAGCGATATCATCATCATCTTCAACTACAACACACAGTTTTGGTGTGAATTCTAAATTTTTTAAACTTGGAATTCGGACTTGGTACTTTGAAACTCAAAATTCTATTTTAAACAGAACTTAAATAGTGGAAAGCGTCCAGGAATGATTTAAAAATGAGCATTTTATATTTTCTAAAGTTGATGTTGAAGTTTATTGTTCAATCAAAATTCTAGGGATGCGTCTGAGAGCTTGTGAAATTGATTGAACGCAGTTCACATATTAAATTTTATTAAAATAAATTGTATAGATATAAATTATTTCTTAACTATTATGTTTTGGGGTGCAGCTGCCATCGCCGCCGCTGCAGCATCCCTGCGTTGTATCGTCCAAGCCTTCCTATTTTTTTTTGATAGGTGAAATGGTGGTGGTACTAACATACCCACGGGTATTGCCGACGGTATGTGGCTTGGTTCATCGTCGGCATCCCAATAATTCTCGGCGTGTTGTCGCTCTGCTGTATTGCCCCAATTTTCCTGTTGCTCTACGGCCCGGGTTTTGCATGACGTACCACCCAAATTTTCACTCATTTTGCGTTCTGCTTGGCTAGTCATTCTTGTTGCAAAAAAATATTTATTAGGCACTTCATTTTTACGTATTAAATTTTAAAAAAGTACTGCTACAGTCAATACAAGTCTGTAAAAAAAAAAACAACTTACTTAGAATCGTTTATAAAATCAATCAGCAAAAAAGCGCGAAGAACTTACTAATGCGATTGTGTGCAACTTACCACTGCACGCAAAATAGGTGGGGTTGATTTTGAAGCTGGTGGGGCTAAACGCGCGAAATATTCTACACAATTTTTTCTGGAAATGCATCATGCTTATTTATGAAGGTAATACTCATTGCGAGATGTTACAGCTGATTACCACAGGACATAGAATTCTTCAGAATGATTCCAAGATACAGTCGAACTTCTCTATAGTGATGTTCGAAAAGCCCTGAAAAAACATCACTATAGAGAAACTTCACTATAGAGAATTCACATATAATTTTACAGTTTTGGCAGTCACTTTAAAAAACAATCGATATTCAAAATGAAACAAAAAATTAAAATTAAATTTTATTTATTGTTTGAAATGATATTTCCGTATTTAGAAATACATACAGATTTATATTACACAACATGTACTTATTGAAGAAAAAATCCATCTAAAGTTGATTGCACAGTACTCTTAAAAATTATTTTATTTTCGTAGAACGTTTCACACTTGTTTAATGCGTTGAATATTCTTTCTGGAACATTTTCTTGGCATTGCAAACCTCGGCGAATAGTCTCAAATGCCATGACCATCTCGGCTTTGGAAGGATTTTCGATAGAATCTTCTTCATCCTCTTCTTCCAAATTAGACAATTCGTTGTCTTTTCTGACACTTTCCAAAATCTCGATGTCATCAGGATATTCAGTAATTAACACATCTTTATCAATGTTTAAAAAATCCTGAAATTCCACTTCATCACAAATAATGTCCAACGCTTTTAGCTGTTCCCAAGATTTCTTCAATTCTGACAATTGAAGGTTATCTTCTTCCTCCCAATTAATTAAATTTAAATTAATAAACCCTGCCTTGCCAAAACAATTTTTTATTGTAATCTCCGTCACTTCAAATTGCCATACTTTTGCTATTTCAGATATGGACGTCCGAAGATTTATGATATTATGTGTAGGTTGATTTTCTTCAATGGCGGTCATAATTTTTTTTAATATCCTTTTCCGATAATGGAATTTACAATTTTTTATGATTCCTTGATCCATCGGTTGCAATTTTGACGTTAGATTTGGTGGTAAGAAAATCAATTCGACGTTTTTACATTTTGATTTTATAAGCGCAGGATGGGCTGGGCAGTTATCTATAATTAACGCAACTTTTCGTTGTTCTCTGCCCATTTGATTGTCAAACTTTAGCAACCACTTTTCAAAAATCTGACTGGTCATCCACGCCTTTTTATTGAAGTCATAATCCACTTCTAACAATTTAACGCCCTTAAAACAACGTGGATTTCTACTGCGACCTATTACAAGAAGCTTCCTTTTTTCACTTCCAGTCATATTGGCACCAATCATGACAGTTATTCGCTCCTTGCTGTTTTTACCTCCAAAGCACTTATCGTTTTTAAACGTTAAAGTTCTATTTGGCGTACACTTAAAAAATAACCCAGTTTCGTCAGCATTAAAGACGTCTTTAGGATGATATATGTCCAAAATTTTTTTTAAAACCGACTTTAACCATTGGTTGCAGGTATGGTCACTAATTATAGCACTTTCGCCGCTAATTACTTTTTCGGAAATTTTATGTCTCGGTTTAAACTTGTCTAACCATCCGTTACTTGCTTGAAAATTTGAGTATCCCAAGGCTTCTGCGTAAACCAACGCTTTTTCTTTTACTAATGGCCCGGACACCGGAACATTTTGGGCGCGAATCACCTGTAGCCACTTTAACATCGCTTCATCTAAATCTTCATATGTACACAGCCTCATTTTCTTTCGTCCCGAATTAACTTCTTTTCTAAGTTTTTCACGATTTTTCACAATTACGGATACGCTATTTGCAGCAGTACCAAATTTTGCGGCAACGTTTTTTTGTTTTACACCATTATCAACGTCTTCCAACACCTTTAATTTGTCTTGGATACTCAAACACTTTCGTTTCGCCATTTCACGTTCTAAAATACGTGTGGTACAAAAATTGAAGCGAAACTAAAGTGCAAAAGTATAAATGCAAATGTAGCCAATGCATTTGGTAAGGGTAGAAATTTCCATAAATAAGGGATTTGCAATAAATTGTTCTGAGAATTTTTCAGGTAGGTTGTCGGAATTTGAGAAAAAAACGGATGTTCAATACATCCATTGTATTCTTTATTACCGAAAATTTCGTTCCCCGAGAATGTTGGTAAATATTTCTTAAAGAATAATCACTATATAGAGGCTTAACATCATAATACGGAGGTATTTTTATATGCAAAACGTACAAAAATGCACGTTCCTGACAAAAACATCATTATAGAGAAAAAATCATTATAGAGGAGTTCACTATAGAGAAGTTCGACTGTATTTAAATTTGCAGAAACTATAGTTTTCAACATTCAAACGCTACAATATGACATTGATGATCGATACCCGGTGTGAATTCATGGCCCATAAAGACATTTTAACTTGTAAATTGTCGATGTATTAAAATTTATATCCGCTGTGAGTTGTTACAATAGCCGGATTACCATAGGACATAGAATTCTTCAGAATGTGTTTTAAAAGGTTTTACCCCCATTTGGACAGATCTCAAGATATGTTTAAATTTGCAGAAACTATAGTTTTCAACATTCGAACAGTGCGACATGATATTGATGGATGACACCCGGGTGAATTTATGGATTCATAAATTCATTTTTAACTTGCAAATTGTCGATGTATTAAAATTTATACATGCTGTGAGTTGTTACAACGGTCGGATTACCATAGGGCATATAATTCTTCTGAATACGTTTCAAAAAGACTCTCCTCAAATTCTTTGAAAGGGACACAGATGTGTTTAAATTTGCAGAAACTATGGCTTTCAACATTCAAACAATGCAGTGTGACATTGATGAATGACATTCGGGCGAATTCGTGTCATTCAAATGAAATCATGGCGATTATCCTCGCATTGCGTAAAGCTGGATACATTTACTAAGATGCATGCCCACTATTGAAGTGTCAATTTATTATGTTTTGTCACATTCATCTTTCTCAACAAAAATCTCTAATTATTGTTCTTTTTCTCCAACCTAACCTAATTTAGAACATTCAAAATTCTGATGATTCGTGTGATCGTCAAATTAAAATAAGTAGATTCTTCGATATTCAGTACATCGGGGTAGTACAGGGCGGGGCAGAGCTCTTTTTTCGATCTGTTTGAAATTTTTTAGAAACGTCAAAATTTACCAATTGAAGATTTTTGTAATTTTTTGCTCGTGAAGCGTTTATAGTAATTATTAGGAGCAAATAAGTTTCATTTAATTTTCGTAAAGTCGCGAGACGGATTCCATCAGTTTATTTGTAAAGTTACGGCGAAAAATGTAAAAATTTTAGAAATGTCAAAAAATTATTCAATATACTACTTTGATTTTGATAGTAAAAATTCTAAGCCTCCTAGGTTTAAAATTTTTAATTATTTATTTATTTCTTTTAATTATTTTTTGAATCATATTTAACCAATCTTATTGAGTCATTTAGGTTGTAACGAACATCACAATTAAAGATGCAAGTTCATGTGAAGCCTTGACAGCCAGAGGGTCCATTATCAAGGGGAGTCAAGGGATGCCTTCTTCACAATTCAATCTAAGATGATCAAAGAGGGAGAGAGTGATAGAGAGTGTGAATGATAGGTAAAGGAGGAAGAAGATGAAATGAGTAAAAGTGTGTGTGAAAGCAAACTAATAAGAGGCAATTTTTGATGATAGAGGGAGAGAGTGATAGAGAGAGAATGATAGGTAAAAGGGAAAGAAAACGAAAGGTGAAAAAGTGTGAGTGAAAGCTTACCAAAAGATGTGATCTAATGATAAGATGTAAATGGAACTAAACAGTCACTCATCTCGAAGTAATACTTGACGTAATGTTAATGTGGTTCCCGTGGTGAGGAAGACGTATGGGGGAGGAAGTTAGTAGTCACACAGGTTACCTCCTCTTAACAAAAAAAAAAAAAAAAAAAGGGCAGGGCAGAGCAACTTGCTTATTTAGAAATTCAATTTAAAAAAAAGTAATGTAGATATATATTTCATTTCTTGAACAAGATGAAGTACAACATTTAAAGTTTATGTTTAAACAGTTTTAAAGATGACATCCGGCAGATGGCGTCCAGATTGGCGTCTATGATTGGCTGCCAGCAGTAACGCTTTGTTAGCTGACACGCTGTTAACTTTTGTTTCTGCAACTGGCCCTTAATCAGAATCATGGAGTGGACGAAAGTGGTGTGCACTATCGCGAGTTGGAATAATTGGTCCATGGTTTTTCGAAGAAAACAAACGGGCAGTTTCGGTGACTTCTGACCGTTATGTCCACATAATTCAGGAGTTTTTTCTGCTGAATGTGGGAGATGTAAGGTTCCAGCAGGATGGTGAGACGGCACACACAGCGCGAGTGTCCATAACTGTTTTGCGGTAACACTTCCCCGGACGCCTCATCTTCTTCAGTGGCCAGCACGGTCGCCTGATTTAACTCCCTGCGACAATCTTTTATGGGGCTATCTAAAAGAACTTGTTTACAACGATCGTCCTAGGACCCTGGTTCACCTGAAGAACAACATTCGTCAAGCTATCGCCAACATACCCATTGATATGCTGATAAGAGTTGAACAAAACTTCCGAGTTCGATTGAGGCAGTGTATTGAGAGGAATGGACGCAATCTGCCGGATGTCGTCTTTAAAACATAAACTTTAAATATTGTACTTCATCTTGTTCAAGAAATTAAATATATACCTACATTACTTTTTTTTAATTGAATTTCTAAATAAGCAAGTTGCTCTGACCCACCCTGTATTAAACAAATTTTGTGCAGTCTCATATTCAAATTAAATAATTCGATCTCTGATATCAAGCAGCTTTCCCAACTGGGCAAACACTCTGTGTGTGTGTGTGTGTGAGCGCGCATGTGTGTGTGTGTGTGTGTGTGTGTGTGGTGCGTGATTGGTCGCTTGCATACGTTCAACTTTAAATTTAAACTTTGAAAATCATATTCCAAGTTAGAAAAATAATTTTCAACCACAAGAAAATCAATTTTCAGTCTTCGATGTATTTGTTATGCTCCAAAACAGGCTGCTTCACCACTGTGTGTAAATCATCATGAGTGACCCGTCTTATGGCGCATACATTTTGTTTTGGCGTGAATCACATTTACATTTTACTATTAAAATCACAAATTTATTTAGTTTGCGTCTAGATTTTTACAAGATTACTATAATGCGGTTTCACTGTAACTGTAAGTCAATGCTGCGCATGCATGATTCACATGAATCATCCTTGAGCTGAAGTGATGTTACCGGTTATTTAACTTGTATACATGCGCAATGTGATTTGTAATGCCATCTCGAACACCGACATGGCCATTTTAGGTTAAAATGTTTACAAAATGCGATTTGTAGTGCTTGGACCACCGCATCAGATCAATTACGCAGTAATTAGAACAATTATATCTGTGATTAAAGGATTGTAATCAAGGTAAATACATCTGTGATTAAAGAGTTGTAATGACATCTGTGATTAAAGGATTGTAATTACATATGTGATTAAAGATGGCGTCGAAATCAGATCAATCCGCGAATCCGCGAATTAATTTAATTCGCGGTGGGGCCGTAGCCCTGTAGCTTAACTACTTTTCATTCGCGTTTTGTACATACGCTTTTATAAATACATTGAAATACTTGTTTAAAAATAAGTCAATGCAATTGTCACAAACGTTCTCAAGTTTTTCTTTAACACTAATTTTACAGTTATGAATTAATTTAAATTTGACATTATTCAAGCTTTCTTCTTTCTTTCTTTTCTTTTTTTATTAATAAAACTTTTGAAATAATTGTTTAAAATTTCTGATGCTAGTTTTGCCGAAGTATTCGGAAAGAAAAGTCTTGAAATTGAAATTTAAACAAGCTGTGATTGATTTGAATTTTACAATTAGTAAATTCAGTATTTGAATGAAATCCCGGTTTTTCATGCAATTAGTTATAAAAACACCGTAGCGTGCCTTTATAACAGCATATTCAGCGGTTATTTGGGTTAATCTTATCAAAGTTGGTCTTAAGCGCAATTTTTTCAGTCATAGGGCAATAAAGTTTTAATGTAATTAATTAAGTAGTTTTAATAGAAAGGGGTTTGTATAAAGGAAATAAGTACCTAATTCGGTGAAATGTTACGAATGTTTGTACATCTCAAAATCTACTAAACGGAAAACTGTAATGTTTTTGGTTTACAGTTCTTTGAAAAAAATTCATCCAATTTAATAAAACTATTAGAAATTTTTTCATTTTTATTTTAATTTTGGTAGAAAACACATAGCATCTCTTATATGACAAAAATATAAAAGCGCATTTCTATTATTTTATTAATTTTTCTAAACATTCCTTTCTATAGCATTAAAATTTTTTGTTTTCTACCTTTTCCGAAATAAATTCCCCTTCCCCGTAATTTTGTACCCTTAAGGACTTCGATGAACCTAATTAATTTAATTTAAAACATGCAATTCGTTAATGGCAAACTAAATTTATTTTTCATTTTTTTAGTGTTTTTATAAGTGCCTATGTACAAAAAGTGAATGAATGTAATGAAAAATGAATGCTAAAAGACAAAAATAAAAAACTTTAAAGATTTTTCTCGCAATTAATGCGGAATTTTAAAATTTCTTAAACGTTCTTTTCCATAGCATCTTATATGAGAACGCCATTATTAAACCCCAAGGCGGTAGATGGCGCAGATGAATTCGCATCCTTACAAATACGTGATAAACTTGTGGAGTTGCGCGTATTGGTAACTCCATTGTATTTGCTAATAATACCAAAGATTAGAGAAGGGAAGATACGTCACGGAGAGATTTGCCCATGTATTTTTATGAACACGGTTGTTAACGCGCATGTGTCTTTAAATTACTTAAGCCAATAAGATTCAAATATTTTTGCACTCTTCAGTGATCCCTGGCGCGATTAAATCATAGTTCAGATAAATCAAAAAAACATACGCACAAAACCAATGGACCAGAGATGCATGGGGCGCCGCTTCGACGATGTTCACGAAATCAAGCCTCACGTCAGCTCTTATATTATTTCTACTCTTTGATAATACGTGCAACTTCCACTCTCGAGGGAATCCCGTGTAAGCAGCGCCTCTAGCGCCTTGCGATGTAATAGTGGTTTTCTCATATAAGATACTATGGAAAAGAACGGTTAAGAAATTTAAAAATGCAGCATTAATTGCGAGAAAAGTCTTTAAATTCTTTTATTTTTGCCTTTTAGCATTCATGTTTCATTACATTCATTGACTTTTTGTACATAGCCTCTTATAAAAACACTACAAAAATTAAAAGTACAAAACATGAATAAAAGCAGTGAAAACTTAATGTTAAAAAACAAAAACAAACACAAAAAAAAATTCACACAATTAAAATTGCATCTTGAATTTTCCCAAACATTTTTTCCATAGCATCTCTTATATTAAAAAATATAAAAGCGTTTCTATTATTTTATTAAATTTCCTAAACATTCTTTTCTATAGCATTAAAATTTTTTGTTTTCTATCTTTTCGGAAATAAATTTCCCTTTCTCGTAATTTTTTACCCTTAAGGACTTCGATGAACCTAATTAATTTAATTTAAATTATGCAATTCGCCATATTAGCAAACTAAATTTATTTTTAATTTCTTTAGTGTTTTTATAAGAGCCTATGCACAAAAAGTGAATGAATGTAATGAAAAATGAATGCTAAAAGGCAACAATAAAAAAATTTTAAAGACTTTTCTCGCAATTAAATCGGCATTTTAAAATTTATTAAACGTTCTTTTCCATAGCATCTCATATGAGACAACCGCTATTACATCGCAGTGCGGTAGATGACGTAGATGACCTCGCATCCTTACAGATACGTGATAAACTTGTGTAATTGGGCGTATTGGTAATTATAATGTATTTGATGATACTAAGAACCAGGGAGGGGACTACATATAGCCCTACCCCCACCTGACACCACGAAAAAAGCGCCTCTCCGGTTTGTATCAGCAATTAAACGTAGCGCAAAAATGCACCATGTTTGTGTCTATGGAGAAGAGAAAGTGCGGAAACTGAGAGACAAGGACACCATTTCTCCCTGAGTCACCACAGGCATGAAACGCGATCGTTTCAATATTTTTTTATTGAAGCTCTAACCTATTTGTGTTCAATTATTTCTAAAATCAAAAGGTCGCCAAACGTGTTGGACGTGTGCCATACAAGTTTATTGATGCTTTTTTACTTTCACTGATCGGTATTACACAATTAAAAACTGTATAAATTAAATATTACTTAAGGCACACAAACATACACAATGTACAATAACATATTATACAAAACACAATGTAAATTATTACAATAACAAAATAATAATACATAGTATAACATAACAATAAAAAAAATAATTGTTAGTAGAAGAAATGTATATTCCAATAAATTAGAAATACAACCATCGAAAGGTTACATTCTACAAAACAATTATTATTAAATTAAATTAAATATTAAATTATTTAAATCAAATTAAATAAAAATCTCAAGAAAATTCATTCATTAAAAACAAAATATAAAAATGTATTTGGAAAGGTCGACATTGTTTATTTTAAGAATATCTGGGTATAATTGCAATAATTGAAAAATCATACGCACAATTTGGAGTATTTTTTCAAGAAAGATTTTTCCTTTACCTAAGACACGGGAAAATATTTAGGCGGGGTAGTTACTCGATACAATTTAATTTTATAATAATTGTATTTATTACTAAATATGGGGCCGTAGAATGAATAATGGTTACGACGTAATGTCCTTATGCCTTGTAAATCATTTTTTTCAAAACTAATTCACTAAATTTAATGACATCAACAAGAATATGCTGACGTGCTTCAACACAGCGAGAGCGTAGTGCGATAAGCTCTTGACCGTGACATTGATGCGACGTTTTTCAGTTCTTATATTTAAAGGGATGAACTTCAAGAAATTTAATTTGAGGTACAAACAGGTACTAACGAAAATCTATCGATTGGTGTTAAAATCTAACTGTTTACTCATATGTCCGGTGTTAACTTCACGCTACGTAAAAAATTTTTCGGAATTATTTTGCAAGGGTTTGTGTTAGAAAAAAAAAGAGGTACAAACGGGTACAAACGAAGTATAAACGATTGGCGTAATTAGTTTTTCGAAATCTTTCAAGTCCGGTGCTAGCGTGAAGTTGACACCGGGTCACGTTTTTAGCGAATATCTGCGAAACTGTGGATTCAATTGAAAAATTATTGAGGGTACAAACGGGTACAAACGAAGTACAAACGATTGGTATAAATTTTATCGTTTGTACCTCCACATCAGGTGTCAACTTCACGGACCCTTCCATTTTTCATATACCCTTATATTTATTTATTTTTTATTACCATTACAAAGCCACAATAAGGCATCCTATAGAGGCAAATGAAATTACCTATACATAGGGAATGGCACTTATAATCTAAACTAAGACTACAACTCAAAATATATTTATTAATTTATTTATTCTATTAATTTATGGTTACTTTGAACACTTTCTCGGTTTAGTTTACATTTTATTTAATTTACTTTAATGAATAACCGCATCCAATAGAGATAGACAACACTACCTGTACATAGTTCAAGCTAACAACCAAAAATTAATTCCAACAACAAACTATAAACTACAAACTAAAACTAGAACTAATAATCAAACTAAACAATATACCTAAAAACTAACAAAACCGTAACATAAATTCAAACAAAAAAAGAAGAGAAAAAAAAACAATTAGCAAGAAAAATGAAAAAGACCCTAAACAAGCCCCCTAAACCACCTTATAAACCTTTTTTTCATCGAAAATTTATTTAATTTCAAAACCTTCAGTTCCATAGGCAGCAAGTTAAATTTTTTAACTGCCACCCATTCACAGCTTTTGAAACAAGCTGACTTCATTATCTTCGACAAAAAAAGAACTTTATTTCTTGTAATGCTTCTAGAGGCTTCAAATCTAATTTGCGAATCCCTGAAAAAAATAACAAACATTCAATTTTAAAAATTTCCTTAATACCTAAAGGACCCTCAACTACAACATCCTGTTTCAGTATGATTCTCAACAGCCTATTTTGGACCGACTCAATTTGACCTAGGACATTCCAATACGCACCTCCCCAGGCTATGATACCATAGCTAGCGATACTATGAAAGAGAGCATAGTAAATAGTCATAAGACATGTCCTACTCAAAGTCTTAGATAGCCTCTTAAATACAAACAGCAAGTACTTAGTTTTATTAACTGCATAGGTAACATGCTTAATCTATTTCATTTGGGAATGGCTCTTCTATTTGTTTCTTTTATATATGCACCTAAACACATCCCGTGAAGAAAGTTTCTGCGTAGATCTTACAGGTTCTTTGGCGAACGATATTTTGCCGTTGAGTTTGAGTGCGAAGCGGTGGTTCACGTTTCCATATAGTTTCATCTTTTCCACGTAACACTGGGGGATCCAGGGTAATTTCCTCATTTGTATCAACATCATGAATTTCGTCTTCATCGTCTGAATACAGTTCAATTCGTATATCCTCCCAAACATCTTCTATATCAGATACCTCGTCATTTACCTATAATTTTTTAATATTGAAATTAAGAATAATCTTTTATGGGTATAGATTGTAGTAGATGTTTTGAACCATCTGAGATGTAAATTTTGAAAGACCTCAGGAATTTGATAATCTCTGATGTACCCTATATTTGCAAGTAATATAACTTAACTTACCGGTGCACTATTTGCGTTCTACACGGACCGTGAAAGCTATTCATCGTCAGAATCATCATTTTCACCAATGTCATGACTTTCATTGTCTACTTCATACTCAGAATTGCTTTCATTCAAAAGAGATTGCAAATAAGACTGTTGCTCTTCACACCTCGTACTGTGTAAATAAATAAATAAATAAATAAATGTAAATATATTAAAAACGCTGCTATTTAATAAAGGAAAACAATTACCGTTTGAATTCTGCACTCGACATTTCTTTTTTGTTGGCCATTATTAACAATAACACTAATTAACTAACAATAACACAAACAACACACGACCCACACCACTTTTACAAATTTCGTCTTTAGTGATCGTTTCATATTGAAGTGAACGTTATGAAGATTGATAGTGAAGTCTCCTAAAGTAGTAAATGTTAGCACCAGCCGACTCGTCACAGACGAAGGTAAGGATACATTACAATTTATTGTAACGAACCGATTTCTATCGAGTAATAATAATATAATGATTATAACTAATGACAGGAACAATAAACAATAAGTAAAAGTATCGGCGTGCCGTCACGCATATCGGAATCACGCGTCGGAGTAGCCAGAGGCAACGCACGTGTACGCATTTGTTGTGTAAACATTATTTTTGCGATACAATTAATAGTAACCTTCGATCATCCGGGAATTCAGGGTTTAGATGTGGTTTCTAAGATCCGGTTACAATCATATAAATACTCGTAAAAAGTAGGACTCTGGGAGTCTTCTTGAATAGTCTACGACAGTAGTGTCGCTTGAGAAGGGCCCGTTACCGTTCAACCAATATTTGTGCATCATGTCTAATTTAACTTTGTAAGTAATAACCATGTAAACTTTTATGCTAATATTTAATTTGTATCTTTTAAATCATGTAAACTTACTAACCCAAGCATAAATAAAATGTTGTAACAACAGTAGGGAACAGGTGGCATGAAAGGGACAGGCCATGAAAGGGACAACTGCTCTAACTTTCATATTATTTACTTCTGTGTTTTAATATGCTAAGTATAGATGACACTTACTACTTAGAGTAGCTGCTTTACCGGCGCGTCCCAGGAAATTACATATTTGCAAGTCATTTCATTTTCTGATTTTGACGCATGAAAACGCGCCTTTTAATTTTTTTGCTGAAGTGATTGTTTTGTGTCAAGTTGTTCATTGAGCGAAGTTTTTATGTAACTATAATAAGCGAATATATATTATGCAACGCCCATGCAAGTTATTTTGATTGGAAATTAAGGTTAGTAATAAAATTCACTTTTTTTGTTAAAAGTGGACTGTAGCTTTGAAAGGGACACTTGTAAAGGCCATGAAAGGGACACGTGTCCCTCTCATAACCTTCTATACTAACTATGTAGTTCCTGTACAGTAAATAGTATACTTTTAGGCCAAAATCTTAAAATATGGATACACCAAGTAGGAAGAGAGTAAGAAAAGATGCGATAGAAATCGAAAACGCAGTAAAAGAGGTGTTGGAAATGAAAAGTTCAGTTAGATCTGTTGCAAAGAGTTATAATATTGCAAAATCGTTACTTGCTCGATTAGTTAACAAGGCAAAAGAAAATGAACATCCAGGTAGTTTTAAATATAAACCGAACATTGGCAATCGTAAAATATTTTCTTCTGAAGAGGAAAATGCTCTAGTTGAATATTTGAAAATTACGTCAAAAATGTCGTACGGTTTGACATATTCTCAAACGCGACACTTGGCATATGATTATGCTGTAAAATTAGGCAAGGAAATCCCGATAAGTTGGACAAAAAATACAACAGCGGGATGTGATTGGTTGAAAGGATTCATGCGTCGTCATACCGATCTCTCTTTGAGGCGCCCAGAAAAAACAAGCTTATCTCGAGCCACTGCATTTAATAAACATAACGTCGATTTATTTTACAATAATTTGCGAAAAGTACTGACGAAATATAAATTTAACCCTGCTGATATTTACAACACTGACGAAACGGGCTTGATGACTGTAACAGAACTTTCAAAAATTATTGGAGAACGTGGTTCAAAACAAATTGGTCGAGCAACATCAGCCGAACGAGGACAACTAGTGACAATGTTAGCTTTTGTTTCAGCAACAGGCAATACTGTCCCACCGGTATTTATATTTCCTCGTGTGCAGTTTAAGGATTTCATGATACAAGACGCTCCTGCTGGAAGTTTAGGGCTAGCACACAAGTCGGGATGGATGACTTCCGAAAACTTTTTTAAAGCTTTTCAGCATTTTGTTAAACATGTCAAACCAACACAAGATCATCCAATTTGAGTTATCATGGATAATCACGATAGTCACATTAGTTTAGATGTAATCATTCATGCCAGAGAAAATGGAGTTGTGTTACTCACTTTCCCGCCCCACTGCAGCCACAGGTTGCAACCGCTTGACGTGTCAATCTTCGGTCCATTCAAAACTGCTTTTAAAGTGGCCCTAAACGATTGGATGGTGTCTAATCCTGGTAAAACTGTTACCATCTATCATTTACCAAAATTTGCGACCGTTGCTTATGGAAAATCCTTTACTATTACCAATATCTCATCTGGATTTCGAAAAGCTGGCATTTTTCCGTTTAATTCGGAAAATTTTGGTGAACAAGACTTTTTAACTGCATATGTATCAGATAGACCATTGGACACTGAAACTTTAAGGGTTGACAATACCACTGAAATAAATGCAACAAATGAACCACATCTAGATTGTATACCATTTGTTTCAACAAATTCCTGTACTTACGAAAATCCTGACGAAATTTTGCCCGTCACTATTTTAAGTGTTACCCCTGAAATGGTTAGACCTTTTCCGAAAGCACCTGCCCGAAAAGTCAATAGCAACCGTGGAAGGACACGAGGATCTTCTCGAATATTAACAAACACACCTGAGAAAAACAAAATCGCAATGGAACAGCAGCTGAAAGAACAAAAATTAAGAAAACAAGCTATAAAGAAAAGAAAACAGTTAAAAAGAAAAGTACTAGCTGACAGTAGCAGTGAAGAAAGCGACGTACAAATATAGTATAGCAGTGTCGACCTTTCAAAATTTAGTGGGCTCATGTAGAACATATTTTATGTGGATATACACCCTTGTTTGTTTGTGTCCCTTTCAATACTTCAGGTGTCCCTTTCAATACCTAAATGGTGATGAAAGGGACAAATGCAGTGTACACAACAATATTTTTTTACATTGATTATTTTTACGTTGCACTATTTTTAGTTACATTACAATGTAGTTAAATTTCTGTTCATCATATATCTATTTTTTAAATTAAATGAGGCATTTAGGTTGAAATATATAACGTTTTAAAGAAAAATGTCCCTTTCATGCCACCTCTCCCCTATTCTCTTTCGACTTTTGTCGATTTCCACTGTTACGGACCTCTTGCAAATGCAAAACATCCCTTAGTAAAAATAACCGTGACATTATTACCAGTGAACTGTTCCCAGAACAGAATTTGCTGATTCTGCTTATCTACTTGCACGTGCATCAAAACTAATTTCTAGTAGTTGAAATTGAATTGGCAATAGTTCCAAGTAACAACTGTTCATATTATTTTAATCTAAATGCAAGCGAAGTCCTAATAAATATATAGAGGTACGCGTGTACCGATCCGTGTATTAGCAGATGAATTTTTCTCCGTGTACACAAGGGTTAACAATCGAAAGCGATACTATTCTTGTAGGAATCTGAGCTGGCCTTCATTAGCTTTAATAGTCTTTTTATGTCAAAGTTCTGATACAAAATTATGGCTTGCCGTATCTCCAGGGTTGCGGCATCTAGGGACTTCAATTGATTGGTTGCAGCATCATCCCACCAAGCAGAGATGGCCTCATCCTCTGTCAACCAGGCAATCACGCCATCCCAATAAGTCACTACCGCCATTCCAACACTTTGATTTGCATTGCATTCTGCTTCATAGAGGGTGTAATCAGAATCACCCTTATCCTCGTCTTCGCTAATTTTGTATTATTCCTCAATTGTTTTGTAGGGCGACACTGTGGGCTCTGATGGTCACATGATTGTGAGCACGTTGATTTGTTTTTTATTCATCTGGTAACATTGCGATATTGAGCAATATGGATAATGAAAATATGCTTTTGGTAATTTCTGGGTTGTTATTGTGCCCATATTTAATTAAAAAAAAGAATGACCGAAGAATACGCAAGTATAAAAGAAGACCTATTAAAAATGAAAGCTGAAGATCTCAACCAATTCATTTTCAAAGTAATACAAAAAGCCTAGTAACTTCTAAACACATCAAATGGAAAAACCACGCTGCTTTGAAGAGGTTATATTTATGAAACCAAAGATTAGATTTGTACCACGTGATACCGTTGACTGAAATGCTTGCTTCTAATTGCCTTGACGTTGCTAAAATCCGCAACGGTTGAGGAAGTTTATAAACAACAACAGGGAATTGCAATGCTTCATGTCGGTACAGTTGCGTCAACAGCTGCGGCAACTGCAGCGGACTAGTTGATAATTCCAGCTTAACGGTGTTTCGTCAATCTTCTCAACCTCACCAATCAGTTGAAGGAGTTCAGCTACCAAACATTCGGCGGGTTTGGGTCCACGATTTGTGCGATAGTAGTATTGGGTGTTGTCGTAACTACATTTAACGAAGCACGCAACGCTGAACGGTTCATATACCATACAAACTGTAGTATTATGGCCATCATTATCCTGGAAGCATTTAAAATTTAGCAAAATAAACACAAAATATAAATTTACATACTTGTTCAACACGTGTCAGGATAGACTCAAAGTCTACGTAACACACAAATCGTCGGCCTCATAAGAAAACCTCATAACTCCCAAAATTGAAAATTTTACAGGAGGCACAAAAGTTTCTTGTACAGCTTCATTTTTTCCGTTTATATGCTCTAAAAGATGTTTATTTACGATCATTATATAATATAAACATTATTGATGTCATTGTCATTTTATCCATGATAAATTAAAGAGAGCATCTTATTGGTTCCCAGCCATGGGTAAAATTGATAGAATTTTTATCCATCGGGACTTCGACCAATGAAAATTAAAAATATTGGGATTTTTATTTTACAACATTGCCACGTTGGTAACAGTTTGAATTAATTGTGTGGCGACCGCGAGAAGTAAATCAAGGTTGGCAACCACGGGATGCCAAAGGCGCATGCGCGATAAATGCGCGCTGCGATTGAACATACACAACTTGGTGAAGTGTCGTCACGACAACCGGTCGCGTAACCAAACCTCAATAGTACGAACTCTGTAAATAGTTAATATACGTGTCAACAACCTGTATTACCTTACTTTGTACAACGCGTAATCCAACAGTGGTGACCCCGACGTGATAAGTAAAGGTAATTGCAGCAACGCGCTTGACTACGACGCGCGCGACCACCTACGAGCATCGACCTCCCACGCACCCGAGCGTTGAACCAGTCGACCACCCACTCGCTCGACCACCGACGCGCTCGGTCATCTACCCGCTGGACCACCAACGCACTAGTCAAAACAATGAGGCCACCAGCCGACGCTATCGTTACACAGGAGTCCAAGCCAGATCCCGACAACGAAGCCCGCCACGAGATATCCGCCATGTCATGCGTTCGCCTGCCACAATTTTGGCAAAACAATCCAACGCTCTGGTTTGCGCAAGCCACCGCGCAATTCCATACGCACAGGATTAAGAGCGACGAAGGAAAATACTACAAGGTAATCTCCATACTGGATTGCAGCACTCTCAAGCAGGTCTCTGACCTAATCTCCACACCACCAGCCAATGATAAATATGTGGAGCTGAAGCGACGGCTCCCAGAGCGATTCACGGACTCCCAGGAGGAAACCTTGTACAAGCTGCTGAACCAAATGGCGCTAGGCGACAAGCAACCTTCCGCCTCAGCGACGACATCCTCCAGTCCCTCTGGAAACAGCACCTTCTCCTCCAGGTACAGCTAGTGCTATCCGCCAGCGACGGCCTGGACACCGACAAAATGGCTGCCATAGCCGATAAAATGATAGAGGTGACGATGGTGAACCTCCCCGCGGAGGTCAGTGCAGTGCAGTGCAATGTAGTGCCACAAGTGGCGCCCCTGCAACAAACGCAACCCGGCTACAGCGACCTCCAACGGCAAATAGACGAACTTACCACAGCGATGCAGCGCCTGCAAGAAGAGGTAGGACGCAGCAGGCAAAGTTCATCCCGCTACCGCGAACGCTCTCGTTCCCGCGCGCGCAGCTTCACCCGCGACTCAAACCTGTGCTACTACCACCAAAGATTCGGTGTTAAAGCGCGAAAGTGTGAACAACCGTGCAGCCATCCCCAACCGCAGGGAAACGAATCACCCCGTCGGGAATAGAGGCGATCCGCGACGGCCCTTCAATCCCTCAGACAAAACGCCTTTTCATTTGCAACCAAGCATCTAAAAAACAATTTCTAATAGACACTGGTGCGGACATAAGTGTGTATCCCCGAACATTTTCACTCGCCGTTCCCCTCCCACAGACTTTGTGCTCTATGCAGCCAACCACACAGCCATAAAAACGTACGGACTAATAGCAAAGAATATTACCTTACAGTAAAGAAGCGACACTGAAGAATAAGTTTCACTGCGCATGTATATTCAGTTGACGTCAGCTGGTTGTTAGTCATCGAGGCACGTGTGTTTCTGTCTCTAGAAAAAGTGTTTGATTTTGTGTTTTGTGAAATAAATTTTGAAAATTTGTTGAATTTTTAGTGCAATTGTTTTATATTTATGTAATCAGTTAGTTTTTAAGTTAGTAGTAGTAACAAAACTTTAAAATGTTCCGTAATAAACGTGGTTTTGCCTGCGCTATCAAAGACTGTGCTTCTAAACCAGATGGAAGAATATCGTTTTTTTACTTGCCAAGAGATTTAAACAGGTAAATATTGATATTTTTATTGAAATTGTATCTCCCGGTAAAAATAATTACATGTTGTGGGAAATACACTCACGCAATGTTTATAATAATTATTTTGTTTGTATCAGGCGTTCTGTTGCGACTCAAGCCATGCAGTAAAAATCGTAACTGCTAAAAAAGCCGTTTCCATAGTGAAGGCAGCTTTTTGTTTATAATAATTAGTAGAAAAATTCCCACCACGGAATAAACATCTTTACAACGTTTATTGCGTTTTTTAAAATATCCGAAGAAGCAGAAGTGCTAACTCGGAAGCGCATTCAGCGCAACATTTGGTCCTTCGAGCCGGATTTGAATCGACGAAATCAATTCAACAATTTAAAAAAAACTAGTGAAGTTCAGTGTTTCGTATTAAATCAAAGAGGATTGCTAAACTAAGAGGGTGTCGCAACAGTCAGGCCACACACACAAAGTAAGCTCGCTTAGTTTATCATCAAATCCTTGAGCATTCCTTGATTTACACATGCGCAAGCATGAATTTAGAAAATACAGCCGCGCTCATCCGCAAACGCGGAGATATTAAACGGCGAATCACATGCCACAAAACCTACCTAGCGGTAACGACAGCAGCTTTATGTCAGAATTACATTCAAAAAGTTCATCGACTTAAAGATTGCAAGGGTGTTTTTTGTCGAGTGTGCAACGAGCGACACAACCCGTATTTGCATTTGAACGCAGACGGACCTCCTGCTACAGCCACGGTACCTGCCCAGCTGATCCCACGCAGGAATGAAAATACCATATTACAGCAGAACGAATTGTTGAATTGACAATTAATCGGGTTCGCCAAATTATTTAGCTTAGAACATTCCAATTCAAACGACATCATTCCAACAGCCTCGATTTATGTTGTGGATCGATATAAAAAATGCATTTCTTGTCGCGCTATAATCGACACGGAATCAACCAACAATTTTATTATCGATGATTTGGCAGCTCGTCTACGGCTCCCGAAAACCACACAACAAGTCAACATAGGCACGTTAAGTGATATGTCCACAATATCCGAAACAGCATAACGATTAATTCGCGATGCAACCAGTTATTTGAGAACACTCAAATTTCTAGCAGTTGCTTCGATTACATCGTTCTTACCGGAGAAGCTGATCGATCGGAAATATGGGCAAATACCACCGAATGTTCAATTGGCGGACCCCGAATACTACAAGCCCGAGCCTGTGCAAATACTAATCGGCGCAGGTATCGCGCTTGCGATTTTATCAGTAGGTCAAATACGACTTACGAAAAAAGTGATGAGAATTCGAGAAGACATCACGGAAGTATTATTATCAGGAGGGTTCAATCTTATGCAATGTGCTTCTAATACCTCCGAGATATTAAGCGAAATTCCGGATCACAACGTTAATCTACAATTACAAACTTCTCAGGACGCAACGTTAAAGACTCTCGGCGTTCATTGGAACTCGGGCGTCATCATCTACACCATCGGTACTCAACCTGCGGCCCGTCAAGCTTTTATGTGCGGCCCGAAACGCTATTATTAGGAAGGTGCTTAGGGTTTCTTAAGTATTTTAAAATCTTGAGCGAGGATGCGCGAGAACATTCATCGGTCGCTACGAAGGGTAATCCCCCAACCTCCCCAGTCCACGCGCATGTCCGTTCCCGGCCACTCGCTAGAATGGTAATGTTTTTAGTTTTTGTTCGTTAAATTTGATTAGTGTTTAGTTAAGTAATAACGTTGATGCATAATAGTTTTGTCTCTTTATTGTGTAACGCATAATGGCAGGCGTGTCTTCAGCATCAAAACGAAAAATAAGTGATGAAAATAGAGTGTTTCAAGACAATTGGGAAAAAGATTATTTTGTTGTTGCAAATAAACTTCGTTCGGCAACATGTTTAATTTGTCGTGAAAGTATCATATTAAAAAAATATAACATTGTTCGTCATTACACCACAAAACATAAATCATTTAATGATACTTTTCCTCCCGGCTCTTTAATAAGATGTCAAAAGTTAACTTTTTTCAAGAAATCATTACAACAGGAACAAAATGTAATGTCAGTGGCGGTATCGCAAGATTCAGCGGTGACAAGAGCATCGTATGAAATTTGCTACATACTTGCTAAATATATGAAACCGTTTACTGACGCTGAAATTGTGAAAGAATGCTTCCTCAGCGCTTCCGATATATTATTTCATAAATTTGACAACAAAAATAAAATAATATTGCAAATAAAACACCTGCAGCTCTCTGATTCTACGTGCGTTAGACGAATTGAAGATATAGCAAAACATCTTTTTGATCGCATCATAGAAGATCTGAAAAATTGTACATTTTTTAGTTTGGCTTTTGATTCTAGCACCGATATTTCAGCAACATCACAATGTTCAGTTTTTGTTAAATACTGTACCGAACAAAATTATATTCACGAAGATTTTTTGAAATTTCTTCCTATGAAGAATCAAACCAGAGGCACGGACTATCTTGATATTATTAGTACTTTTCTGAAAAGTAATGATATTGATATTAAAAAATTGGTTTCTGTATGCACGGATGGGTGTCCTTCAATGACCGGACCCGAAAACGGACTTGTTTCCCTATTGAAGAGGAAATTCAATTTAACAAATCTCTTATCTTTTCACTGCATCATTCACCAAGAGAACTTAGCAGCACGTATCTCTATTGCCGAATTAGACGCCGTGATGAAGACAGTAATAAATATAGTGAATTATATCCGAGCACGAGAACTGAACCATAGAAAATTTATAAATTTTTTGGAAGAAATAAACAGTTATTATAGCGACGTTCTTTTACATACCTCGGTGCGCTGGTTGAGCAGAGGAAAAGTTCTCGAACGATTTTTTTCTTTAAGGCAAGAAATTATTTTGTTTTTACAACAAAACAATAAAATTTATAGTGAACTTGAAAATGAAGGATGGTGGTGTCTTTTAGCTTTTCTGTGCGACATCACAGAAAAACTTAATGAGCTCAATCGTGGTTTACAGGGTGAAAATAAACTTATTTCGCAGATGGCCAATAAAGTATTTGCCTTTGAAGAAAAATTAAAAATCTATTACGAAGAAATACAGAACCAAGTATTGCATAACTTTCCAACAGTAACGAAAGTCAAGCAAGATGGTATATCTATTTCTCTAGAAAACTATACAATATTTTCAAATTATTTAGCTGCCTTATCCAAGGAATTTGAGAGGAGATTTCAGGATTTACGTTGTATCAAGAATTGTCTGTTGCTTGTAGAAAATCCCTGGCACTTAGAAACAGCAACTATAACACAATTAGCTGCATTGGGATTTGATTATGCAAGGTTACTCGATGAATTTATCGAGTTTAAGAACGATACGTATATGGAAGTTATTTTTAAAGAAAAGAGAGAGGGAAAGGAGTACACCGAATTTTGGAAATTAGTACCTGAAAAATACATGACTGTAAAAAAATGTGCCCACCTGCTACTCACGCTGTTCGCATCTTTGTGAATAATCGTATTCCAAAATGAAATATGCAAAAAACGTATATAGAAATCGGCTTACTGATTCTCATCTTGATGACCTATTAAGAGTAGCATGTAGCAATCATAAACCCGATTTGTCTAAAATAGTAAACAGTTTGTCTCAATATCAAATATCACACTAATTTTTGAATAAACGTTTGGATATATTTAGGTTTTGTGTTTTATTTATTACATGGGCAGTAAATGTAAAACCAGGTCCCCACTAACTAATTTTAAATGGATGACCTAAAAAAAAGTTATCAACCAAAAATATTGCGGCCCATGTAACATGGTAAACATATATATGTGGCCCGAAGGGAAAAAAGGTTGAGTACCGATGGTCTACACTGTCAGACCAATTATCACCATAGGAACTACCAAAAGGACTGTGCAATCAATAATAGCAAAGATATTTGATCCTTTAGGATTAGTCAACCTGGTGGTGGTCTACGCAAAAATTCTAATGCAAGAGCTCTGGAAGCTGCAATTAAATTGGGATGAATCGTTGCCAATTGAGGTTCATACGAAATGGCACACATTCGTATCGGAACTACCCAAATTGAACGATATCTCGTATGCACGGAAAATGTTGTGTCAACAACCGATTACCATGGAGCCTCCTTTCGCCTTACCGCTAGCGCAAAGACGCCACTGCTGCTCTTCCTCGGTAGGCAAAGTCATCACACTCCACAACCCGGTCACAGTTGGCCACATACGAGAGTCTTGGGGAACAAACAACGTTTTTATTATCGATGATTTGGCAGCTCGTCTACGGCTCTCGAAAACCTCACAAGTCACCATAGGCACGTTAAGTGATATGTCCACAATATCCGAAACAGCATCAACGCGACGATTAAATCGCGATGCAACCAGTTATTTGAGAACACTCAAATTTCTAGCAGTTGCTTCGATTACATCGTTCTTACCGGAGAAGCTGATCGATCGGAAATATGGGCAAATACCACCGAATGTTCAATTGGCGGACACCCTACTACAAGCCCGAACCTGTGCAAATACTAATCGGCGCAGGTACTGCTGCAACATTCCCAAGTCATCTTTCACCAGCTCAATGACCACAACCAAGGAGCCTCCTTTCGCCTTACCGCTAGCGCAAAGACGCCACTGCTGCTCTTCCTCGGTAGGCAAAATCATCACACTCCATAACCCGGTCACAGTTGGCCACATACGAGAGTCTTGGGGAACAAACAACATTTTCACATGATATCTAACAACAGTTCAACAGTATCCTAGATCAACAGTGCAGATGTAGGCACGAGACGCCACAGCCTCTCACCTACGCCTCTCACAACACCCATCTCTCGATCAGCAAGCAGCTGAAGTTATGGAAACAACAGATCGACCGCAGCACAACAGGTGAAACAATACCTACATAAATGGACCAGGGGAAACCATTCTATCGAAGAGGGTTCGATGGTGATTTTTTGCGACGACAATCTGCCTCCATTGCAGTGGTGTCTAGGAAGAGTCTTCGAAATGCACCCAGGTCATGACGGCATAATTAGAACTGTTCGGGTAAAAACTGCCACCGGCGAACTGATCCGCAATGTTAAGAAACTAGCCCCTTTACCTGTGGCCAGTGAAGTGCGCGAGTGCCCCGATTTCAGATCTAAGCACAAAAGACATTGTTTTCATATTGTTTTACTTAGTTTTATTTTTCTATGTAACTACATTCAGAAATCATTGTTGATCGGGATTCTCTCAACGGGGGGAGTATGTTGCGACTCAAGCCATGCAGTAAAAATCGTAACTGCTAAAAAAGCAGTTTCCATAGTGAAGGCAGCTTTTTGTTTATAATAACTAGTAGAAAAATTCCCACCACGGAATAAACATCTTTACAACGTTTATTGCGTTTTTTAAAATATCCGAAGAAGCAGAAGTGCTAACTCGGAAGCGCATTCAGCGCAACACGTTCGGAATGGATTGAATCCTGCAATCGTCCAGAGTTAATTGGGAAAGATGAAAATTTTTTAAAACAAACAAGAATATGTGCAAAACATTTTGAAACGCATATGTTTTTAAATGATTTACAGAATCGACTGCATTCCTATGCAAAACCAACACAATTCTTGCCAGACAGAGACGGTTTTGCTGCTAATCAACCATCTTGCTCACATGCTTCTTCATCACCGTATGTTTAACGTCAAACTTATTGTTTATATATTTCTATGTTTCTTTGTTTGTAGGGTAACAGAGAGAGGAAGTGCTGTGGCTACTCAAACTGAGGTTTGAGATAAGTAATTTAAGAAAAGAGGATCAAAAACAAAGAATATTACACCAAAAACATCTTGAAGACATAACTGTTGATGATTTCAAACAGTTATGTCAAAAATTTTTGCCATCCTCTAATGCAAAATTTGTGCAAGCACAGGTGTCGCTAAATCAGCAAAAAAAAAAACGGTAAACGGTATTCGCCTGAATATAAGCGATTCGCCCTGCAGCTGTATTTCATAAGCCCTAAAGCATATAAATTTATGAAAAAGTCCTTTGCACTACCAAGTGTGAGAAGCTTACAACGCTTCACCCACGGTATGAACTTTAAGCCTGGATTTTTAGAAATTGTATTTGAAGCTTTAAAATTAAAAGTAAGTCGTATGACAGAAAACGATAAATATTGCGTATTGTCTTGGGATGAGATGAATATCAAGACAAATATGTTCTATAATTGTTCTGCAGATAAAATCATAGGTTTTGTGGATAATGGCAGGGAAAGAACATTTGCCCCAGCTCAAAAAGTTCTAGTTTTGATGGTAAGAGGGTTAAATTCGAACTGGAAACAACCGTTAGCTTTTTTTTTCTGTAAAACATCTTGCTATAACACAAAGCAAATTTTAAACGATTGTTTAAATGAATTATTTAACATTTCCTTAAATGTAAAAGTTTTGGTCAGCGACCAAGGATCTAATTTTTTAGAAACCTTAAATTCCCTTGGTGTAACTGCAGATAAACTTTTTTTTAATTTTAATAGCTCAGCTGGATTGAAGACAATTTATGTTATGCACGATGCTCCTCATTTGATTAAATCCATTAGGAATACTCTTTTAAATTGCGATCATATTCAATATTTGGATGAAAAAAAAGCAAGTTGGGAAGTTATTGACGCCTTCTATGCTTCACAAAAAAATAAGAGCTTACAAATTGGGAGGAAACTCACTGATAAACATATGAAGCCAAACACTTGGGATAGGATGCGTGTAAGTTTAGCAGTGCAAGTTTTAAGTGAAAGCGTGGCGGTGGGAATGTCAACATATGTATCGTTGAATGCTTTACCAGCTGAAGCAATTGGGACAGCCGAATTTATTTTAAAATTTCATAGGCTATTTGACATGTTTAATTCTTTTAAATATAATAAAACAAAATCATATAATTTTCCTTTTAATGGAGCTGAGTATCAATTCAAATTTTTAAATGAAATGCTTCAGTTTCTCAAATCTGTGAAAATAATTAATAAAAAAAATAAAGATGTTACAAATTCTTTTCAATGTTTTAAAGGCTGGTGTCTGAATATTAATGCATTGCAATTATTGTGGAAAGATTTGAAAGCTGCAGGGTGGAAAGTTTTATTCACTAGAAAATTAAATCAGGATTGTCTTGAGAATTTTTTTGGAGCAGTCCTGGCGAAAGGTGGCAATAACAATAATCCGACAGCTTTTCATTTCATATGTGCATTTAAAAATCTTTTTTCACTAAATTTTATACAACACAGCGAAAGTAGTAATTGTGAAGATGATTTTGAAACACTGTTAAACGAATTTAATTCTGCCGATTTTAGTACCACTGTTTCGTCAATCGACCAACACCAACAGTCAGAAAGATACTTGCCAAATGAGGATGATTACAAAGAAAGAGATTTACCTTATGATAATGCGTTGCATTATGTTAGTGGGTATTTGATGAAAAAGTGTTTGGATAAGCATAAATGTGATAAATGTTTACAATATGGTAAAAATATCAAAGATATAAGTGAAGAGACAATCATGTGTTATTTAAAAGCATATGAAACAAAAGAAAAAACAACATTTGGTAATTTATATATGCCTGCATTGGATTTTGTAGCATATATCAGAAAAATGGATAATTGTTTTGTACAAAATTTTGAAAGTTTTGCAATTAAAGATAATGTCGGATTACATTTCATCAAATTGTTTGAACAAATTCCTTTTTGTACGCCATGTGAAGACTTTCCTAGGTTGTACTTAATGAAATTATTCTGCAAATTAAAGATATTTCATACCCTTAAAGGAGAGAGAAACTTTAAAAATCGTTTTTTTTTTTGAGTATCGCATAATTACCGTTATACACTCCGCTCTTCAAAGAAAAAAACCGCACTTACAAATTCAAAGTCGTTTGCGAGATATTTAAGTTCTTGCAAACCAGCGGTGACGTCATAACTACCCAGCCAGCTCTTTTAACTCAACAAATAGGAAACCGACAGTCGTCTTATATTACGTAGGAGTGCACGTTCAGATTTTTCTTTGCTGTGTCTTTTTATCTTCTTAACTTTTATCTATTATTGGTGTAAAATGCCTCAGTGTTGTGTCTTTGGGTGTAATAATAAACCGGACAATAACAAAAGTGTGAGTTATCATAAATTTCCCAATAGGGAAAAGTCGCCGAAAAGATTCAAGACTTGGCTTAAACAAATTAACCGAAAAGACTTCTACCCCAGTAAAAGTGCCTGTGTATGTTCAAAACATTTTACCGAAAGTGAATTTGATGAAACAACCGTGTTAAAAAAAAGGTTTTTGGATGTTAATAAAATTCGCTTAAAAAAGACAGCAATCCCATCACTATTATTGAAGTCTCAACGTGATGAAGAGACGATTGAAATTGATGGGGTTACAGTTTCGACTTCTGAAACTATTAATAAAAAACGAAGAACGTCGAATTATGCGAAGAAAAAATTTGTCAATTCAATTTTAGAAACTCCTGAAAAACGACCGTCTACAGAAGTTTCAGCCGCTCTAAGCGATATCAGTCTCTATTCTGATATTGGAATTCAATGTGAACTGGGCGATGAAACTTTCAAAACCGTTTTGTCAAAGGAAGTTATAAGTATATCAACATCAGATACTCAACAGTTTATTGATGATACTGATAATAATGAAGATCCTAGTTATGAACCGCACAATGAACTAAATAATATTGATTCTGATAATGAAGTTGAGTCAGAAAAAAATGAGCTGAAATCTCAAAACGGTGAAGATGCTTATCCTTCTGACGTATATTTAGTTTACATTGACGAAATTCTCAAATTATTTAAATTTTGTCAGAAATGTGGATCAATCGTAGAAAAAATTAACAGGGGACATTGTGGCAGTGCCTTGTCCATTACTTCTTTCTGCAAAAATAGACACAAATATGTTTGGAAATCGCAGCCTTATATTAGGAAACAACCGTTGGGCAACATACATTTAACAAGCGCGATGCTGCTAACAGGTTAAAAATGATCAGCTTTATTATAAAAATTATAATTGTTATTTATATTATTATTATAGGTTCCAGTTATACAACAATGCAAAATTTTGCCAAATGCCTAAAGCTTAAATTTATTTCACATACGACTTATTACACAATTATCAACGAATATGTGGATCCTGTTATTCGTGACACATGGAATAATGAAAGAGACAGTTACATTAGAACATTGAACGAAAATAAAAATTATGACTTGCAGCTTTGTGGTGACGGCCAATTTGATTCACCAGGCCACAGTGCAAAATACCTCTGTTATACTTTAATGGAAGTCAATACTAACAAAATTGTAGATTTCATTCTATTGCAAAAAAAACTTGTCACTGGTGATTTATAGAAGCAAGCTTGCAATATGGTGCTGAGTCGTTTAATACAGGATAGCGTTTCTATTAAAATGTTGGTCACCGATCGCCACCGCGGTATCGGTTTATTGATGAGAACCAATTATAAAAATATAATACACGAATTTGATGTATGGCATCTAGCTAAAAGTTTAGCAAAAAAAATAAAGGTAGGTAACTATGACATGTGCATACCTATGATGTAATCCAAGTCAGATACCTGTAAACGGTACAGGTTTATAATAACAATATGGTTTTTAATTTTTTTACATTTTTGTAGGTCTACGAAAAGAAATATGATTTAATTGGAGCATGGAAATGCAGCATCATAAACCATTTATGGTGGTGTGCTGAAAGTTGTGAAGGGAATGGAGAACTGCTTATTGAAAAATTTACGTCAATATTATATCATATCACTAATCACCATTCATGGGAGGAGGATCCCGCCACAACAATACTTAAAAAATGTGCACACGGTGAACTTCTGGCGGAAAAAGTCAAAACGACGAAATGGATAAAGAAATACTCACCAGAGTATATTATTTAAAAAAAATTATTACCGATAAAACGTTGTTGAAAGACCTACATCGCATAAAAAATTATTGCCACACTGGAAGCTTGGAGAGTTACCATAATAAGCGATTGAAATACATGCCCAAAAGATTGCACTTTTCCTATTACTCAATGCTATATAGGTCCGAAATTGCAGTTCTGGACCACAATTTTAATGCTAATAGCGAAAGACAAGTCCTGCATTCGTATTTCAATTTTTCAAAATCAACAAAACAGTGGGTAAAAAAAAAAGTATATGTTCTTACGACGATTGGCGTATGCATTTAATAGAAAAAGTAATTTTGTATGTGAAAGGGGAGATTACAATACCTGCTTTCCGAGATTGTCTAAGGTATCCATTTGATATACCTGATAATATTTATGACATACCAAAACCGGAAGGGGATTCAGCAGAATCCAAGTTCTCCCGGTTTTCCAAAAAACAACAAAATACAATAGATTTTTGGATGTTGGCAAGTTTTTAACATCACTTTCAAATGTTGTAATGTGTTGTACATTTTAAAAAGTAATTTATTGTTTGTATGTAAGTATATGTAAGCCACAATGTTTTTATTCCTTTTTGCTCACTTTGAAGTTTTTTGGAAATTGCTGTTTATTTTATGTGAAACAGAATTTTTGATTGGGCTGTTTTTATTTTGAAGATTTAAGGCAGTGAACTGACATTATTTTCATAAACAAATTTATGCTACTAGAATAAAATATTAACTGTTAGTTTGTCTACCTTAAATTTCAGTTCCACATTCTGTCGGCAACAAAATAAGCTTTAAAGAAATCAAATTGTATTACAGTTAGAAAATAGTTTCATGAGAAGAAATTAATCAATACTTTAGCATATCTCATTACTTGTTATCGAATCGGTTCCATTTAGCAATTGATTCACTCAGTCTGCAAGACTGTCATATTTCCTAAGTAATATACTTACGTTCCTTGTGTAATTAATTCTCGTTTTTTAATTACATACGGTGTGTGATTTTTGCAAGACCGTATTGATTTATTTTTAACTACAAATCATGATAAAAAATTAACAATTGTATAAATTAAATATTGTATTGCATATTTACATATTTGCATATTGTGTAAATAAATAAACAGTTTTATAAGTTTATAACATGTGTTTTTCTTAATCAAAATATTCGAAGCCACTAGTAGCCTGAGAGCTCCTAAATCCAGTATAATTATTGTCCTCATCAGGAAATGTTTCTCTAATCAGATGAACTACACACGCTGGTATTACTTTTCTGTGATTTTTTCCTAAAGTGGCCCAAGAATTAATCCAATAAACAAATTGTTTATATGCTACGTGCCGCCAGATTCTGTTGTTGGTTTCCATGTAAATTTTCTTTTTTACAGCGTCCTTTTCATGTAATATCATATGATGGCGGGCCGTGTTGAGAACATCAATGTTAGTAATCACGCTCTCAAAAGAGCTATGATGAATAATACAGGTAGTGTTTGATTCAATCGTATTCGAAATAATTGTTGACTCTTGGCAGCAATGACATTCAACCTCAGATGACATCAGCACGCAATAGCCACATTTGCACCAATTTAATTCTTCTTTTCGATTACCATTCGTCTCAGTATTATCAGTAGCTTGAGGATCGTTTTCCTTTTTCTCACATCTTGGTTCATATTGATAAGCTTGTTGCATAGCCATAATAATTAAAATAATAACAATTGGTACTTAATCCCTATAACAATTTACGGTAACGTAACGAACAGTTTTCTCACGTAGCACGATAGATTCAGACTAGTAATGCAGGCAATGCAGGCCTCGGTCAGTCACTTCCGTAGAGGTTGGGTAGTTATGACGCCACCCGCATGTGCAACCGTCTACAAATAAATCTATAACTTTCTTATCTTTTAGGATAAACGAGAAATTCTTTCACCGAAATGCTCACAATTAAACGTTTTTTTTTAAATTAGTGTAATGAAGAATATCGATTTTTAAAGTTTCTCTCTCCTTTAAAAGGGCTAACCCAGACTTTAAAAGTACGCCTAGGAAGTCAATAAAAATAATCACTGTTTGTAGTTTGTAGTTATGTTATGTTATGGTTATTTTGTTTAAAAATAAACGTATAGAAAATCAACATATTTTTGTTTTTCTACAATACCTATGTGAATGACTAAATACAAAATTTTAATATTTAAGGATAAAAAAAGATTTCATCTAAAGTATTTAAAAAATGATTATCTTGAGATTTCCTATAATGGCACTTTGATAAAGAAAAACTAAATTTTGTTTAAGTAAATTATTTATTTTAGCAATATTCCCCAGTTCTACGCCTGATTATATGATTATATTGGAGTGCGCTACTGAATTAGTAGTTTCAAAATGGCTGAAGGTCATTGAAACGAGGGATAGCAAATTCTATGCATTTGCGACACACTGTCGCTTCTTTACTGTAAGGTAATATTCTTTGCTAATAGTGCTGCGTCTCAATCTTGGACTCCGCCGAGAATACAAGTGGGCATTTGTGGTTGCTGACATAGACAAGCGCATCATCGGTATAGACTTTCTCAGCCATTTTAACATCCTCGTCGACGCTCACAAGCGTCGCTTGGTTGACGGCGTCACGGCATTAACCTGCAATGCACAGGTCTCGACAAACTGCAAGCAGGCCTCTATAAAGTTACTTACAAGCAACTCAGAATATGAGCAAATCCTCCAGCAGTTCCCGGACATCAGCTGTCACGCATGGAAGAAAGAAAGTAAGCCTCATCCCATACAGCACCACATCGAGACATCTCCAGGACCCCCCGTAACAGCACGCCCTCGACGACTTGCTCCGGAAAAGCAAACCATAGCTCGACGAGAGCTAGAACACCTGTTCGACTCCGGCATCTTGCAGCGGTCTAAAAGCTGTTGGTCCTTCCCTCTTCATCTGGCTCCCAAGAAGAACGACGAGTGGCGCCCCTGTGGCGATTATCGTCCTCTTAATGCCCGCACGATCCACGACAACTACCCGATCCCGCACATTGAAGACTTCTCCCACCAGCTCTACAACAAACAAATATTCTCCACAATAGACCTGGTGAAAGCCTTCCACCAAATTCCAATCCACCCTCCCGACATACCAAAAACAGCCGTAACAACCCCATTTGGGCTGTTTGAATTTACACATATGAGCTTTGGATTGCGAAACGCCTGCACAAACCTTCCAAAGGTTCATCGACCATGTGCTTAGTGGACTAGACTTCTGTTACGCTTACCTGGACGACATTCTTGTTGCTTCCGAATCACCGGAACAACACCATATCCACCTCCGTCAACTCTTCCAACGCCCCCAAGACTATGGCGTAGTTGTTAACCCGTCCAAATGCGTCTTAGGACAAACAGCCATTACATTCCTCGGCCACACGGTGACGAGTAAGGGCTCTCAACCTCCAGCTGACCGCGTAGTTGCCATCCGCAACATAAACAAACCGACAACGGTCAAGCAGCTCCGAAGATTCCTGGGGATGTTGAATTATTACAGACGCTTTATCCCAATGGCAACACAAACCCAAGCGCCCCTCAATGAATTACTGTCTGATCCAAACTCCAAGGACAATAACATCCTGGAGTGGACACAGGCATCCGAGCAGGTATTCGAGGCATCAAAAACTTCCCTGGCCGATGCAGCTTTCCTAGCCCATCCTTCGCACGTCGCACCGCGAGCAATTTTTGTCGACGCATCCGATTTCGCAATCGGCGCCGCCCTGCACCAATGGGTCGACGACAGTTGGCAGCCACTGGGATTCTTCTCTAAAAAACTGTCAACCGCACAGCAGAAATACAGCGCATACGACCGGGAGCTGCTCGCCGCATACGAGGCTACGAAAAAATTTAGACATTATCTAGAAGGACGCAAATTTACCCTATTTACCGATCACAAACCTTTGACGTTTGCCTTCATGCAAAAGACGGACAAAGCATCGCCAAGGCAATTCCGTCACCTGGATTACATAGGCCAATTTACCATCAACATTCGTCACATTAGTGGCAGTGACAATGTCCCGGCAGATGCGCTATCTAGGGTAGAAACTTTAACCTACCAGCCCATGGGGATCAACCACAAGCACCTCGTCAAGGCACAAGCCGATGATGACGAGCTAAAAATGCTACTAAAGGGAAACACGGCTCTTCAACTCCGCCGTACGTACTTCCCCCACATCGACACCCATGTTTACTGCGACATTTCGACAGACACCGCCAGACCGTATATTCCCAAACAACTCAGGAGATCGGTGTTTGAAAACGTCCACAATTTGTCCCATCCCAGCGGAAGAGCTACGGCAAAACTACTCTTAGAACGGTTTGCCTGGCCTTCCATGAAGAAGGACACGAAGCAGTGGTGCCGTCAATGCGTCCCATGCCAGCGCAGTAAAATCACAGGCACGTCTCTGCGCCCTTTGCCTCCATCCTTCCTCCAAACGAGCGGTTTGAACATGTCCACCTCGACTTGGTCGGTCCTCTACCACCCTCCGAGGGATTTTCATACCTGCTCACCTGTGTCGACAGGTACACAAGATGGCCCGAGGCAATACCGCTACAGGACATTACGGCCGACACAGTTGCACACGCTTTCCTGTCGCAGTGGGTAGCACGTTTCGGAACACCGCTCCGGACTACGACAGACCGCGGACGCCAGTTTAATTCGCACGTGTTCCGAGCCCTCGCCCGTATCACTGGCATACGACACAGCCAGACAACGGCATACCATCCCCAGGCAAACGGCATGGTAGAACGCCCACACCGGCAGCTGAAAGCCGCAATCACGTGCCACAAGAACGCCAGCTGGACGTAAGTCCTACCCCTTGTTCTGCTCGGCATGAGAACGTCTCTAAAAGAAGATATCAATGCAACGGCAGCTCAGTTGGTGTACGGGCAAAACTTACGCTTACCAGGTGAATTCCTCGTCCCGGCACCAAAAAATTCCTCCTCTGACTTCGCCACACAGTTACAACGGCACTTTGAGTCCATCCGCCCACAGCCTCCCCAACAGCACGGCAAGCAGAAGATCTTGCAAGCAGGTCTTCCTGCGTCACGACGCCAGTAAGAAGCCCTTGCAGCTGACCTACGACGGACCTTATCTAGTGGTGAAGCGGACGGACAAGTTCTACACCATCTTAGTCAAAGGCCGCGAACAAACGGTATCAATCGACCGCCTGAAGCCGGCGTACACTCTGCAGGATCACGCCGACCCACTACAGGATCACACTTACGCCAGCCCAGCAACATCGCCCCGAATTTCCGACGACCGAAGAAACGTTACGTTCCAGGGACATAGCACAACAAACCAGGAACTGGGAAGGGGGTGATGTGGCGACCGCGAGAAGTAAATCAAGGTTGGCAACCACGGGATGCCAAAGGCGCATGCGCGATAAATGCGCGCTGCGATTGAACATACACAACTTGGTGAAGTGTCGTCACGACAACCGGTCGCGTAACCAAACCTCAATAGTACGAACTCTGTAAATTCTGTAAATAGTTAATATACGTGTCAACAACCTGTATTACCTTACTTTGTACAACGCGTAATCCAACAATTGCAACAACATAACCAAGCAAAACTAAATCAATTGACAGAAAAACGTACGCAAGTGTGTTAATAATAAAATTCGTGGTTTGTGAAGCAGTTTTTTGTGACCGAAAGTTTAAAATATTGGACGAAGAAAATGAAATGTCCTGTACGCCATATAGAAATAGAAAATCTTCTACCACAAAAATCACGGCACAAATATGAATCTGTTTATGAAACTTTTTTTAAATGGCGAACAGAGAAAAATACTACTTCCTTTTCTGAAAATGTTGTGTTAAGTTATTTTGTGATGCTTGCAGAAAAATATTCATCTTCTTCTCTTTGGAGTTACTATTCAATGCTTAAGAGTACCTTAATCATTCATCACGATATACATATTGAAAATTATAAAAAAACTTCAAGCATTTTTGAAACGCAAATCTGAGGGATTTATAACTAAAAAAGCCAAAACTTTAACCTCTGAAAATATACAGGACTTTATCAAGAAAGCACCAGATGAAAAATATCTTGTAACTAAGGTAAGAAACACAAACTGCAAAAAAAACTACTAAATATCTGTATTTATTTAAGGTGGCTGTAAAAATGGGTGCTTGTAGAACGCAAGAATTGCATGCAATGAAACTAGAGCATATGAAAGATTTAGGCCAAGCTTTGCTTGTCAACATTCCTGAAACTAAAACAAAAATTGCTCGGAATTTCACAGTAATTGGAGAATTTTACAATATTTGCAAGAAATATATCAGTCTTCGCCCAAGTAACATACAATGTTCATCTTTTTTCTTGAATTTTCATAACAACAAGTGCACATCGCAAAAAATGGGAATCAACAAGCTAGCTGCAGTGCCGAAAAGTGTTGCTACTTTCTTGAATCTTGAAAACCATCAACTATACACTGGGCATTGTCTACGCAGATCATCTGCAACACTTTTGGTTGATGGTGGTGGGGATATCACCACCCTCAAACGCCATGGAGCATGGAAATCAACAAGTGTGGCTGAAGGGTACATAGATAACAATTTCAACAATAAACTTCAAATAAGTAATACAATTTTAAAAGAAATTAACAGACCCTGTACAAGCACATCTGGAAGTAATGCTACAAATGCAAGTGCAAATGTTAACAGTACCACAACTATAACCAAGAACAATTGTGACATTAATCTTGTCAAGAATCCACCTTTTAGTTTCAATAATTGTTCAAACTTTACGATTAACATTTACAATAAAAATGACAATGTAAACTAACTGTCATAGTATCACGTTCAAAAATTAAAAATATTGAATTAAGAATTTGTTTTATTATTTTGTATGGATGATCGAAGATAAAGTATAGTATTATACTCGCAAGTAAAGGTTTTCATGGATAAAAACCTTCTTTACTTGCTCATGTAATAATATACTATTTCCCAATAATAATACCTTCTTTAATATTATTAAATAAAAATTATTATACTAATATACAGTGAGGACACCTGGGTTGGAATAAATTCTTTTACATTCATGGGTTTGGTTCTTGGAAAAGCGTTCGGAAACGTCGATTTTTGTTTTTAAAACTGTATCTTTTTTGATATTTGTAATTTTACGATCGTCTTTTGTTTTCGCACTATGACGTCATCAATAATTTTTTTAAATTGCACCCCATATTTTTGTTCACGAATTTGGATGCAGCGTATTTTTCTGAGTACAGAAATATCAAATTCGTATGACCTTGAAGAGGAAAGTTTTCTAAATAATCAGTCCTAAAGTTTCAAAAATTTATGATAAAATTATTAGAGTAGACCACTAATAATATCATCAAGGATGCGCTGCAAATCGAGCAAATCATTCAATAGTGAGTTTATTTTGTTTTTTTCGTTGTTGACACTTGTCAAGTACAGTTGCAAAGTTTGAAGAATGGCACGTTTAACTGAGAAACAATGAAAAAGGCATACAATATAGTTTTGTTGAATTATAGGAATAGACATGAGCTTCGCAAATCGCTGTTCTAAGCACATACAGTGAGGACGGGTGGGTTGGAACAAATTTAAAAAAACAGAACAAATCAAATTAAATGTTCAAACTGTTTACCATTAACTTCCTGACAATAGGCAAGTCAAAATTCAATTTCTCGTAACACTTCAGTTAACGTTTGTGGCTGGATTTGTTGTGTTTCGACTATAATTTTATGGTTTATTGAAGTAAACTTTAGATTTCACATAACCCCATAGATAAAAATCAAATGGGGTTAAATCTGGAGACCTAGCTTGGCATTCGATAAAACCTCTCCTTCCGATCCATATATTTGGGAAAATATTATGAAGGTATTCTCGTACTGTTCTTGAATAGTGTGGGGGCGCTCCACCCTTTTTTTTTTTTGTTGCAGAGATGGTAAAATCCCTTCAGGGGGACCGGATAAATCCGGTACTGTGGGGGTCCCTCTACCGGACCACCGTCCTTCGGGTCGTACCCACTAAAAACCACCCACTCGCCGCCCACTTACACCCTGGAAACCGCCCTTCGGCATTACCTCGAGGTGAAGGTTTGTCCTCTTCTTATGTCTGGTGCGTCTCACGTCTGAATTCCTCGGCTTGTTCCTCTACCATTATTTCCCGGGGCATTTGAGTAACAATTTCCCAGGACTCGCTCGATTTCAGTAAAATTTCCGCCACATTGTCACGCCTTACCGCGACACCGAGTGCCCGGCTGGCTTCTGCCCTTAGTACCTCGCATCTTATGCACATAAAAATGGTATGTTTCGGCGAGTCTTCCTGGTCGCAGTACTTGTCGCTTTCGGCAGTTCCGATCTTCGTCAGGTACGCGTTAAAGATGCCGTGGTCCGACATCGCTTCAGTCAGATGGTGGTCAAACTCACCCCACTTTCTCCCCGTCCAGGCGGCTACGTTTACAACAAAGTTCTTCGCCCATCCTTCGTAGGCGGACCATTGCTCCTGCCAGGCTCTCATCAGGCTGGCCCTGGCCTCCATTTTCTGATCTTTCCCGTGTCTATAGATGTAAGATCTCTCCTCCGCGAGGAGCTTCAGTGGGGGCATGCTGGCCAGGACTTGCACCGCGCATGTGGAGATGGTCCTATATGCCGATGTGACCTTCATGGCCAGTTTCCTGTTGACTCTTTCCAGCATCTTATTATAGTGGTCGAATCTCAAGGCCTCTAGCCATACGGGGGCTCCGTAGAGCACGACCGAGTTTATAGCCGAGGCGAGAATCTTCCTCTTTCTTGTTCTAGGTCCTCTCATCGCTGGCATGAGCCTATTCAGGGCATTTGACAGTTGTTTGATGTGCGTATTCATTCTTGTATCTTTGTCTAGGATTATGCCTATATATTTCATATACGGGCTGCTATCTATCATTACTCCTGCCACCTCGATTTGCATCTATCGCACTCTCCTCCTTCCGGAAAGGAGTACGATTTCGGTTTTTTCCGTCGCCAGCTTTATCCTCATGTCGTGCAGCTTATTGTTAGACTCGATACTTGCCACCGCGTACTGAGCTTTGTCTACGAGTGCCTCCTTACTCTTACCCTCGATCACCACCGCCAAATCGTCGGCGTAGGCAATTGTGGTTATATCTGGTCCTAGGCCCATCTCCAGGAGGGCGCTCCATCCTGTTGGAACCATATCGAAACTGCCGGTATATTTGGGTTCTCATTATTCAGGTAAAGTGCACTTACACTGGGTATTATGTCATTTTGTAGTAAGTATAAATATTTTTCAGAATTAAATGTTCCCTCAATAAAAAAGGGACCCACAATTCTGGCCCAAACGTTTACTTTCTGAGGGAATTGTGTATGACTTTTCATTCTCCAATGTGGGTTTTCTGGTGTCTAATATCGAAAATTTTGCCTGTTTACCGAACCATTCAAATAAAATGTTGCCTCGTCGGACAAAACTATCTTACGTAAAAATTCCGGGTTGGCATTGCAAAATTCTAATCTGCGGTCGAGATCGTCTTCAATAAGTTCCTCTACAAAATGTACTCTGTATGGGTGCCATTTGTTCTTGTGTAATTATTTTAGAACAGAAGATTTACTTACTGACTGTTCTGCAGCTACTTGTCGACTTGATTTGTGAGGATTTTCTTGTAAATCGAGCAAAACATTCAATTGTGTGTTTTCTGGAAATGTAACATGGTTGGTTTTGTAATTGTCTCTTACTTGGTGAAAGTCTCTAAACTTTTTCTCTATCTTACTAACTACTGATTGTGTAATAGGCCTATTGGTTGTTTATCAGTTAAACCCGCCACTCTTCAAACTTTGCAACTGTACTTGACAAGTGTCAACAATCAAAAAAACAAAATAAACACATAATTGAATATTCTGCTCGATTTCCAGCGCTTCATTGATGATATTATTAGTGGTCTACTCTAATAATTTTATCATAAATTTTTGAAACTTTAGGACTGTTTATTTCGAAAACTTTCCTCTTCAAGGTCATACGAATTTTACATTTCTGTACTCAGAAAGATGTGCTGCATCCAAATTTTCCAACCATAAATGACACAACAATTAAAACCTCACTCACTACACATCGCGTTTTGGAATTCGAACGGGCTACACACGCGAAGAGACGAGTTGGAGGAATTCGCCGTCCGCCTCCAACTGGATTTAATCCTACTCGGCGAAACTCGGTTGACCCTTAAGGTAAAAGATCCTAAATTACGGAACTACACTCTTTACCGCGACAACCGTGCCGGTGGTCGCGGGGGCGGCGGCACCGCGATATACATTAGAAACATCAGACATTACAGACACACAACACCCGCTCTCACTTCCATGGAAGCCGCCATCGTGGTGGTCGACACTGCCGCTGCCGGCCAAATTATGGTGGTCTCGGCGTACAAACCACCAATTCCAGGAGACCTTGATGTCGGCGACTTCGACTCCCTTCTGCAAGCCCCCATGCGCGTGATCATTGCCGGCGACCTAAATTCAAAACATCACACCTGACACTGCCAAAGGCCGAATCCCGCAGGGAACATCCTCTTTAACTACGCTGAGGGCACGAACGGCGTCTCTGTTCACGGACCCCTACAGCCGACGTTTTACTCGACAATCGGTCTGCCGAGCGTCGTAGATATCGCGATCTTCAAGGAAGTTCCCTTCCAATTTGAAATATTCCGAAAAGCCGATCTCAGCTCTGATCACGATCCGGTAATGTTGCTTCTCGGGCGTCTCGACGACGGCAAGGCGCTTATCGAAAGAAAACATATCGCGTGGTCTCGCTTCACGAACCACCTAAAGCAGTCTATCGGTCCGGTCCCCCGCATCACAACCGTTTCCTGTCTCGAAAAGTCCATGGCCGCCCTCGAGACCAGCATTAAACAGTCACTTGTCGCATCCACGCGCACTTGCAAATGAAAAATGTCATTCACGGCTATCCCTTTTGACATTCGCGACCTGATGAGCGTTCACCGAGCTCAACGGTCTGCTTATCCCCCCGACAAAGGTCGGGCAAATTAACTCGCGCGCGAAGTAAGAACGGCTCTCAGTTCTTTTCGTAACGACCGTTGGAACGATCGCGTTTCCTCTGTGACCACGGAAGACTGCTCCCTTTGGATAATGATTCACGCCCTCCGTTCCGACCGCAAGTCGACCTCCGCTATTCACGGATTAAACGGCATAGTTCACACCCCAGCTGAGAAAGCAGAGGCCTTCGCGAACCATTTCGAAAAACAATTTAGCCCGAACTATGCCAACGCGAACCTGGATCACATCGATCGTGTTCATAGGGAACTTCGCCGCTCCCTCAGAGCACCTGACGAAGGAATCATCTGTTTTGCCACCTTCAAAGAAGTCGTTGACATAATCACATCCGTTCGGCCCCGGAAAGCTCCAGGTTACGACGGGATAACTAACCGAGCTCTCAAAAAGCTGCCACGGAGGGCAATAGCGCACCTCCTTGCTATCATCACGCAATGCTCCGGCTTCAGCATTTCCCTTCCAAATGGAAACTCGCGGAAGTCATTACCATTCCAAAACAAGGTCTGCACCGTAAGTTCCCTTAGAACTACAGACCTATCAGTCTCCTCTCCTCTTTTGCCAAAGTAGCAGAGCATGATACAATAACTAAAAGATATGACGCTGCGCATGCTTCCCCCACTAGTCATTTGGTTGGTGACGTCAGGTGGTGACCTGATCGTTGTTTTGATGCTTGTTTTAAGCGCGATTTAAACTATCAATTTTATATTATAGAAGGATTACTAAAGCATATAGAACGGTATCAAGTCATGAACTGAACATTATTGCTTGTATTAAGTCAATACAGATTAGGATAAAAGAAATAGCAGTCATCCAGTCCATAAGAAAAAATACAAACAAACCTCTGGTACACCTTACTTGGATATAATGAAATTAAACATAAATCAAATAGAAAAATATATAAATTACTACAAAATAAAAGATTTTAAAATTTTGAGTAATTTCACAAAAACTAAACAAATTATTACAAATAAATTTAAATTTACATCAAAATATATAGATTTTACCCAAGACATTTTGTGGTTTTGGCACATAAAGAGTGAATTTGCTCTTCAAAAAAAATGTAACGTTGCAATACAAGTGAAACCACAAATTTACTTCTTAAAAATTAAATACAATTAAGCAACAAAAAATTAAAAACATTCTTTCGTGCCGATTAGATGCCCTTCTAATTATTTAACTTCATAGCTTTGCATTGTCGAAGAATTTTTTGAGTCTATTGTAAAAATGCGTACGGTCCAGACTTTCGCTTTCTTGTAAGTATTCATTTAATGTGACTTTCGAAAAAACGAAATCTCAGTAACAATTGATAAAAGACCATTTTAGAGGAAACTAGAGATAGTCAGTCATAAAATGTTAAGGGAAAGAATTAAGGTAAACGCATTAGTACTTGACACCGTGTTAGTAGTTGACATTCGCGATTTTAATAATTCAAAATAAGAAATTAAAAAATATTTCTAACATTCTGTGAACGCCATGACTAAATAGCGACAGCTGTGAGGCGACTGTCCAATTTTGGAATCATTCTGACTCACCACCGTAGTTTGGCGCCATTTTTGTGTTACATGGTCGCATCCAGGTTCGTTTGTCGCGAATTTACTTAATATAAGTGATAAGAAGGTAAGTTTATAAAACAATTTTTTTCTAAATTAAACTTTGCGTGATTGTGATTATAGTTGTACTGTTTTGATGTGCAGATATAGGAGAAATGAATGATCTTTAAGTAAAAACGAAATTTAACCTCTAAATGAGGAATAAGCTTAGTGTCAAACACTAAAACAAGAAACCTAAGTTTTCTAGTAATTGACATTGATGTCAACTTCTAGTGTTAAGCACAGACTTTCGATTTTAACACTTTTTCTACTGCACTTTTTCATTGTTTAAAAAAATAATTTCCTCTATCAATAATATTGCTCTAGGTTCATTGGATCTAGTAGTTGACACTAATGTCATTTACTAGAATTTTAGGATGTCATCTACTGAAGCATGAAATTTTAGATTAAATATGCCGCCTATAAAGGGACAAATGTTCAAGTACAGTGAAGAGGATATGGAGAAGGCGATTGAAGAAGTCCTACGAGGACAAGCAGTTTCCAATCCAATCAAAAACATCTGCAGGAGAACAAGATGCAACAAATTTAATATCTGAAGATGAAGAGGTCAATAATAATGGCATCAACCAAGCCGCTCCGTGCGCCCTGGAGAATTCAATACAAGACTTAAATACTGAAATAAATGCCCAACAAATACCCATATCTGAAGCAGATACTTTCAACAAGGTATTGGTACAAGTAGATGTACATAAATCGATGACTTATGAGCCCCATGTAACGCCAACAAAGGAAAACAAAAATGCTGACCGATCGCCAAAAAAAAAAAAAAAAAAATCCGACCTTGACTCGACAAAAACAAGTCTACCAGGCCCCTCTGTCACAAGTGTCACAACCACTCATCGCCCTGGTTCTGATTTAGAAGAAATTATCCCGTCCCCTTTCAAGCGTGTGCTTTTCTGGCCTGAACCTAAGCCCGCAACCTCAAAAAAACGAAAAGTATAGAAGATACCAGCAGTTGTAACATCAAAAGAATGGCAAGGCTACCATGAAAATAAAGAGAATAAAAAGCTACGTTTACTAGAGGAAAAAAAGAAAAGAGCTGAAGAGAGGCAGAAGAAAAAACAAGAAAATGATATTTTCAAAAAAGAAAAGCTGGAGCAACGCAAAAAACAGAAGACTATTGTGAAGAAACGAAAATATTCCTCAAGTACTGATGATGAGTCGTGGGTTGAATCTGGAAGTAGTATGTATAGATGACTTACCTTCTGAAGAACAGAATGATGAAGAGTCTGAATATACATTAATCAAATTCCCCGGTAGTGTACAGATATAAGTTTTATAAAATTGAACCAAATATTGAGGAAATTGCCAAACCCTAAAATTATTATTGCTGGAGAGAGACTTAATACCAATTTCTGACACCCATTGAAGTTGATGGTTAAAAATAATAGCCCCTCTTATCATGTTTATATTTAGTTTTTTGTGTGTTGTGGATTAAAATTCTTTCCAATTAGCATTTCCATGTCAACTACTAATAGTTATTATATGTCAACTACTAGATTTTTAAAATTTTTGAGTGTCAAATACTAACAAATTTTAATGATTTTTAAAAAATTGTAACAGACTTCTATTAGTTAGAAGCGCTCCGCACACGAGAGCGCCACCTGCACAACTCCCACTATCGGATTCCCCCACCAGCACACCTCCGACCAATGGGATTCTCCCACAATTCGACAGCACGAAGACACGCCTACCCTCCAGCCCTATAAAAGGAGCTTACGAGCTCCGATAACGCCAGAAGTGATCAGCTTCTCGCACCGACTACTTCGGGGTAACAGCACCAGCGTTGGACATTACCCTTGAAACTAGAAGGACAGAGAAGCCGGTCAGTCCTTCCAGGACTATTGAAGCCCGCCGTTAATTTTCTGTTTGTGTCGACCCCCGTCTCGAAATCCAAGACAACTCCCCGGTAACAGCACCAGCGTTGGACATTACCAGGGAGATCGAAGACTAGAGACGCCGGTCAGTCCTTTAAAGGACTACTAACGTCGATATTATAACTATTGTGTAACCGTAACGTGTGTATAATAAATAGTTTAACACCCGTTATAAAATTCCTTTAAAAAAAACTGTATTTCCACTTTTAAAATACTTCATTTTATATCATTTACAAGGAAATGAATTACAGAACTATACTACATTATCTAAAAAAATAATTAAAATATAGATATAAAAGCAAAGAAGCCTTCTTTTACTCCATTATAATGTCAACTACTAGTGCGTTTACCTTAAATAACGTTCACTTCTTCAACTTATTTCGTTTTTGAAAAGTGAAATTTCAGTGTCAATAAATTTTAAACTACCCTTTCAGCAAAAAATAGACACATTTAGGTTCCAATCGGCTGGTTTAAAAAACGAATTGTAAAGTAATAACTGAACTGGGTCCTTTTATTTACGAGACAGGCGAAAACTTTTTCGAATTGTTCTTCTAAAATGTTGTTTTTGGGAAATACATATTATTGTCCCATTTGACAAGAAAAAGAATTCTAGTATAAATATTTAACTTGGGCCTTATTGACGTGAGTCAAAATCGAATCGAACGTGAGTGAGAGTGTTTTGCTCTTGTGTTAGTTTTGATTGATTTGACAATTAATTTACAAACAATGCGGTGTGCAGTGTTTAGTTGCTGCGTCAATACTAAACTAAAAAGTATTGGACCAAATATACAGTTATTTCGCTTCCCCAAAGAGGAACCAACGCGTAGTGTTTGGGTGACATGTTGTTGTGGTGCTGACTATTTCAACGCTGATAATTCTCGAATTTGTTCTACCCATTTCAAAGAAGAATATTATTTTCGAAATTTAAAACACGAGTTATTGAACTATAATCCAAAAAATTATCCCCAACTAAGAAAAAATGCTGTACCTAGTGTAAATATCCCGAAGTCAAAAACTTCGTCTTCAGAATGCAACTCAAACTTTAGTCAGCAAAGGAGAGAAGTTAGAGAACGGAAAAGAATTGTTGATCGGGTGTAAACAGGTAATGTTGTACTATTTTATATCCACAATTAGACAATTTTAGCAATATCTGGTTCTGGGTTTTTGTAGTTTTACAAATACAGTTAATACTGCTTCTTTGGAAAGTGATGGTATCCATAATAATCACTCGCTACCGGGTTCTTCTTCAAATGCTTTTTCTTTAGAAGCTGGTAGTAATAATAGCATGCTTCTAGATACACGTGTTAGCAAGGGGTATGTCTTATTGTTATTGTAATATTGTTTCAACTAATTTAATAGGTACATACCTCCTTATCGAATTGTTACATTTTATTTTAGAGTAAATACAGAGTATGACGACAGGAATACAATAATAACTGATATCAAAGCAAAATTAGAAGTGATCGAAAACGAACAACACCTGTCGAAAAATATATTTAGCCCTCAGCGGAAAAGTAAAATACAAAATCCTAATAAACGATTGACATGGTCAGTTAAGGATATTTTAAATGCTATTGCTATTCATGCTGCAGGACTTAAAGTTTATAGACTTATGTTAAAACGTTGATTTCCAATCCCAGCAGTTTAAATATCGTTTAATAAAATACATCTTAGGCAAAAATGATGGGTCGCTGTCATTAAGTGGTAACACGGAAGAAGATCAAACTCCAGATTTGAATCTTCAATTAGAAGAAAATGTGAGAAGCAGTGAATTATGTTCGAAATTATTGAGTGGTAAGTACTGCAGAGATTTTAAAATGAGATGTATTTTACTGTTTTTGTAATGCCCATATTGAACCCACTGTTGAGGATGATTTAATCTACGATGGTCTTGAAAATTTAGGTGGCTATATCTGTCATAGGTTAAAACATGCTACTCATTCTCAATGTACTTTCACATCAACTTCATCATCAAGTTTTACATGGACTGATCATTTATCCGAAGGAAGATTGACAAAAGGGTCTCCAGAAATTATGGAAAAACTGGAGAAAATCTTTCAAGGCATTAATGAAGATACATTATTAATAGCCAAACATTACCTTCAGTATTTGATAAATGCAAGCAAACATGTAGATTGTCATGTGGATGTAAAAAAAATATTTTTTAGAAGTCGAATGTTTTTCAGAATAAAGGTGCCTTTACATTGTTCGATTTTTACATCCGATTATTTTGTACGATTTTCTATTCGAGTTTGTCTCGAATGAAATATATATTTACCTTTACACTATCCGAGAAAATGACCTCTTTACACATGCGTCAACTTAAAAAATATGGCGCATTTCGTAATATCATATGGGACTAGATTATAACCTAAACTTCTGAGCTGGATTAGTGTTTGAAAGTTTACCGTTGTTTTGTTTTAATTCGACGTGCTGAAAAAGGTTTGAGAATGTCATCGAGGAGCATGTTAAGAAGAAAGCTTCTGGAAGTAGAGATTCATTTGAACTTGATAGTTTTAATTCAAAAGCAAATGAAATTAAAACAAAAAAGAAAGCAACGGTCGTCGTGGGCTCGAAAATGGTTGTTGCGTAGGGACGAAGGTCGTGGTGCTTCAAGTTTTGTATTTGATGAATTGAAAATTGAAGATCCGGCTACCTTTAGGAATTTTACTCGTATGAGTTGCGAAACATTTGAATTGTTATTGGGTAAAATAGACGGATCCATTGTGAGGCAAAATACTCAGTTTCGTCAATCTATAGCTCCGCAAACTAGGTATACGTTACTATATATTTTGTGAATTTATAATATATAACTAGTGGTGTTAATGCAGGTTACTTGTGACCCTAAGATTCCTAAGTACTGGTGAGACATACCAAAGTCTCAGCTACAGTTTTCGGATATCTGTACCAGTACCTCAATGAGCCTGGAACCCCTCCGACATTTGAGTCAAGGAATGGCAGCAGCTACATTGACTTGTCGCTGTGCACTCCGAATCTGACTGTCCACACCAGGGATTGGATCGTCGCCGAGGGCGTAAACTGTGCGGACCACCGTGTAATATGTTTCAGGTATCTAGACAGGAGAACCAATCCAGAACGCTCCCCACCGCCATCTTACCGCCTGGACCAGTCGTCCATCCAACTGGAGGACATCGCTGTACTCCTGCAGACCCTCGTTGATGAAGTCAGCAGCGCCTGGCCTGTATTGGCCTCCCCGGCTGCGGTGGACGCGTGCCTGGCCTCCCTCAGTGCCATCATCGAGGCCTATGCCCGACGAAGGAGGAGGTTTCCACACCGACCGGATTGGTGGACGGACAAGGTGGAGCGCTTCCGCCTGGTCTACCTATATCGGAAGCGGTGTTTGTACCGCAATCGAATCTACGCGGAAAGGGACAGGCTTGCTGAACATATGGCAATGGCGAAACAGAAGTACAACGCGGTTATGGACCATGCCAAGGAAGCTTCTCCCTGTGATTGGATCGCTTTTGACCCGCCTGATGTCCTCGTGCCTCCGGCTCCGATATTTTTCCACGGCCTGGAAGCATGGCAACCTGTATTCACTGATGAAGGACCCCTATGGAGACCCGTCATCGATTAAAAGTTACAGGCCGGTAACCTTACTCCCGGAGTATGGAAACGTCCTGGAAAAGTTAATCCGTTCCGGCCTACTCGATGCCGTCCGCCCTTTCATGCTCGGAACCAGTACGGCTTCGTCGGAGGCCGGTCAACTACAGAAGTCCTATTGGCCTACAAACGACTGGCCACCTCGTCAGACATGACGTATGTGCTCTCCATCTTTGTGGACATATCTGGGGCCTTCAATGACCTGTGGTGGCCTGGATTCGCCCAGGCACTGAGGGACAAGGGTGTTGGGGGCGCGCTCATTGCCACCGTAGCCAGCTACCTGAGTGGAAGGAAGGTGGAACTCTCATCAACCAACACAACAGTAGAAAAGATGTGCACAAAAGGTTGCCCCAGGGGTCTGCTTTAGGTCCGACCCTCTGGAATTGCGTGGTAGATGTGCTGCTTCAGATGCCCCTCCCAGATGGCTGCAACGTCATAGCCTACGCCGACGACCTAACCTTTGTGGTTACATCTCCCACCAGGTCCGGTCTGCTACTTCGTTCCCAACAATGCCTCGACATCTTGCTACGCTGGGCGGAGTCGCAGACACTTACCATTTCAACGACCAAGACCACCTACATGGTCAACCAGTCCTCGCCGCGTCTCCACCATCGAGACCTTAGGCTTCAGCTGGGCAACACCCGACTCCGCCTTTCGGAATGCGTGAAATACCTGGGAGTCATGGTGGATCACAGCTTGAACTTTCAGAAGCATGCTGAGTATGTGCATGCCAAGATCCGAGCCCTCATTGGCGCCCTGAGGCGCAAATGCCGTTCCTCATGGGACCTTGATGCGATCTACAGGACTGCAGTGGTTCCGATCGTCAGCCACGGCGCAGAGATGTGGCAGCACAGGCTGCGGATGGTAAAGGTGCGGAGAAAAATTAGCTCCATTCACGGGCTCGGTGGCAGAGCAATCTGCAAAGGATACAGTTCCATCTCCACGGATGCGGCGGGAGTACTGGCTGGAATCCCTCCTCTTGACCTAGAAATACAGAGGAGAACTGCCCTTACAGGCCTCCGAAAGAATGGCCATGCCCCATTTGAGGACGATATTCTTCGAATGGAGGACTTTCCTAGCCTTGCCCATGCCAAGGAATACCTGACCCTTTGGGTGTGGGACCGTTGTGAGGAGAGTTGGGAGGCGTCCACCAAGGGACGGGTGACGTTTGGCTTTTCCCCCGGGTGCCTGATCGTCCATGCCAGAAGCCGAGCTTCACAACCACACAGCTACTGTCAGGACACGTGAACTTTGGCATCCACCTGCATTGGCTGGGGAAGCGTGATCTCCGGTGCTGTCCCGCATGCCCGGATGCTGACGATGATACCGCCCACCGTCTCCTTGTCTGTCCACTGTTTGACGACGCCCGCTCTGACCTGCAAGCCCAAGTGCAGCCCTGGCCTCCGCCATTAGAGCTTGTGCCTTACATGGACCCGGAACTGTTGCGTCCATTCACTGTGGCCACCGACTGATCCACCGCCCACAAGTAACTCTGCCTGGCCCCAACTGCCCTGATGGCACCACCCTGCAGATGTTCTTGTTTGCAACGCTAGCCACCGCCTTCCCACGAAGCCCTGGTGCCATCAACATAGAAAACCGACCCACAGAGGACCGCTCTCCCCCGACGTCAGGCAATCCTTCAGCAACTAGTGCAAAAACAATAAAATATTTTTAAACTACTCAATAGTCTTAAGTCTCTTATTATTACAATTTGTAAATAATTTAAGTTGAAATACTGCCGCTGTAACCGACTGTAACTGTGCGTCCTATTTGGCGCTATAATTTGCTTAAAATACATGCGCCGCTTGGCGTCCTTTGTTGTTGTTGTGATGAAACATGAATTACAACGGTCCATATACCACCAAAAATTTTGTCTACCAAAGGTAAAAAACAAGTAGGTGGAATGACTTCAGGAGAACGTGGTGTCAATGTAACAATGTTCGCTGCTGTAAGTGCTACAGGAAGCAGTATACCACCGCTATTTGTTTTTCCACGTGTTAACTTCAAACCATTTATGCTTAATGGTACTCCTCCAGGCAGTATAGTAGCTGCAAATACACCTGGCTGGTAGAACGAAACTATTTTCATAGATTTCTTCAAGCATTTCATAAAGAATGTTCGCCCAAGTCTTGTAGCAGAATAAGACTATATTAATTTCTTTTCGTTTGTAAGAGTATAATTAGTAATAATTAAATTGTTGTTTTTTGGATCACCCAAGTAATGACTGATAGAAATAAGTTTTTCGATCTGACAAATCCTGATGAAATATCTGAAATACACCGTATACTCTGTGATTCCGATTCCGAGGGTTCTCAGAACGAGAGTGACGAGGACGATGCCATTATACCAGATTTTAGAGAGAACCTAGTAGAGGATGATGTACCGTTGGCACAGATACGGCTTGCGGACCAAGATACGGTTAAAGCATGTTATTAAAGAAAGATACTAATTAGGTTTGGGACAAATAATAAAACGTGTCCTTACGTCAGAACCAGTGATAAAATTATTTAATTTCGAGTTAGAAACCCGTGTGTATACCGACGCGTGTCATATGGATCTGGTGGGCATTTTAACGCAGATTTCCGGTAAAACAGAGCACGTGGTAGAATATTTTAGTCGCAATACGCGACCTAGCGAAAAACGTTACCATTCATTTGAGCTTGAGGCATTAGCTATCGTGGAATCAGTCAAAAAGTTTCGATATTATTTATTAGGGATTAAATTTACCATTATTACTGACTGTGCTGCTGTAAGACAGGCGTTCGTAAAGAAAGAATTGAGTACTCGAATTGGCAAGTCGGTGTTGGAGCTAAATGAGTATACGTTTACAATACTCCATCATGGGGGCGATAGGATGCGTCATGCAGATGCTCTTAGCCGGAATTTAGCTCCGGAAGAAGGTGTCTATTCGGTCCTAATAGCCGAGGACGATTGGTTGTTGGCAGCACAACAATCGGTGTCAGAAATTCAGAGATTCTCGAGTCAGCAGATCAGACGAATAACCGAGATATTTTTTTGAATTATGCACTCAAAGGTGGAAAAGTATATAGAGTAACTGATCGTACCCAAGAGTTTGCGATTTCAGTTACTTAGAATGAACCATGATGATGTCGGTCAACTTTTACGAGTAAATCGTTTCGGAGTTATTGCGAAGGAATTGGTACCACACAACATCTGAATGCTACTGGAATGCCAAGAGGAAATGGTCAGGTAGAACGGTATCATCGAACTATTCTAAGCGCATTAGGTACTATGGGAGCCGATGTAGACGATGCTGAATGGGATCAGAACATCGCGAACATACAGCTGGGTTTAAACGGAAGCGTCAATTCGGCAACAGGTATTACGCCAAGTGAAGCTTTGATGGGTTTCCGTGTCAGGGCTAACAGGACTATTGGCAACGGAGAGCTCACTGCGGTCGACGCGACGTCACAAAACTTCGAGCTGAAATCGTGGCGAAGATACAGATAAACCAAGCCGACCAGAAGGCTCGATTCGACGCTCACAGGACTGTGGCTCGAACATAACAATTTTGTGATTTCGTCATGTTGAAAGTGCAGTGTAATCTAGCTACCGGTTCAAGCCAAAAGTTGGTGCCGAAATGGAGAGGCCCGTTTCGGGCGATTAAAGTACTAGACAATGATAGGTATGAGGTAAACGACATCCCTGGAGCGTTGAGGGCTCGGGTAAAATATGTCGGTGTGGCGGCGGTGGAAAATTTGAAGCCGTGGATTACGCTTGCTTAAGTTGCGAGTCGCAATATCTTACATTTGTGTCTAACAAGTTGTAAGGACCTTGTACGGGCACGTTGGGTGATACTGGCTGTAGGGAAACATGCAAACACGTTATAGCGTTATGGTACGCATAGTGTTGTAGTGTGGTACGGGTATCACAGAATACGCCTGTTGCGTAGTGGTGGCCCAGTGTTGTACTGGCTAGCGATTAGCGGAGTGCCGGACGTACAAGAGGGACCAAGACTAGTGTAATGCTTCGAAGTAACGAGCGGTATGAGATGAAGGCTCGTGTAATGCTTAAGTAATGAGCAATACGAATGTAGATAGGCCTGGTATATTGTAGTTGCAAATTATGTGCCTGGTATAGAGTTGAATATGTAGTATAGTTTATAACCTTTAAATGATAAGTTGTGGACGCTCTGTAGCATGTGTATACTGTTATCAGTTAGAACGTTACATTCATGCATTTGAAACTTTCAGTTTAATTGCCGTATTTCCACGAGTGGGGACACTCTTCAATCAGGAAAGGCCGTGTAAAGAAGGGATCACTGTACACTAAACAGGTGGCGGCGTTAAGAGCTGACAGACAAGGGTGTCGCAGGAAGGGCAATCACAGGCGTCCACTAGCATTCGATGATCACAAGTCGTCTTACACATTTCATTTTTATTTTTCTCTCTTGTTAAAGTAATCAAGGAATAAAGTGTTGTTAAATTACAAAATCTATTGCCTTTTTACAAGTTTTTTTATCAAAAATCTTTCCTGCAGTTATGTATGTTTTTTTTTATAGAACAACGCGGTGCATGATAAAACTGTAAAAAAAAATTGAAAAAATTCTTTGCAAAGGTGAAAGTTGAAAATGCCAGTTTGCTACCGACTTCCCCAATAAAACAACGCTCGTCGAAAGACTGAAGGGGAACGTCGCCTTGTTAAAGGGAAAATTTACCCCAAGCTTCACTTTTAAAGACGCCCAAACTTAATGGGAAGCAATTACGCAAGAATTAAATGAAATTCCAGGGGCGCAAAAAGATTGGAGGCATTGGAGAAGAGTAAGTTATCAAAAGAAGAAAGCTAGTACATTAAATTTATTATTACAGACATGGCAAGACTTGAAACAACAAGTTAAAACAAAAAGCGCTTTAACGAAAAAAAGTGCTACTGCAACTGGCGGTGGACTTCGCGACAATACGAAATGGAGCCATGAGGAGGAAAGCATACTATGTATGCTGGATCCGGCCACCATCCACGGGAACACAAATGTTATAGAATATGCAGTAGAGATTGTTGTAATTGCTAAATATTCAGTTATGTTCATAATTAAATAGTGTTAATGTATTACAGATAACTGAAGTTAATGAATTGCTCGAAGATTTGGTTGAGGAGCCGATGCCGCTTATATCTCCAAAGGTGCAAACAGCGGAATTCTCTGCATCGGTATTGTTGGGGTCTATTTATTTGGCTCCCGTTATTTTATTATTTTCTTGAACCATTTTATTGGTATTGTTTTAATTTAGTTTGTTAATTTCATTATTTTATTAATATTATTATTTTATTAATTTTATTATATTATTAATGTTATTATATTAACATTTTGTGTATTTTAATCGGTCGGGGTTTCTTAATTAAAACACAACGGGTATTTTCAGTGTTACTCTATTGAGTTTGAAAAACTAACTAACTGATAATTGGGGCACGCCTTCTCCCTTAACATTTCGAGTCGGAGGGGCGTTCCTCTGGTGCCGACGTAGTTGCCCAAGTGGACCAAACAGGTATGTTAACAGAAAAACCTATTTACTTTGACACTTCTGAAGTTCTGAATATAAGTTAGACAAAAGAACCTCAAGAACGAAGAAAAAAAACCACAGCTACGAAGAGGCTAACGATAGATTCCTCGTAGCATGTGAAAAGAAAACAAAAATCAAAGACGAATATTACACGGCAAAACTAGAATGGATGCGTCGCAAAACAATTGCAACAGAGCGATTGGCAGCAGCAAATGAAAGAATTGCGGCTGCATTGGAGAAGAAAGTGTTTAATTAATTTAAATAAAGCTTGTTTTTTAAAAATTTTTATTCATTTTAATCCTTTGCACACCTGTTGCCCAGGGAATCAATTCTCGAATTTGATGGAATTGCATTGGAATTGGAAGTGACGTATTTTCTCACAAGAATGCAAAACACGTATTTTCTCACAAGAATGTAAAACCCGTATTTTCGAATTGAGTTATTGAAATTTTTCCACCAAAAAATATTCACATGATGCGTCCCAACACGAAAGTGTTTACCACTGTGAGAATTGTGTTGCGCGCGATCAGTGAAACAGCTGTGGTGCTCACACGGTGATATTCTACAAGTGGTTGATAGCATTTGAAAATTATTTTTAAAATAACGCAAACTTGTTTCGTGTAGCGTTTTGGAACATTTTTTATTACTACCACATACAATTTTGCAGAAATATGGCGAATATGATGTAAATTGGTTGCTTAAATGCATTGGCCGTTTTGGGGGAAGCAGAGATGGCCCTAGAGCGGCCCCCTCGAAAATTTTTACCTCAGCAGGATCCTTTTGAAATTCTAAATGATAGGATATTTTTAAAATTATTTAGACTATCCAAAATAATGGTTCGAGATCTAATGGAAGTTATACGAGACTTTTTGATTGCACCGTCCAGAGTTTCAGCGTTATCGAACAAATTAAAGGTAATTTTAGTTAAAATGAAGTGAGAAGAACTGCCCTTCAGCAAAAACAGTTTTCAATATTTTTGTAGGTCCTGTTGGCCTTAAAGTATTACGCCAGTGGAAGTTATCAAACTGATATTGGGTATAATTTCTTTCTTGGGGTGTCGCAGTATTCGACTTGTCGGGCAATCGATGAGGTCACGATTGCCCTGAACCAGCCTCAAAATTTAAATGAGCGGGTTAAATTTCCCAATACTATCCAACAGTTGGAGGCAATTAGAAGAAGATATTGATTATAGTAGATTTTTTTTTCGTTATCCCATCATATTTAAATTTTTAGATTTAATAGAGAGTATGGCATTCCGGGTATAGTTGGCTCCATAGATTGCACGCATGTAGCAATTGTGGCCCCAAATAGGCCCGACTGCGAGGAACATGTGTATGTAAATCGCAAAAATTACCATTCAATTAATGTTCAGTTGGTATGTTTTTTGCTCTTCTAAATTGCGAACTGTAACCGAGTTAAATATTTTAAGTATGTGATTCAAACCTAAACATACTAAATGTTAGCGCAAGGTTTCCTGAGAGCACTCATGATGCCTTTATCTGGAGCCAATCTCACATTGCAAATGCAATGATGCAATTAAATAGAACTCACCCTGATTTCTTTTTAATTGGTAATAGTTACCCATAGCACTGGATATGCAGCACTGATTAATTAAACTTCTCTTCAGGTGATTCTGGTTATCCATTAAGAGCCTGGTTACAGACATCAATTCGAAATCCGGCTGCAGGGACGCCAGAGGAACGGTACAAAAAAATTCGTACCTGGGATAATTTGTTCCCGACAAGCTGCATTTTTAAGAATGCATATGCAAATATTTAACAAGCACTTCGGTTTCATGTATTGAAAACATATACATACATGCACCTTGTAAAAAAATATTGATAACAGGAAACAGCTGCTATAAATGCTTTTCAAACGGTTTCCAGGAACTGCAACAAAATCGCTTCTTTCTTTCATTTATGCCAAAATATATGGCGTAAAATCCAAAGTGAAGGATTACAAAGGCAATACCAAGAATCGCACGAATTCGCTCAGTGGATTAGAATAATTCCAGCATTGTCATTTGTGCCTGCAGATAGTGTAATAAATACTTTTGAAGAACTTGTCAAAAATGTTAATTTTCCTCCTGAAGCTATACCTATTGCAAATTACTTTGAGGATACAAACATTGATAGACCACAAAGAAGACGAAGACAGAATCCGATGTTTGAAATAAATCAATTGAATAATTACCAGAGGACTCTAGAAAATGAAGCTAGGACCAACAATTCAGTAGAAGGCTGGCATCGTGGTTTTATTTTTATTTGCGGATCGTTTTACCCAAATACATATAAACTTGTAGATTGCTTATAAGAACAACAATTATGAAGTCAGGCAGTTGCTAGCGAGAAATTCTTTCAACCGCAAAAATAAGAAAAATGTCGATGTTGGGAGAAGAATAAAGTTAATCGTTGAATACTATTAGAAAAGACAATTATTAGATTACCTGCTTGGTATTTTATAATTTTGATTGTTTGTTAGTTCTATTTTTTTAAATTTTTTGTTGTTACCTAAGATAAATTTGTATTTTAGTCTTATTTTTTTTTAAATTTTGTTACCTAATATTAATTTGTACAAATTATAGAATAAATCTGCCGTAATTTCATCTTTGCGGTGATTCAGAGAGAAATGGTGTCCTTGTCTCTCAGTTTCCTCACTTTCTCTTCTCCATAGACACAAACCTGGTTTAGTTTAGTTGCTGATCCGAACCACAGAGTGTTACCAACCCGAGACAGACGGCAGTCACGCGTGGCAAGCAAATCCGACGGAGAGAAGGAACCAGGACGTAAAGAAGGGTCTGCGGATACGCATGGTCAACCGCCGTCCTACCACCTGGGACCTTCATCTGCCTCTGGTACTGTACGGCTTGAGGAGGCGACGCAACGCCGCCACGGGAAAAACTCCTGGAGAAGCGCTGTCGGGGTACAACCCCCGTCTGCCAGGTGCCTGGGATTCGGATGTCGAACGTCCGCCCACCCCGGAGCTAGAGGACATCCGCCAGGAGGCTCGAGACAACCAACGGGCTTACTTGGACCGTCGACATCCCGAGCAGCCCCGAGCCAGGCCGTACACCGTAGGCGACCTGGTCCTCACCAGGAAACCAGCAGGCCGACAGCGCTTTGGGCCAACCTGGCTGGGTCCCCACGAGATTGCGGAAAGGATCACGGACACCATATACATGGTGGACGTCGGAGGACATCACGTCCGCTACAACATCAAGCGGATCCGTCCTGTACCGGAGAGGCTCCAACCACCCCGGGGCGAACCACCTCCAGATGACAGTCCTTTAATCTCACGGCCCGCACCGCGACTGTCGTCTCGAAAAAGGGGGCGAATGTTACCAACCCGAGATAGACGGCAGTCACGCGTGGCCGTGAGATTTTATGTTACGGAGTCAAGGAGACAGATTAACAAGATATCTGTCACGGACGTGAAAAGTGCGACACGTATTTTACGATTCGTGCTAAGAATCGTGTTTAACCGATAATAAATATTACATCTGGTAATAAGAGGCGCTGTTCGTGGTGCCAGTGGGCGTATGCTTATATGGCATCTGTATAATCTGTGGCTCAACCTATATGAAGAGCACATGGCGTTATTTAAATCTGCTAAAAAACAAAATAAAATCGTATGGGAGCTCATTTCCCAAAAACTGTGACTTAAAATTTAGAAATTTAAAAAAGACTTATAAAAGAATTAAATATAACAATAAAGTGCGGCATTCACTTACAGTTGGCCGGACGATGGATGACGATTCGAGGCGGCCTTGGACGGCCTGCAAGTCCCAGACTGTTGCGCGCCACACACTAGGCAACAGTCCGGGACTGCTTCACATCGTTATCGGCCGGCGGCCTGAAATTCACCACACACTAGCAGGCGGCCGGACAGATCGCCTTCATTCCCGATCACCTTTTAACTATTCAGTTTTCTGGCAGTGTTTTTATAGCGTTTTGAAAATGGTAACGTCTAGAAAGAAAAGATTGTGCTTTTTAATATTAGTATTATTGTTAAGTGAAACGTCTGATAAATCAAGAAATGTTTTGGGTAAAAGACTGGCTATTGGAACGACAAAAATTTTCACATATGTCATTAGTATAAAAATTAAGAGAACATAATTCCGACGATTTAAAAAGTTTTTTGCGTATGGATGATAATTGTTTCGAAACTTTACTAAAGTTGGTGAACCATATATGTACATATTACAAAAAAAATACAAAAATGAGAAACGCAATCGATGTAGAAGAGAGATTAATCGCAACTCTACGTTTTCTGGCCACAGGACGTAGTTTTGAAGATTTGAAATATTCTAATATGTATTTAAAAATTCAGTAACCAATGGTACACTATTTTCGGTTATTTTTTAAATTAATTTTTTAAATACCTTCTCACTTCAACGATCACGCGTACAATAACCCTTATGAATTTAAAATTGATGAATCGTAAAATAGAACATCACGTCTTCTAGGCTAGCAAAATAGCGAAATCATTTTGTAAACATAAAACTGATAGGACGGAAGTAATAATTTAATGCAGTTCAAGATCACGGCAACGCTTCGGTCCGAGCTGCAGCGTCTGTATATCAAGATAATATTTCCTTTATAATAATAATAAGAATAATTGGCTATTCCTTGATGATTCTGTAAGTAACATTCCCCTTTTATCCCCTTCAGAGCACATTACAATGAACACAAAAATGGAATTGTGTTCCTGCCCTAACTGAATAAATTAATATCTATTGCTTCTCTAATTTTTTGTTAATTGAGAAGTTTTGTATAGTATACCAATTATTTTTAAAAAAAGATTTTCGAACTATTTTTTAAATTGGTTTACATTTGGGCTCATTTTAAGTTGTTTTATAAAAAAAACAATGTTTTGCTGACCCAATTTCATTCGAGTCTTAAGGGGCAAAGTGTTAAAAATTTACATTCATGCATTATTGTAATGTTATTGTCACTAGATAACTATGGAATAGCAATATTTTAACGTTGGCCCCGCGGTAATTTTTCAATCAAGTTAAATATCTGGCCGGTGGGAAATCGTCAGTCCAGAGCGCAGTTTTGCGATAAACGATAAACTATAGGTGAGTGGTGAAATCGGCGAGAGGCCGCGTCGACTGTCGATTAACTGTATGTGAGTGGTGAAAATTCGGCAACAGTCCGCGCCGACTGTCGATCTCGTCGTCTGGCAAACTGCAAGTAAATGCCGCACTTAAGTCCAGCGGCCGAGGGTCGCAAAGCTAGGTTTATTACTCACAGTTCCAAAATATATTTGGACAAGACCCTTTGTGTTTAGATAGTGAAAGTGGGGTGGAATACCCAAAGTCTGCTGGCACTAATGCATCTCCAAGCACCTCAACATCAAGCAGAGTAAGTAAACATGAATTTACTCCCTGTCCTTTATTACATTAATTATTTCAGTGTGCATCTCCTACATTTAATAGATTGCCAAAAAAAACGAAAGAGCGGGATTTTAATGGAAAAAATGGAAACTTCGAGGGAACGGCGGCATAAGGAAAAGATAGGTCTGCTGCAAGAGATTATAGCTACTTTAAAAGAAAAATATAGTCCGGTGTCAGCGCTCGTCCTGAACGGATGTGATAAGTGACCGCAGTGTTATCGTGACCCCGAGCGATTAAAATATAGAAACTTTTGTCTCGCATTTTTGCATTAAATTCTTAAATACATCGTTTACGGTTTATTTCCAATATATAAAGCAACTTAAAATCTATCAGTCCCCCTGCGGGGGTGACACAATGTCAACTACTAAAAGGAATAGTGACCACCTCTCGCCACCAATTAGCGATCTGCAGAAGAAATACCTATGGAACCACGATGCGCTTCTAGCGCAAAATAAATACTGCCTGCCAGCAAACGTTGATCCCAGTATCGACGGTAAGGAGGATGGAAGTAGCAAAGCTCCTACTGAACCTGTAGATAAAGTGAACAAGATCAAGAAACCGCCTATCTTTCTCCACGGACCGGTAAATCACAAAAAGGTAATAGAAGACAAATATTCCACGGCCCTCAGTGGAACCTCTCTGAAGATCAATCTCAGCTCGGAAGCTGACTTCAGAGCACTCGCGAAATATTATCAAGGGTAATATAATAAGTGGTACGCTTATTATCGAAAATTTTTTTGAAATGCCACGAATATCAGTCCCAACGACGAAAATACAACGAGTGCGTAGCACGAGTTGTATTTTCTAAAGATTGGGGCTGAATGAGTTGGCATTTCAAAAAAATTATCGATTCTTAAGCGTACCACGAATTATATTTAGAGAGAGAATATATTGAGACACACACATTAATTGACAGATACATTTATGCCTTTATTTTAACATTTATAGCGTTTCTTTTGACAATTATTTTCCATAATTCAAAATTAAACCCGGCGCACACGAAGATTGAACCGTGATTTAAAACAGGCGCCCGCGTTTCTGATTGAACGTGACGTCACCGTATATGGGCGGTGCAGGCTGAGCTGCATGTTTCAGCACGAATATTTTGGTTTGTACTGGAAGTAGTCATAGCAACGGGGAGTAGTAGGTTACCACAGCGAAAATACAAAAGTGACAATACAATACAATACAACACTTATTAATAACCAACAACAACACTGAATTTCAATGGTGATTTTAGTCGAAATTATATTCTCTAACTAATAAAATAGCCTTCCATAGGTATCAAAATCCAAGTGAAAGACCTCTATCGGTGGTCATTAAAAACGTGCCTCTCTCATTAACTGAAGCCGAAATTCTAGAAGAACTCTCCGCATTTAATCTTCCGATTACCCGGATCACCAGGCTTCTCAATAAAAAGAAACAACCAATACCGGTTTGCGCAGTACTTCTCAGAGAGTAAGAAGGCGTTCTAACAGTAGGATTCTGAAAGCCCTAAGAACGGCAAGAGAAGTGAGTTCCACGGGAGGGGTTACACTGGATACGGCAGACGGGGGAACTGCCTCAACTGCTCGGTATTAACCATGGGTCTAATAGTGTTACAGCAAAACCTAAATAGGAGTCGGTCTGCCCACGACATCCTAGACGTACTCGTGGGCGAAATTAAAGCGGACATTGTGCTCGGGCAGGAGCCTAACAAAACTAAGGCACTTAACCTGTTAAGCGATATAAACAATGACTGTTTCGTGTATGTGCGGCCGGACCTCAGGGTGACAAACTTTAGACGAGGAAAGGGGTTCGCGTGTGCCGAAGTGGAAGGTGTACTATTCTACTCGTGTTACGTGTCACCTAACATAGACAGAACTTTGTTTGAAAATTTCCTTCATGAACTAGAAGTGCATATTAGAAGCATGCGGAAAGCAGAAGTCGTTATCGCAGGTGACTTTAACGCAAAAGCGCGTGTGTTCGGTTCTAGTACGACGAGCGCCAGAGGAGAGATGCTTGAAGAGTGGCTAGGGGCACTCGACCTGGTTGTGGTCAACCGGGGAATGGTCCCTACTTTTGTAGGACCCATGGGTGTCTCGGTCATCGACTTGACGTTCGCCTCCACTGACGTTGTAAAAAGAGTGACGGAATGGAAAGTTCGGGAAGACATCGAGAATTTAAGCGACCACCGATTAATCACGTTCGAGGTTCGGGAGCCGTCCAGGGCCGGGAACCCGCTATCAGATCCCAAAGGCTGGAAGGTGACCAAGCACGGTCTAGATAAACTTATCGCAAAGGGGCCGATCCCGGACAGTGTGGTCACAGCTAGTGATCTCATGTCTTTCATAAGGAGTCTCTGTGATGAACACCTTATCCCACGGAAGCACACGTGCCGATCACACCAACCTAAATATTGGTGGAATAATAGCATTGCAGAAAAAAGACGGGTTTGTATCAAATGGAGACGAAAACTGACAAGGGCTAACGGTGGACGGGCCTACGATATGGACCTGCCCGCTATTAGGGGTGAATATTTAAATGCAAAAAGGGAACTCAAGTCACTGATTAAATCAGCTAAAAAAGATGCTTGGAAACGTCTCTGCGCGGAGCTCGACGAAGATGTTTGGGGCACGGCGTATAAGATAGTAACTAAAAAGTTGAAGTTAAAACCACGAGTTCATTTGACAAAGCTGGAAACCGGTCTTCAGGTTGCGAAGTTGTTCCCGACTCACCCGATAGGCACATGGCCACGGGTCTCAATACGACAGGATGACACGTTGACTATTGAAAGCAAACATGTCGAGGCAGCGTTGGGCCGGATAAGGGTGGGGAAAGCCCCAGGCCCAGATAGAATACCTGCGGAAGTCATAAAACCTCTGGTTTCAAGTAATATAGAATCCATGACTAGAATATTCAATCGTTACCTCCAGTTGGGCGAGTTCCCAGTAGAATGGAAAGTAGCATATCTGACACTAATTGAGAAACCAAGAAAGAACGACATGGTGACTTACAGGCCCATATGCCTACTTGATGTAATGGGCAAGTTGTTTGAGGCAATTCTTAAAAGTCTATTAGAAGAAGAGCTTGATGCTAAAGGCGCGCTACACGAAAATCAATTCGGCTTCAGGGCAGGTCGATCTACCATCGACGCTGTCCTGAAGGTTCTAGAAACGCCGATAAACATAAATCGCAAAACTTGGAGACATAGGGGGTTCTGTGCATTATTAACTATCGATATTGAGAATGCATTTAACTCGGCTCCCTGGACCGGAATAATGGAAGCCCTTACCAGAGCAGGGGTAAGTCCTCCTATGAAAAGGATAATGTACTCCTATTTAAAAAACAGACACATCATTACGTCACACGGCGATAGGTTTCCAGTGACCTGTGGAGTTCCACAGGGTTCGGTCCTTGGTCCAACCCTGTGGAATGTATTTTATAACCAGGTACTCGAAATGGAACTCGACCCGAACTCGAGACTGATCGCCTATGCCGATGACTTGGCGCTGGTAACAGAAGCCAAAAGCGAGACCATACTGAAAAAAAGACTCGAAATAGCCTTTAATCAGGTACACCGCAAGCTCAAGGACATGGGGGTGAGGATCGCCCTGCAGAAAACAGAGTTAGTGTTGTTGGCGGGCAGGCGCAAATTAAAAAGCCTCACAATCAACGTAGGTGGCCTCCAGATAACAAGCTCACAGGCTGTGAGGTACATGGGCATATGGATAGATAAAGATATAAGAATGACGTATCATATCAGGGAAACCTGTGAGAGGGCCGGGAAGGCAGCCTCAACTATTTCGAGACTGATGCCCAACACAGGGGGTCCGAGGGGCAGCAAGAGACGGGTTCTCTCGTCGGCCGTCCTCTCGGCGATCCTATATGGAGCCCCGGCATGGGAGAAGGCGACGAGATACGCCCACTACAAGCAGCTATTAGATAAGGTCAATCGAAGACTTGCGATAAAGATCACATCAGCATACAGGACCATCGCCACGCCGGTAGTCCTGGCGATCGCAGGGCTGCCTCCCATCTGGCTTAGGGTCAAAAGTAGAGCAGAGACCTTTAGAATGGGGAGGGAACATCGTAAAACTGCAGATGAGAACATGGAAAGTGCATGGCAGACCGATTGGGGCGAATATCAAGGATGGGCCAAAACGTTCATCAAAGATGTCAGGAGCTGGCGGCGGTGCAAGTGGGTCGAGCCCAATCACCTCCTGACACAAGCCATCTCCGGGCACGGTGTGTTCAACAACTATTTATTTAGGATCGGAAAGGCTACTAACAGCACGTGCTGGTACTGTACGAGCGAGGACACGCCACAACACACAATTTTCGATTGCGAAGCCTGGGAAATCGTAAGAGAAGAAACAAATGCCCAGATCGGCTATAGACTGAGCGTACTAAACGTGGCTGACGGCCTTCTGGGCTCAGCAGAGGACTGGAAAATTATAACCGGCATGATTGCCAGCATAATGCAGGCGAAACAAGAAGAAGAATGGCGTAGACAATTGATTTAGTACAGACCGTATAGACTATAAGCAGGACATTGCAGTACCAGGCCAACGTGGGACAAACCCACACCTAGAAGTAATGCCGAAGGGCAAGTTTCCAGGGTGTGGGTGGGTGGCGAGGGGGTGGTTTTTAGTGGGTAGACCCAAAGGACGGTGGTCCGGTTTAGGGGAACCCCACAGTACCCGAACATCTGGTCTCCCGTAAGGGATTTTCCCACCTCCGCAAAAAAAAAAAAAAAAAAGTACTTCTCACGGCGAACGAGAAAGCCAAAGAAATTTATAAAATCAATACACTTTGCTACACACTGGTAACAGTTGAGCCAAGGAGAATCTCAGGAAACACACCTCAGTGCCACAGATGTCAACGATACGGCCACACAAAAAATTATTGCCAACTTCAACCTAGGTGTGTAAAATTCTTAGGAAACCATCTCTACTCTGATTGCGGTAAAGATGTTAACTCCGCCGTAATCTGTGTCAATTGTGGTGGTAATCACCCGGCTAACTTCCGAGGCTGCTCTTATTTTCAAAAATCCAAATACAATAAAAATAAACCCCCAAGTATCAACTCCACAATCGGAAATAACAGACAAGCACCCCCTCCAAACAATAACCTCGCTAATTTCCCACCACTTCCCAAAATGGATAGTTCAGCTAATCGTAGCCAACCTTGGCGAACTCCAAATCCTGAAACAGAATCTCCATTCAATACAATCTTGAAAACTATTCTCAATTTCATTCAGCCCTACCTAGGGCAAATCAAACAATTTCTATTAACAAACTTCTTACCTTTAATCCTCAATGGATCCTAACAATAGAAACACTATTATTCATTTAAAACTCCTAAACTGGAATGCAAATGGGATCCTGGCCTAGCGGGCAACGTTTTCATCATTTCTCGCAAGACACAATGTGGACGTGGCATGCGTCTCCGAAACACACTTAACAATACATGATCGTTTTAAAATTCCCAGATATCTTTGCTATCGTTCGGACCGCAATGCTATGGTTGCATCCGGAGGTGTGGCAATACTCGTCAAACATAAACTTGAGCATCACGAGTTCCCACCGATTAAAACCACTAACCTAGAGACCATAACGGTTAGAGTCAAAACACAGGATGGCACTTATATTAAAGTTACAAGTGCCTACCGACAACCTAATAAGAATCTTCTAGAATCCGACATTCAAATGATCTTCGATCTGAATGAACCGACGCTGTTAATTGGAGACCTAAACTCCAAAAGTACAATTTGGGGATGCAGAAAGGATAACCCATCTGGATTAAGACTTCACTCCTACTCCGAAAAACACGCCCTTCAAATCCTCGCCCCGGAGGATCCGACCTACATCCCTTATCGGGCCGACCACAATCCGGACATACTGGACATAATAGTTCAAAAAAACGTTCAAAGCCAAATCTTCCAAAAGGTTTACACCGAACTCGATTCAGATCACCTGCCGGTTCTGATCACATTTATAACTACACCAATGTTAAGATATCCTACAACCAAGCTCAGGAATGAATTTGTTAACTGGAACCGCTTTAAAGAAACACTTGACGTTAATTTGCGTTACCCGAATGGATTAAAAACCGCAGAGGACATAGATCAAATTGTTGATAATGTCACAAAAAGCCTAAAGGATAGCTTGAAGGAAGCAACGTACATCAAAAAAATTCCCAGACCCCCCAGCCCAAAAACGCCCCCGTTATACGTAATTGATCTTATAAAACAAAAAAGTCAACTTCGCAGAGAATGGCAACGCACTAGAAACAGTGCGACAAAAAATTTAGTCAACAACTTGAGTCATCGCATCAAACACGAGCTAAAGAGGTACAGAATTGATTCCTACCAAAAATACATTAGCACATATGAACCGGGCGATCCAAGTCTCTGGAAAACCACAAGAAAGATTCTACGACAAACACAGGAAATTCCACCTATTCCCATGCAGGACAAAATTCTATGCACAGATGAAGATAAATGTGAAGCCTTTGCCAATCACCTTGTACATACTTTCTCTCTGTCCCAGCACAATGTCTCTCTGCACGCCTGCCAGATTAACAGACATCTAGAAACACACCAACCAATAGCTGGACGTAATAGTAAACCGATCTCCCCATCGGAACTGGCTGTCATAATAAAAAGGCTTCCGAACAACAAAGCTCCAGGAGAAGATGAAATAACCAACTACACACTCAAAAACCTCACAAGAAAAGCATTGGCTTACTTATCATCACTCTTTAACGCGTGTCTCAGAGTCGGTTATTTTCCTAGCAAATGGAAGCACGGACTTATTTTAATGTTTCCCAAACCAGGCAAAAACAACAAAGAACTGGGCGGATATCGACCCATTAGTCTTCTTACAACCATCTCCAAGGTTTTCGAAAAAGCTATAAAAAGCAGACTTAATGAAGAAAGTTATAGACTAGAACTAATCCCCCATTCCCAGTTTGGGTTTAAAAAAGGACATTCTACCTGCCATCAGATGCAACGCATAGACGAACTTATAGAGCAGGGCTTCGAAGCGAAACAATACACTGCTGCAGTATTCATCGACCTAGCCCAGACATTTGAGAAAGTCTGGACTAAAAGGGCTCAAATACAAATTTTCTCGTTCTCATATTTCGGAATACTTAAAAGCAATCTTATTATCTTATCTTGAAAACAGATCCTTTGCAGTCAAAATACACTCAGCCATCTCCTCTTCCCGACCTATACGCTCAGGTGTGCCGCAGGGAAGTATCCTGGGACCTATTCTTTTTAACATTTACCTCCACGATATACCCAACATCACTGCAACTATAGCTTTATACGCAGATGACACCGTGCTGTTGACCACAAATAAAAACCTGATAACGGCCATCGAACAACTTCAAACTTCAACGAACACTCTAGCTAGATGGTTCAAGTCCTGGAACCTGACCATTAACCAGTCAAAGTGTACTGCCAAAATCTTCACCCTTAGACGACTAACCAACCCGCCAATCCTGCACATCAATAACCACCTAATACCATGGAATGATTCCGCTGAACCAGTGAAATACCTAGGTATTTTCCTAGATACTCGCCTCACATGGAAATTCCATATTAACAACAAACTTAAACAGGCTCACGCCCGATTAGTTCAACTCTACCCACTGATCAACAAAAAATCCTCTCTTCAAGCTGAATGTGCCACATTATTATATAAAGCATTAATAAGGCCATTAGTCTTATACGGATGCTCCATCTGGGGGAATACCTCTCAATCAAACATAAACCGAATACAAGTGCTACAAAACAAAGTACTCCGAACGGCAGTTAATGCTCCCTGGTATATAACAAACCAACAATTACACTTCGAACTTGGCATGGATTCCATTCAAAACCACATCACAAAGCTAACCAAAACATTCCACCAAAATATCAACTCTTGTGAGGGAGCAACCTTCTACGAACTTGGACAAAAAGAAATCCACACGCGGTTAAAACGCAAACTTCCCCAACACATTTATATTGAATAGCGGTGCCCAAGCATTGATAGATCTTACAATTAGTTAAACAGTGGTGACGTCAACATAAACAATTGACAATCTTTTGAGTGACACTTGCCTATCTGTCACTCTGTCATGTTGAATACTTTCAGCTATGCCATGTATAGCAAAATAATTGCTGAGCTGGTAAAACCTCAATATAAAAAAAAAAAGAAAAATAATTTAATTTTTTGTACCGTTTAATTTTTTTTCAGAATATAGATAATTGGCAATTTGATTTCTTTTATCTGTACCAGAACAGTCCTGGCTAGAGTTTTCGGAATTAATTGTGGGTACATCATCATCACTTTCCACATCGCATTGTTCCATACAGATGTTGTGTAATACACAACATGCCACTATTACAGGAGAAATAAGTTCCGTGTACATGTTTACGTTTTAAAATTCAAAATCGTCCTTTTAATAGTCCAAAGGATTGCTCAATATAAACGCGAGTGGAAGAATGTTTAAAATTGAAGTGATTTTGTAACATTGCATTGTTTGTAAGTATAATTGCATTTTATATGTCTTGATACACATTTGCACTGTTTGCCAGTACAAAACTTCGAGATAATCTTAATAGTATAATCAGGACCGTTTGGTGTAATTTAAGTAGGATAGGTAGAAACGGATTGCAGGGTCGTAAAAATGGTAAATGAAGTGCTCCAAGTCGCTTCAAATAAATGACTATCCTACAGATGTCGAATATTGAACATTTGCAACCAAAAATTGCAAAAAAGGTAGAACCGTTTTAAAAAGTACCCGACATAAATTTATATTTTTGATTATACAGAGTGTGTCAAGTTTCACTGCCGGTGGCAAAATAAACCTTCACAATAATCCGTCAATTCTCATAAATTGTATCAGTAATTTTAGATTATTAAGGAACATAGAAACAAGAAAATAATTTTTTTAAATCAGGTAAAATGTTGGCTTTACCTCAATTACTAGTTGTTCAATTTATTAATTTTTTTGTTGTACGAACAGTAAAATATTTTCACACAACTTAGTGTAATTGAAATAATTTTACTAATTTGCATTTATGAATAAAGCCATTTCCGTATTAGAAGGTATTTTTTTTAAATGATTGACGACATAAACAGACTAATTCATCGAACAATAGTATTGATTGAAAGTATTTGACTGATTATTTATGACGGTTACTTACCTAAAGTTAAGAATACCATTCTGACAACAACTGAAAATCTGTCTCCTCCAGTTTTATCATAAAGTATTGTTAGTATAATAGTAAACCGCTTTACCTATTTTTAGAAAGTAATAATTTTTTTATGAATCAAATTGCAAATATTAACGCTACGAATAATTTGCCAAATTTTGAAATAAATAACCAAACATCGAAATCTTCCCAAAAACTTTGTTTTACTTTTTTGGCTTTAAATAAAAATAATTCGGAAAATTTGTAGCACTAATCGAAAGTGTAAACTTCAACTTCGGGTTTGGCAAGGAGGTACTGATTTGATAAAGGGCTTATGCAGGCGTGTTTGTTGGGTTTATACAAATTCGTTCATAGCCACATCATTTTACAATGGAACGTAAATTAAGTAAAAGTGAGAAAATTGAAATTGTTTTAAGTGTAGGTTACCTCTAGGACTACACTTAGACAAGAAACTCACTTGAAAAACCACATCAAAACTAAAAAGTACCTAAAAGTACTTCAGGCCTTCTAATCCAAAACACGTATCCAACCAAACCATTCATACGGATCTTCATAACCATCCAGGTTTATTGATCTCCTACATGTATAATAATAATATTATAATATAAACTATATTTAACTACTGTATTGTATTCATTACCTTTTAAACTTATTTTTTTGTTCTAGATTCCAGAAAGCGCAAAAGGTACAAACAACTTCTTCGGCAGTGTGGCGTAAATGCAGTAAAATGTTTGACACCAAAAGCGAAGTTTTTTACTACAAAGCGAAACAGTTTGAAACTAACATTTCTAACAACCGAATCAGGGAAATTTGCGCTTTTTAGAAAAACATACAACATACTTGAAGGGTGTGAATCAGACCTCATTTATAAACGATGGAATTGCTCTACATGCCAACAAATCCAAAGAAATGGACTCTACAACCAAGCACTAACAGGCAAACAACTTAAAAAAACGTGGCCAGAAGACCTAGTCAACTAGATGCATTAGTAAACCATGGATGAATGGTACCTAACTCACGTCAAATCCCCTTCACAAATCACAAAGTCATTTATTATAGTAATTATTATGCTTGAGGTATGTAATGCAAAAAAAGCGATTCATACATTTTCGGGTTACCACGGTTTTAACAGATACATGTAATTATAATTTGTCTATACTTTATTCAGCGTATGGTAATTTTTATGCAACATAAAGTCATGACAAAAAAATATAAGTATAAATATCAATATAAATATAGTGTAGATTGTGAATTTGCAATGTAATAATAAAAACAAAATTGTGGGTGACAAATAATGTAAAACGTTTAGACACAGCTTTAATTTTAAATCACCGTCATCCTGGTAAAAATATCGCCCAGACAACAGTTGGAAGAATTTATTCAAAATTTAAAAGTACGAGAATTATTTCAACTAAATTTAAACATCCACGTGGTCACTCGATCACCGACGAAAAACACCAGCTGCAAATTTTGCAAACATTTATAGAGAATTCTGAATTCATCCAATGGAGTTGTAAGCTCGCAGAATTGCCGTTGATAAGTGTTAGGACGGTCGTGACCGCTATGATATGCTGGTCGACTCACACATCGCTGATAATCTAAGATGACTGGTTGATATATGAAGTAGTTCATATAAAATATTATTATTGCAGTTAGCGTATGTGTATTCAGTTGTTTTTTGGTTTAATAAAACTTCACTGCGTCAACAGCAAATCGATGAAAATTCACATTTTCAAATAGAAGCACGAAATCAATACTATTTTAAAAATACTGTTTTTATTCAATTTTAACTAAAGGCGGCGTTTCTCGGTTCTAAAATCTGGACGAAAAATCAAATATTTCGTCCGCGCGGCCGAAAAATAAAAATAACTAAAAGGGGATATGTCCCTTGAAAACGAGTAAACAAACAATTAGTTAGTATTTATTCTTAAAATTTCTTTAATCTTTTTCAAGTGAATACATGATCGGAAAATTTCCAAAAACGTTTGTTTTTAATCAAATTGCAGTATCAACAAATAAGGTAATTCATTTTTTGTAGTAGCGATATAATATGTGCAGTTAGTACAGTTGTTAAAAATGATCGGATAATTTAAAGCATTTAAAGTATTTGCGCCTGTTGCTGGAATATTAACGTTTTGCGCTTTTGTTATTAATTTATCATTTTCTACTCCCATTGTTGAACTGCATTGTGGCTGTGGCGTTGTTTGAGTATTGTTTAAAATTTTATTGGCAGCATCTAGTTTGTTGTTTAAAGAGTCATCTATGTAGCTTTCGGCGACACTAGATGGACGCCATTCTCCATGCCGGTTTAAGGAAGTTAAATCACCCCTTGCATTCACCAGCAACGTGGTTGGCGATCTTCTAAAACAATGTCCCGTAACTTCCTTGGGATTTGGACGATTTTTTCACGTAAAGTTTGGGAATCAAACTCGTCTTTTCATGTTTGTGACGTTTTGTCTCGTTGCGACACGCGTGTAAGAGCACAGTGTTCCCAAATTGTTTTGTAGTTATAATAAAAAGTTAATCGTTGATCTGTAAAATGGGCTGTGAAACTCCTACACTGTGTGAGGGAAAAGGAAGAAGGAGAAAAACAGCGAGAAAAACGTGCAAGAAAGAGGTTATGAAAATGGAGAGCTAAAAGGAAATTCATCTATTCTTGTAAAGTTTCTTACTTGGTTCTTAACAAAATAAAAGAACTGTTTTTCTGAATTTCTAATTAGCTTAAAATCACGTTTTATTGTAGACGGAAGGCAAAGGGGTTGCCAACAAACCTTCATGTGTGCAGAGAAAGAAAAATTTTCAATGTAGTAATCTTCCTATGCAAGATATAAGAAATTTCCATGCAACGTTTTATTCCAATCAAGATAAAATTTCGCACGATAATTTTATATTATGGCATACGAAACGGAATAATCCAAATCGACGATGTCAAAGTGAGAAAAATAGTTTTCGGAAAGCAATAATCATTACTTATGACATGAAATCAAGATCTCTGGGGTTATTGCAGGTATGTGGCATAACATTTTTGGAAATTCTCGGGGTTTCCAAATTTATAGTGCAAAACGTCTGCAAAAAATATCATCTTACTGGAGAATCTCCCAAAGAAAATCGTGGTGGAGACACTAGGTCAAAAAAATACATTGAAAAAAGAACTGAAGGAAATTTATTCAAACATTGAAATGTGTTGAATTACATTACACTCGCGAGCACAGCATTAGAGAGTATTTTCCTATTGATTTTAGCGTTCGTAAATTGTGGAGAGTATACAATAACAAAACAGAAGCACAAAAACAATTATTAGTATATCACTTCTTTTGGGATACTTTTATGAACGATTTTAATATAAGTTTTAACACTCCAGCAACAGATGCATGCTCTGAGTGTCTGAGATTAAAGTCTCAGATTAAAGTCCTCAAAGATCAAGAAAACGTTGCTGTAATGACAAGATATAAAGTTCACAAGATGAAGGCCAAAGCATTTTATGGACTGCTGAGAAAAGAAATGAATTCTGTATTTAAGTTTCCTTTTGACTGTCAGAAAAACCTTGTTTTACCAAAAGTTCGAGACCAAGTCGCCTATTCTTCCAGCCAACTACATCAGTACAATATGACTATATGTGAGGGACATTCGAAAAACTAACAAACCGTAGAAACTGTTAATATTTTTACCTGGTCTGAGGATTAGCGTTTCAAGGAATCCAATGAAATAGTTTCGATCGTATATCATTATCTTTGCCATGCAAACCTTCTTGAATTTGAAAGCGTAAAATTTTTGCACAATATCACAATGATAAGCATGTTGGCAAAGTGGCTTTTAGAAGATGCTCCTACTAAAATAAAATCTTTAGAGTTCATATTCCCAATCGTTGGTCACTCCTATATTCCCCCTGGTAGTTTTCGGTCGTATAGATAAGGAGCTTGCTACGGGTTTCCCGGCCGCGTAGATATATTTGCTTGGCTAAGCTCAAGTCGGCGAGGGGTAGGTTGAAATTTAATCCTCGAGGTTATGTGGGAAGCGTTCTCTCATTCTTCTCCGGAGGTTGATAGGGCGCCACTGCTTTGGGGTGGTCGAAATATCTCGAGAGTAGACAAAGCAGAATTCTCTCTCGACAATGGGGTTACAGAAACAATCACGAACAAGATAACAAGTGTATTGACTAGTTAAGTGATTAAACAATTTACAATTACTGATAAAGTTAAATTAAAAGTTAGGGTACCCAAAAGGCTGAAAGCCATCAATTTGCAACAATGCAACACAAATGCTCGAATAACATTAAATACAAGAAATGTTTCAATTACACGAAAACATCAAATTCGACAAGTATCAATACGGTCAACTTAACTACAACATCGACACATCAACATCAAATTCGACAAGTATCAATACGGTCAACTTAACTACAACATCGACACGGCTCCATACGCTGGCGGCTTTTCCTCATTTATCCCGTACTGGAGAAGTCATCCGCGTAGATCGCCTGGACTGCTGGTATCCCGGTGGACCGGCAGTTATTTACGGCACCATATTTTTCACTACTTGCACTGAGAATTTCCTTTAGGAAAACATCAACTTGTCGACGCTGAATCCACGCGTGACCATCCTTCTACACACCCAGTCAGGTTCTGTCGCTCACTTTCCGATGTTCGCGCACTTTCAATTTTTGACGAACTCCGCGCACTGACCTCAACGACCTTAAGATTCCCTGCTTGTCGAGAGAGAGAAATTGACTTCCGCGCGAATTTGAAATTAATTAATGAATCAGTACCGTAACAAGCTTAGGAAAATGGATACAATTATTGACCCTCAAGAATATTTGGACATTTTTTCCAAATATCGAAAGGTTAAAATTGCTAGCAAAGATGTCCCTGTACAACCATACCATCCGCAACTCGGCGTATTGCGGAACTAAAAGGACGACCAGCTACTAGAGGCGCTGATAACGTTCGTACATATTCGTAAATAATCGGATTTCAATTTTTTTCTAACATCCCCTACCCATGACATTTCTCTATGAACCGGCAACGGCGAATTTTGAAAATTTTGAGTTGTGAAATTTTTCTCTAAACATGTCTTCCTGCATTTTTAAAAAAAGTGTGAACAGTTTGTATACAAGAAATTGTTTATTTTTTAAGTTGCCTAGTGATCCTGGAAGGTAAGTAGTATTATACTTCATATAAAACGTGTTAGCGCACACGAATTTGGTGCGGTACTTTAGGGCCCACGTGGTAATAAATAATTGTTTTAAAATAATTTTATCCATTTAGGGCATCAAAATGGTTGGAGTTTGCGTGTTCCGACAACATTAATCCAACAAAACGATTAAAAATTTGCAAAATTCATTTTTTAAAGAGCGACATTTATAAATGGCATCCCCTAACGCTACTCCAAAGAGATGCTGTTCCTTTATTGCATCGGCCTATAAAGGAGCAGCTATCTTCGAAAATACAACCATCTGCAGAGTTACAAGGTAAAGCGCAATAATAGCATAAATATTGATGTAATAATGACATCCTATAACTACAGATGAGGAGGGATGCGTTGAGGCAGTTCGAGAACATATAAAAGGCAAAACAAAACAAAAAAACAAAACTACAAACAAAAAGTCTAGCAGACAATTATCCTCGCATAGGAGGACCATCAATAGGCTGAGAAGTCGTTGCAATCGTCTGCAGCAGAGGAATCAAAGGTTGAAAGAGCAACAACGTAATAAATTAATCTCCCAGGGATTTTCAAAGGAAGTATCACTTATTATTAATTCTTGTATTATTTCTCGCAATGTCTCTAAATTCGGAAGACGTTACGATAAATAATTTAAAGACATTGCTCTTTCCATATACTACCATTCTCCCAAAGCTTATAAGTATATCCGGAACATAATTCCATTTCCTTCCCCTCGTACGCTTCAAACATACCAAAGCAGTTTTTCTGTGTACACTGGAATCAATATCCAAATTTTAGATCAATTGAAAAGTCAATTTTTGACAGCTCCCATTGAAGACAAGATTGTATCATTATTATTTGATGAAATCAGTCTTCAACCGGAATTACATTTCGATTCAAAGAAATTCATTGGTGTTGTCGATGATGGGATCACTCGAGACCCTATTGAAGCAAAGACTGCTTTGGTGTGTGCAATAACTTGGTTGAATAAACCCTTAAAACAAAGTGTGGGTTATTGGTTTCTACTGTTATGCTCGTCGTAGTGTTAAAAAAAAATAGCAATAAAACAACATTACCCCTTAGGGCGATCTCGGTTGTAGCGAGCGAAAGAACTTTCGACCGTGTCGTTTTTTTACTAACTGACATTAGTTGTTATCCGTATCCCTTCACAACCGGGAACGAAGGTGTTGCGATTGGAAGTCATGTTTATTTAGAACGGGAGTGCAAGGCACGGTGACACTACCTAATGAAGGTGCATGAGACCGAACCCACAACATCATTTTGGACACAGTCACAAAAATTAATGCAACGAGTTTAATTGCAAAAACTATAATTTTTGACCAAGGACCGCGTAACCAAGGGCTGCTTGCAAAACTTGGTATAACACCTGAGCATCCATATTTTATTAGCAACAACCATAAATTGTTTATTATATTTGATTCTCCCCACCTATTGAAATCATTAAGAAACAATTTTAAAATTAAAGCACTCCGATATAAAGGTGGTATCGCACATTAGGAAGATTTGGAAATAATATTTCGGCTTAGTCAAACTCACCAAACATTTTGATTTAACACATTTTTCTAAAATGAAAGTAAGCTTAGCAGCACAAATTCTTAGTAATTCAGCATATACCGGTCTGTTAGTATATAAATCACTGCATGCAAATCAATTCAATCCTCAACATACTTCAACATGTCAATTTGTTTATGATGTAGACCGACTTTTTGATACATGTAATAGTTCATCTTCACAAAAACCAAACCCTCATAAATTAAATTATCCCATGCGTGCTGATACCCCTCATCTTAATTTTTTAACCGAAATGTTTAAAAATTTTAAAAATTTAGAATTTCTAGAGGGACGTCAACCTCCTTGCATTAGAGGTTGGCTCCTCACTATTAATAGCTTCATACAATTATTTGATGATTTATCAGAGAATTACAATATCACAGAGTTATGTACTAGGCGTGCAAATCAAGATCCTTTAGAAAATATCTTTTCAATTGTTCGTCAACAAAATGGTTGTTGCACAAATCCTTCTCCGCTCCAATTTGAAAATGGCATGCGTCATATTTTTGTTACCCATTTAACTAAACTTTCATCCTCATTCAATTGTGAAATCGATAACAATTTAATATTTGCAAAGTTAAGTAATTTAAAACAGTTCATTCAAAAACCTCCTCCTCCTCTCACTTATGTTCCAATTTCTTTATCCGCTTTAGATCCCAGTTCAGAAACAGCCCTTGATGAAATAGGAGAAGCTAATAGCATATATTATATTAGTAGTTACATGTGTAAAAGTTTTTGAATCATTTTTCTTGTGCGGACTGTAAACAAATTTTAATCAACACAGATCAACAAAATTTATTTAAAAATAATCAATTATTCACGTTAGTAAAGTCACTAAATACCTCTCTCGATTTATTTTTCCCGTATCCGGACATATTTAAAATCTTTTGTTGCTGGGAGAAGTTATTCAATACAAATTTTAATAATATTTTCCACCACCCTCACATCAAAAAGGTACTACATAATATATTTTTGTTGCAGGCTCCCATTCATTTGTGTAATATTCATCACAGAGATTTATACAAATGTTTATCAGAATACGATGCCATTGGGAAGCTCGATTTCGAAGAAAGAAGAAACAATTTGTGTATTCGAAAACAAGATGTTAACATATCAGATTTAACATTAAATCTAGACTTTATTTGTAATTGTACTTATAAAATGTTTTTATTCATATTCCAACGTAGATTTTATTTTAAATCTCTTACTGTAAATTTTACATTGTAACTAAAGGAATCTAAATATTTTGCTTTATTCTTAAACTTGTATTAATTGAATAAATATCCAATGTTTCAATTAAAATTATTTCATGTTTCTAAAACTATGTGTTTATAATATATTGTAAATATTGAATAATTCTTATTTTTTATCCTATACAGTATTTTTCATTTTGTTTCGGATTTATTACTAGTTAATTAATTGATTTGAATGAAATTTTTAAAACCGGAAGAACAAGGATAGGTATATATAATTACATTTAAATTTCCCGCAAAACCCGAATGAATGAATTTTAGTTCAGCGACGATGTACTACGAAAACAGCGCCAATTACTTGCATACGGTTTTTTAACATAGGTTCTTATGGAAGTTGCGCCTACCTACCTGTCCCTGTATATGACTTCAAAACCTCTGTAGCTGTAAATGTTAAAACCCCTGGTCAGTTGCATTTTAAGTTTGCCCCTACAAAGAGAACTACACTTATGAAACGGGAACTTGAAGACTCAAGAACAATGTGCTGTTGATCCACCTCCTGGTCGTGGAAAAGGAATTATAATTTTACATGCCGGCTTTGAAAATAGGTTTGTGAATAACGCACTTTTCTTTTATGCGACAGATGATAAAAATTTAACTTTGAATTATCACAATATCACGGCAGCGATATTTGAATGATTTGAAAAATCCCAATAGAGCAATACTACAAAATCTCGTATTGCGTGTTATGGATCCCTTTAAAGATAGAGTACACCGTCCCTATATGTATATACAATTACTACAACGCCATTCCATTAAGTAATTTATTGTTAGTTCGAAAGACTCATACTACTGATACACTTCGTTCAAATAGAATTGGCGTTCCTACTGAAATTTTAAAAATCTGAACATGTTTGGAAACGCTGCAACAATGTGTACATTAGCAAATGAAAGGATAAGAGGGACGTTCTTTGCATAACTACAGGATACCATCCACAAATGGTCACTTCCAGAAACAGACTAGGAGTTGATGCCCAGAAACCATTGGAAGTACTGGAGTACAATAAATACATGTCCGGTATAGATAGCGCAGATCAGATGATTGCATATTATTCCTGCCCTCGTAAAACTATCCGGTGGTATAAAAAATTGATCTTTCATTTATTAAATGTTGCTGTCTGGAATGCATACTATATTTTTAGAACATATATAAATCGTAGTAGAAAATACATAGAATTCAGAGAGACGTTGATTCGACAGTTATTGAACATTGCTCAGAAAAGCAAGAACGTGCCAAAAGTTTTCCTGAACAAAACGGCAAAGGTTTCAACTGTTTCAACTCCTAGTACATCAAATAATGAGACCAGACAAAATACACCTCAGCATTTTCTTGCAAAAATACCCCCTCCTGAAAACTACAAACGTAAAACATATTTCCTACGATGCAAGCAATGTTCAAAAAATAATAAGAGGAAGGAAATGTTATGGTATTGTAAAACTGGTGCTACATCATCCCCTTATGCCCGGGTCAATGTTTCGAGGAATGGCATAATAATTTGCAATAATGCTATTATTTTTATATTATTATTTTGCACTCTTTTATGTTCTTTTCAAGCTATTCATATACTTATGCCTATATACTACTTATGTACTTATTCTTACCATACTTAAACATTTATGAATTCCTTTAAATAATATGTACTCGTAACATACTGGAATATAATATTTTTTTCAAAACCTTATAATTTGTAATACACTCAATAATTATGCAAATAAACAAATAAAAACAAAATAAGAGGGGCTGTGGGCGGTAATGTCCCATTTTTTAGATTTTATAGCAGTTCCGAGAATGACGGCTTCAACCATCAATGTTACCTTTTATAATATCAATATCATGTGATGTGACATGCCGGCTGTACCCGCGAGTTAATTATAAGCATTAATTAATAAAATTATTAACTGTAACACCTATATTGACAATCTCCTGACCATTTCAATGCATATAACAAAATATATCTCAATATCAAAATTTGAACCAGCCAAATATTAAGTGTCCGTCATCGTGTTAATTTTGAAATAAGCATTATTATATTTTTAGAAAATAATGATTCCGAACAACACTAAGACAAGAAAGTGAGAAAGCAATATTTATAATCATATATAATATAATTATATAGAATTGCAATTACAATAAAATTATGAGTTGCACATTTTCTAAATGATATGCATCAACCACCTTGCCCATGTTCGGTGAAGTTGCAAGCCAATATTTTAGAACTAAAAGATATTTAGGTATAGATCCATACAATTATCCACTTATTTGATCACAATTACAGGCACGATGCAACAAATCTTTAAAAAAGTCTGCATCATTCAGCAATCACAATCGGAAGCAAAAAGTCCAACACCAGTGCCCGATGAAGATAGAAAACATATGTTGGATATTTTCAAGGTGCTTCCTGCAAGGAATGAAGAAGAAATAAGACCCTTTGAAGAGTTTTTAGAGGAACGTGAAAATTTTATGACTGCGGTGAGTAAATATAATGTATTTAACTACATACATCACATACATTATAAGAATTTACAAAACGGATATGAGTCCGAATAGTAACGAATGAGTTTGGGATAGCCCTCAGCATGAAAAGTCGGCGAGAAAAGCGACATTGATTATTGGTAAGTTGAACGATTTGAAAAAAGAAGGATGTAATAATTTATTTTTGTAGAAAGTGTGAAGCTAAGTAAACTCAGCTCCTACGAAAAAAAAATTGAAACGGCAATTGGGAAATGGCTACGGAGATTTTCTAGTAGACAAAGAAAACAAGTAGTGAAGGAACCGATTGCTACTTATGTACCGTGCACAAGCAACCTGCCTGATGTGTCCACACCAAATGTTACACTATGAAGACAAATATCTGGAATTGCACCATCAGAGAGTAGTTTCATATCAACAGCTTCTACGGTGACATACAAAGACAGTGAAGTAGATGAAGTTTTAAATGACGTATTTTTGAAACCATTTTTCTCCTACAAGTAAAAACTTTGCTTAGAAAACAACATAATATATTCTAAGAATGAGGAAACTTTGGATGAGTTTTTAAAATACAGCGTTGGACCCAAAATAGAGGTATTAAAGGCTTGGCCAAATACATATCACATTCGAAAAAGATACCTAGTGAATACAGATTTCAAAACTTACCTTAAAACGTATCCCGCAATCAATCAACCTTATGGATATAACCTACTTGCAATTGATTTTGAGGTACGCTATCCACGAAAAAAAAACTTACTATTTTCCAATTGGCACATAATTTCAGATGCCATTATAACTTTGGGAATCGAGAAAAAAGGAATTTCTAAAAATTACCACTTGAAAAACAAAGGTAATGTGCTCATATAAATATCTATTTAAATACTTAGGTATATGATTGCAGAAATTGATGCTCTTAAATTGTTGTCACTTATTTTTCTAAGTACCACCATTATAAGCGGCTCTAAACGATGGTGACCATCTAATACCTCGTTTATATCGTGCGTAGGTGATCCACTTACATATAATCTACCTACATGTAAGCGGCCTAATGAAATAAATCCAACTTTTAAACTGCCTGTTTATATCGGCGAAAATTGCAATCCTGTGAGATTATGTTTCGAATTACAACGAGATTAAACTGACCGATACACAAAGATAGAATATAATGTTATCTTTGTCTTTTGCATTTGACAACCTGTGAAGTTCGGTGGCTAATCTCACATTAGGTTACAGTCAACACGTGTTACATAAGGCGTATTTTTATGATTTGAACCAGTGTATTTTCGCGGTCAATTAAAAGTAATCTGAAAACTTTTAATTTACCTATATGCTTTTAATGTATCTACAGATTTTTGTATAGGCGTAGATTTAAAGTATCTTTAAGTATTTTTAGAAGTTGTAATAAATATTACCTACTTATAAAAATGTAATGCTAAATAAAGTATGTATTAATTCAGTGAATCATTTCTTATTCTTTGTATTAATTAAGTCCATTAAACGTGTCACAATTCACAGCTGCAAAAACAAAATAATACAATAACTTCTATTGCAAAATTTGAACAGATGAATTTTAATGAAAGAGCCATAGAAATAAACAAATCAGTTTACTACTTTGTACATCACTTTCGGCTTTCAAAAACTGATATCACCAACGTCATTTCTTTTTCTAGTTATAAGGTCCATTAAATACTGCACAATTAACCGCAGCGAAAATAAAATAATGCAAGAAACCACTGTTGCAAAATTCGAACAGGTGAATTGCAATGAAAAAGCCACATAAATGAGAAATCAGTGTGCTACTTTAAACATCACTTTCGGCTTTGGCAAACTGATATCAACCAACGTCATTTCTTGTTCTTTGTACCAGGTTCATTAAACAATACACAATTAACAGCTCCAAAAATAAAATAATACAATAAACTACTATTGCAAAATTCGAACAGGTGAATTTTAATGAAAGAGCCATAGGAATAAGAAATCAATTTGCTTCCAATTCAATTTCAGTCAACGGTTTATTTGAGTGAAATACAAAAATGAGAAAAGAAAAAAGACTTTACCAGTGCTTATTGTTGGTGCCTCTATGGTCCAATCAACGACATTTATGGTACAGGCAATTAACAAAAAGACAACGCCAGTAGGTACAAAAAAAATTGCTGCTTAAGTGTACGTTACCCCTGTTTTCTTTTCACAGTATGCTATACATAGGAATGTGTGTTGCAAAAAATCGTTTGAAAAGGCCAAATCGACTAAGAAGTTCGGATTGGTAGAACAACATCGTGTGCCAAACCTTTACCAATAGGGACTATTACGAAAATTTTCGTGTCAAAAAATATTTTTAATTACATTTGTGATCAGCTCCGGACCAAGTTAACACCTCAACAAAACTTGTTAAACAGTAAAGATAAGGCAATAATTGTCGAAAAAAAAGTGGCCATGTGTTTATATTTTCTTGCAAGTTGTTGCAAATATAGAGTTGTAGGCAATCAAATTGGAGTTCACAAATCTACAATTTCAAAATTTTACACGAATTTACCGACGCTGTGTTGGAAGTTTTAACTCCAAAATATATAATAATGCCAGACAATAACGAGGCAATAGAAATAGCTGGTAACGTGTAGGTTGTCGACGACGGTGTGTAAATGCTTTAGACTGGCTTCTTCGATGTCTCGAAGTCTTATTGGTCTCTGCATTCGAGTGTCCGGGTTTAGAACGGCAATCTCTATCTTTGGTGAGTTAAAGATGAATTATTCGTGCAGGATACCTTCAGATTAGAAAATGCTTCCTAGGATGTTAATTTTACAGTTATCCGAAGTCAGAATGCTTGGGTATTTGATTTCATATACTCCATGGGTGACGCATTCGGTATGAACGTTGATTGATGTTATTGGAATTGCCAGTACTTGGTTCGAGTTAACTTCGGTGATGCTGTTGTACACGAGACTGATTGACGTTCCGTTGCATGTATTTTTACCGGAGTTCATCAGTGTATCTAGACAAGGTTGATCTTGGCGAAGTTTAATTTGCAAGCAATATTGAAGGTCTTGTATCTTCTGGCATTGTTCTGATGTTGTCCAGTGTTATAAGTTATTGAGTAACAGGAACGGTTGTTTAGGGATTATCGTTATATTGTGAATTGGGATCGGCTAACTTGCCATAAGATGATGGAGAGGTTGCAGCAGTCCCCTTCCTATCTCCGACAATTTACCAAAAACATCTCGTAAAGAAAAGAAAAAAAGCATATGATGGAAGAAGTTAAAGAATGAATACTCCGTTTCCAAGAGGAAGATACCCGCACAATGGAAAACTTTTTAAATAGGCAAGAGGCTATGCTTCAACAATTTACGACCACCGTAATGAAAGGGTTGAAGGAAGTGTTTTCGAAGAATGAATCCGATTCGGAATAATTTATAAATATAAATTTTATTTTTATTGTGGCATTTATTTGGCTCTGTCTGTAAATTCCTAGCGACCAATACTTTTCCTTAATGGAAAAGTGTCTCGTAAATAGTTTTAAATTAACCCTTTGTTAACAACAAGTTCCCACCATACATGAACGAACACCATCATTATCGTTTCTTTCATAATAATAGGGATAGCAACAATTAGTTATTTCAAGATCACCAAGCCACGCCTACATCAGAAAATTCGTCCTGCCATTTCGAATCAGTCGAAATCTAGAGCCTGCGTTTTCTGACTTACGGAGGGAAGAGTTATGTTAACCACCCCTAAACGACTACAGATGACTCACCTCAGGAATGTTTGTCTACACAATAACTCATCCAATATAACAGCTACCCAGATGTACGCCACAGGTGTTCAATGACTTATCGTCACAGGTGTGAAATCCGTCAGAATTTGATGGGGATGTATTAGATGGTACGTTCGTTACTGACTAACGAAATGGTGGTTTCATGTTTGCATAATTTTTTTTTAGATGTGCACAATACTACCACAAAAGAATTCATATATACGGTGAATTCCGCAACGGTGGAACTCTCTTCGGTGCCCCCGTCAGCCACAGAAGAAAGTTTCCCCATTCTTCCCCATTCTTCTGTTAGTAGCAGTAAGGACAACAATAAATGGCCAATATATTATAATTGCTCGAATTCATTACAGATAATTGGGGTAAATATACGCCTGCGATGCTAAGGAACCCAAAGCATCCGGCATTAACAGGACGTTATAACGGGTCAGGTAAGCCGATGTACACTGATTTTGATATAATTGTAGGGAATTCTGGAGGCAATTTGAAAACAAAACTGGGGCAGTGAGTGGGATCAGACTAAACACCAATTTACTATGGAGCACAAACGGGCTAAGTATGCGATGGAGATGAAGCATGCCGAAGAGTTGCATGCAGAAAGGCTTCGTCACATGCGTGCTGAAAATAAAATGAAAGAAATAGTGTTGTGTTATGTACATAATTCATAATAAAGACTTTATTTATTATTATTCTTTTAATAATTTCGCGAAATATTTTCATTTTCATTTATTGCTCGATATTCTTCGGCAATTTCAGGATTAATATTTCTAGCTAATTGAATTTCTGCTTCTACTTATGCCATACCCACTGTCACCAACTACAACACTACTCCCAAACTCATGGCTTTCCAAACGAGCCCTAATTCTTGAATTTGCAAAAATATTAGCATCATGTGCTGAACCTGGCCATCTACACACAACTAAAAATTTCAATGAAGTATCACATTATCACATTATCACATTATGTATTGTTTTCGGTTACGAAACAGCTCAGCTTCTTCGCCACCTGGACTTTGTATTTTTACGTGCGTGTAGTTTTGTGCACCAATGCAATTAGGGAAGTCGGCGATTAAGTGAAACGCATGTTTTGCTTGTAAAATTTTCCATTCCATTCCATGATTTCTATAGCACGATAAGTGAACTGAAATTCAATCAAGTACTACAATTATAAGCAAACATTATACCTGTCAGTTTTATTTTGCATCTCAGTTCATGGGTTATTAAATTTACAATAACTTTGGATAGTCGAAAACTTACATAAAACTGCTTTTCATCCCATAGTTCAAGATGGTTAGGACGTTGTTGGTACTGCCTCGGAGCCCTAGGAAGCAGAATGTGCTCAATCATTTCCAAAAATTCTTCATCATCCGTCATATCATTATAATTTTCCATTTGAATAGTTTTTTTTACACTATTTGATCACTTAACATTAACTTTTAAACGATCAACTTTGTTTTGAGGTTATGTAAATAGTAGTAAAGCTGGTAAACCTCACTTAAGCGATCAACTGTAGCTGCTTCACAAAACTCAGCAGAAAGATTTACAGGGGAAAAAGTGGAGTAAACGTTTACTTTTACCCTTAGTTAGCGAGAATAATGCACGGAAATTGCAAATAATTGCGGGAAGATATTTTCCGAAGAGCAGGAAGACGTAAAAACTTAGACATTTAGTCAGTTTTAATAGAAGGCGTATCGGACGATTACAACAACGAAAATAAAAGCAATTTTGCCGATTTTGAAAATGTTTTAACGGAAACCGAAAAAATTTTAACAAGTAAATATAAAAGGATCGTTAATAGTGGAAAAGGGTATCGGGAAGTGGTAATTTAGATTCCGGAAGTCTTTCAAAATTACATAAATTTTAAATTATTATTAAAATTATTGCTAAGGAACAGAGGAAAATATATTTTGCCTGATAATGAATATGTGTTCACCACTCCTAATACTAAGATTCAATGGGGAAAAGGAGATGTTGCAATAAAAACTGTCGCGAAAAAATTAAATTAGAGCACCAAGCCATTGCCAGCAACAAATTAAGGAAGCAATTAACGACGGTGATGCAATTGCTTAATTTGACTCCAAAAAAAGACAAAACAATTTTCTAGCAATTGAAAAAGAAAAAAAACTAAATGGACTAACGAAGACTTAGAATCCGCAATAAAAACCGGGAAATCTGGCATGTCAGTGAAAAAGCAGATATCATTTTGTATCCTAAGAAGCACTTTCAGAGATAGGATGGCAAGTAGAAATGTTCAGGAATATTAAACAACAATTACAAACAACGAAAAAAGTTTTTCCAGATGATGAAATCTCTTCAGTTAGTGCCAGAAGAAAGAAACAATATTTAGGCTTAGAATGGGGTCTGAGGAATCTCAAGAGAAAAAGATAAAACTTCCCCCAGAATTGTCAGGTCCTGAACCAGTAGTAGATAATATTAAACAACAATTACAAACAATGAAAAAAGGATTTCCAGATGCTAAAATCTCTTCAGTTAGTGCCAGAAGAAAGAAACAATATTTAGGCTTAGAATGGGGTCTGAGGAATCTCAAGAGAAAAAGATAAAACTTTCCCCGGAATAGTCAGGTTTTGAACCAGTAGTAGAACAATTACAAATAATGAAAAAAGCTTTTCCAGATGCTAAAATCTCTTCAGTTAGTGCCAGAAGAAAGAAACAGTATTTATGCTTAGAATGGTGTAATGACCCAAACTTGCCGTCGAATTAATTTAAATATTTGACATATCCCGAACGCTCGAGAATTAAGGTAGGACCCGTCGTTGTGCTTAAGCAAGTGCGGCAAGCGTTCTGAATGCAACGGTGAGACTTTTAGGGGAAGAGGTGTCTTCAATAAAACAATAGAATAGTGGAGGATGCCTTTTTAATTTCAATTCGACGACCGTTAATAGTACAACACACACAAAATAACGAGAATAGTGAAACCTCCACCCAAACTATTCTCTCAGGCATGTTATTAAGTCATACACAAATAATGCAGAAAATTAGCGCCAACACCGACATGCCTAACATAGAGAAATCGTCCATTTTACCCAAAAAACATACACAATACAAAAACATAAAGGAGATGTGGTTATGTGATCAAAAAAAACACATGTTAAATATTTAGGTTGCAATGTCGAATCATCTGAAACATATTGGAGATCACACCGAAGACCTGGATAAATTTTGATTGGCAAGGCAGTACGAACAAACATGATGAACATGATTTCATCATTATTATCACTTGAGGCATGACATAACAAGAACTATTTGTTATGATTAATTAACCGGGCTACGGACTGTTGCCTTTCCAGGCCCACGATCCAGCACTACAGTGCGCCGTAGAGGGCGGTCCGTAACTCTACCTTAATGCCCTTTTCGAACGGTGGAAAGAACGACACAGCAATTAAACACAAATAAAAACAACAAATTTCTCGGCCTATAAATGATGGTCCAGCCGTTATTGGCCAGACTAGCCACCACCGAGTACAAAAAATATACACAGTTATAAATAGCACATACATAGCATAATAGACATACAAAACCTTTATGGTTATACTCACACCCGCGGAAATGGAAAAACAAAATCTTGCTTCGCCGCCACTGGTAAGAGCTGCAACCGGTGCCCCGTGGTGATAACCAGATGCCCACATTACTCTTAGATGATAATTTAAATTACAGAAATGGACGATTTCTCATGTTTACAATAATAAAACAGACAAATATTTAAACACTAGACCTAATTCGCATGCCATCCCTGATACAATCACCCCTCGATACAAGCCTTTCGCGTATGGAGCTTCACGCCCCCGCAGATCCTTTAAATTACTACCCGAGTTGACATTTCTCTCAAGTTCTCACGATGGTTTTAACTTAAACAGGTAACTTCACTTAAGTAACGCGTCCCCTCCGTTAGTACAGCACTGGGCCCAAGCGAGTTGCGTCATCCACCCATGTTTCGCGGTGGCGTCTCTCGGTTACACAAAACCGAAATGGAAACGCTTCGGCGTGTCCTTCCAAAACATTACATGCGTCCTCCGAATCGCACATTTAATTTAACCAAGCCGGTCCCGACCTGCTACCCGCAACCATAATTCATACGGTTCAATCTAACGAGACAACTAACCAAAGCCCACGCACTTTAACCCCAAAACAACTATAAAACATACAATACCCGATCGAGGAACCCTTCACAAATCGCACCACTAACTTAAGAGGCATCCACAAGAAACAAACACTTTCAAACAAACAAGAATTAAGAGGAAAACGCCTCTTTTTGCTGGAAGTTACACGCTAGCGTCACTTCGGGTTCAGCGTTCCGCCATCTTCCCTCTCCACCTGGATTCACTTGCCTCCCACCGGTCCAGCCTCTATCACGGGACTCCCAAAAAGGAACCCTAGCCTCTCTCCGGGTGTTAGGGTTAGTTGATAGGTCGGGTCAACAGATGGCGCGCGAGTAACTGCATACAGCGTGGGATTCGTTTGAATTGACTTAGTACAATGGGATCCGAGGAATCTTCAGAGAAAAAGATAAAACATTCCACCGAATTGCCAGGTCCTGAACCAGTAGTAGATAATATTAAACAACAATTACAAACAATGAAAAGTTTTTCCAGATGCTAAAATCTCTTCAGTTAGTGCCAGAAGAAAGAAACCGTCTTTAGGCTTAGAATGGGGTCTGAGGAATCTCAAGACAAAAAGATAAAACTTTCCCCGGAATAGTCAGGTTCTGAACCAGTAGTAGAACAATTACAAATTATGAAAAAAGTTTTTCCAGGTGCTGAAATCTCTTCAGTTATGGCAGATAAAAGAAACAATATTTGGGCTTAGAATGGGGCCTGAGGAAGAGAAAAAGGCAAAACGGCTCGGACTGAGTAGGCACTCAAAGCTGAGTAATACAGAGGCCAACAGCCTACTGGCGTGTCTGACCATAATCAGGAACAAAGCGCTGCACCTCACGTTGGAAAACGTGAGGCTGCAGGCAATAGTCCACATCACTAGCAGCAGGAAGGATCCCCCTGTGGGAGAAACCAGTTACGCTGCGGCCGTACAAAAGCCTACGGCCAACAGGGCGGGCCCGAAGCGGAGCCCCGCCGTTAATGAAAATAATGTCATAATCATTACGGGAATGAAGGGCATGAGCCCGGCAAGTTTAAGACGGGAAGTAAACGAAAAGATAAACCCAGCAGGGAAAGGCATTAAACTTGAGAATGCGGGAGACCAGGGACGGAAGGCTGGTTATCCAGACCCCAACCGAGGATGACCTTAGGCGAATAAAGGAGTCGAGTGGACTCCAAGACGCTGCTATTAAGACCGAGACTGTAAAAGGCCGAGATTGTAAAAAGCCGACGTCCAAAGATGATCGTCTTCGGCGTGTCAGAAGACTCGACAAAGCAGGAAATACTAGAAGCGGTCAAGGCACAAAATATGGACGAAACCCTACCCGAAGCGGAGGGAGCCATCGAGGCACACCCTCTTAGGTCTCCCCGAAGGGACAAATCAGTAAACTGGGTAATCGAGGCACCGGCGCAGGTGAGAAATAGCCTCACGAGTCTGGGAAAATTCTACATTAACTGGAGCTCACACAGGGTAAGCGACTACGTGGCAGTAACCCGGTGCTACAAGTGCCAAGGGTATGACCACACATCTAAGTTCTGTAAGGCAGGCGAAGGGAACGTGCGGCCACTGCGCCGAAAAAGGTCACGAATTCCGGGAATACCCCAATAAAAAGAATGAGGCCAAATGAACCAACTATTACAGATGCAAGCGAACACATACGCACCAAACGAACAGCACTGAGTGTCCAGCGTACAAGGCAGCCAAGCAAACAATAATAGACTGGACGGATTATGGCAACTAACGTCACGGCAAACACAACAAGCGAACCTAAACAAACAAGGTATATACAAATAAACACAGGTAACTCAGTGCAAGTAGCGGACGAGCTGAAGGGCTACTTCGGTAGAAACTCAGTCGACGTCGCGCTAATACAAGAACCGTACACAGTAAAGGAGAAGGTGGCATGCTACCCGATCTCCCACCGAATTGTGACGGGAAACAAAACCGGGGAAACCCCGAGGCGGCCGTAATTGTTACCAACAGGGAACTGGCCGTGACTCGCATCGCACAACTATGCACAGCGCACTTGGTCTGTGCGGAAATTATCAGCAAACAGGGGGCGATCTACGTGATCTCGGCGTACTTTCAATTCAACGAGAGAACAGCGATCCACGCAGACGCCCTGGCCAAGGCTCTGGACTCCCTGCAAGGCAAAAGTATTATTATTGGGGCTGACGTCAACGCCAAGTCGGTCATCTGGCACGCCCAGGAGACCGATCACAAAGGCGAGGTGCTGGAAACGTTAATTAACGAGAAGGCACTGACGATACACAACAAGCCTGGAGAAGCCCCGACCTTTGAACACAACATCGATGTGACTCTAACCTCAAGCAACGTTGGCCGGAGCGTTAGAGGTTGGCGAGTCGAAACAGAGGCCACAAGTAGCGACCATAACCAGATTTCATTCCGCGTCGAAACAAACGACAGCCACGACGCGGAAGAGGACGAAACGTACCTTAGTCCAGGACCACGCTTCACGTTTGGAGAGGAGCAGTGGCAGGCCCTCGACAAGCTCGTCAGCGACGATTGGGACGACTAGATGGAAACCCAGCCGGAACCCACCACGGCACAAATAGCAGAAAAGGCAGCCGAAGAGCTAGTCTCAAAGCTGACAGCCGCATGCGAAAAAACATCGAAAGCGCACAAAGTGCGAACCAAGGGCTCCAATTGCTGGACCACCGAGCTCACGACCCTCAAAAGGGCGGCGCTGGCCTCCAGAAGACGGTACCAAAGACAGGCACAACCATTTGAAAGGGCAAGGCTAAGGACCGAGTACCTGAGGATATGCAGAGAGTACCAAGAGGAAGTGGCCAAAGCCAAGATAGAAAGCTTCCAGAAACTGGTGAACGAACATGGGAACAAAGACCCATGGGGTTTAATATATAAAATCCGCACGAACAGACTCAAAACACAGCAAGTCCTGTCAATGCTGGTGCACGAGGGTGCGCAAACGCTAGGCTGGGAAGAAACGGCAAGGATAAACTCCTGCCAGACGATGAAAACCCGCCTAAACCGGCCCATGAAGCCAACTGGGCGGAAACTCACGACGAGCAAACGAGCGCTGACTTCACCCTAGAAAAAGTGAAGCAGACACTAGACAATATCAAGCCTGGAAAGGCACCAGGCATGGATGGCATCGGCGCTAACATAATAAAAAGACAGTTCCCCACTATTGGGACCTACTTATATAAACTATACAACTATACTACAGAACGCACGTATTCCCCAGGGAATGGAAAAAGGGATTGGTAAAAGCAATCCCAAAGGCGGGCGAGAAAGACCTTACCAAACTGGACTCATACAGACCGGTGGTTCTCCTGAGAAAGCTTTACGAAAGACTTTTCGCAGCCAGAATGGCCTACTACCTAAGAACACATAACCCATCAGGAAAGCAGTACGGATTTGTGGCAGGAAAATCCACAGAAGACGCGCTGATGGCCGTCAAGAATAAGATAAGAAACTCGTACGGCTACGATTGCAAACAATCATAGGAGCGTAACAAAAGTGATCACGAAGGGATGTCCACAGGGGTCGGTCCTAGGACCCTACCTCTGGAACATCCTCTTCGACGGATCGTTTAGAGACGGACTCGACGAAATTGCGTACGCGGATGATAAACTCATCCTCGTGCACGGGAACTCCAGAGCCCAATTACAACGGCAAGGGCAGAGTGCAATAAACAATATGACAGAGTGCTGCCGGCAGAATAGGCTCGAGCTTTCTTAGTCGAAGACGGAGATGGTCCTCCTGAAGGGAAGACTCGACTATCAATATCAACTACAAAGTATTCCAAGTCTTATTAGGGATTGGTTTTTATCCATCAAACTCAAGCCTTTGCCTAGGTGGCAGGGTAGCATTAGTTTCTTATTGTATCTACGATCAAAATATTTGATAAACCGGTTCGAATGGACATGTATAAAATGTTATCCCCATCACAGTTTTTGTGTTTGCTTCTTTAACGAGTCCCACTAGCCAGTGATATATTTATGCATTTTAGAGGAAAAAGGAACGAATAACTCGTAACGAATATTATTACAAATTACGGGCAAGTGATAATATTGACCAAGTATATGCTGGACACTTGATAATCGATCCTATAAAAGGTGCCTTAAATTCTTATTATATAGCGATAAAAAATACTGTGCAACTGTACATTTATTTCGTCGAATATGTAGGTTTCCAAGATATAAATTCGATATGAAACCAAAACAAGTTCTGGATGAACTTTTCCAAACAAAAAAAGTCGATGTCAGAAATTTCAATCATTTGCGCACATTTTGAAAACTCTGCAAGTGACGAGAATTGTTTTTAGGCTATATTATTATAGACGTAGGTAAATTGAATATTCTATTTTGCAAATGTATTTAATTGTTTGGTTTGTAGTTGTGCGCTGGAATTGTGGCGTCTCAGAGTACGTTTTGCGCGGTTCACGAAGCTACCTACATAATATTGAGTACCTAATTTAGTTTTGATCTAAATTAAATGACATGAAGAAAACTAATAAATTTCAATACTCATACAGGTTACGTTAGAATCGACTAAAAATAAATGTCTTTGTAAATTTCGCAAAATTATTGCAACTTTTGAACATTTTCATTAGTTATTATTATGCAATATCATAATAAAATTATGAAATTAAATTTTTGGACAAAACGCAAGAGATTAATTAGTAGATGTAAAATGAACTAAAATAATAAAACAAAATGATAGATGAACAGTTACGAGAAAAACGCATTATTAGATGAAGATCTGATCAACCTCATGGAAATTCCAGAGGAACAGGCGGAGAATTCCGATATTGGTGGAGATTCCGATGCAGAGGATGACATCGAAAAGTATGAAACGTCAACAACGACTCGATCTTCCTTAGGAAGCTTTAGGCCAACCCCCCAATTAAATATATCAACCCCAGAACCAACAGTTAAGCGTTTACGTCACGTGGCGGGGCTTTCAACAGCTCAGGAAGTCCTCTGACGATTCTGTGGCGGACGTCACATATACTACCAATTTGCCACAACCGCTCCAAAGGCCTCTCTCTTGTCGACATTAAGAGCGAAAGTGACAATGGTGAGCAACCAGCAGAAGTTTCTGACTGTGAAGCGTGGACGAAAGGTGCTTTGGAACCAACTCGCTATTTGAATTTCCAAAGTTACTCCAAATTTTAATTTTAGGTTAACAGTGAAAACCCATTAATTTTTTTCAAAGTTTTTTAACAACTATAACAATTAGAAAATATAGTGGTGTAATCAAATTTATATGCCTCCCAAGGTAGCACAAATTTAGATTTGACTATTGAAGAGCTAAAGAACTTGTTGGTAATTCTTATCATAATGGACTTCAACACACTGCCCACCCTGAAAAACTATTGGTCGAGAAATACAAACTTTAATAACCGTCAGATATTCAAACTTTTTTCTGTCAAGCGATTTTTAAAAGTACTTCGATTTATACACATTAATGACAATTCTCAGATGCCGCCCCGTTAACATGGTTATTATGATAAACTTTATAAAGTTAGACCACTCATTACTGCATTTGGTAACTCATTTATTCCCAGTTGAAATATTGCGATTGACGAAAGCATGATTGCATTCAAAGGGAGAACATCATTGAAACAGTACATGCCAATAAAACCAATAAAAAGGGGCTTTAAGATTTGGACAATTGCATGCGCTGAAACAGGGTATTTGTTGGCATTTGGCATTTATGAAGGAAAGAAAAAGTGTTGACTCGGAATATACTTTAGAACGAGTTTTTCTTAGATTGTATGAAAACCTACAAAATAGGAGATTTTGTCTCTATCTTGACATTTCCTTTACAACAATTCTCCTCATGAGAATGTTGTCTGAAAGACAATTATTTGGATGAAGCACAATCAGACAGCATTGCCTGGAAAAGCAGGAGATGGTGGCTCACACTGTTTTATTATCTAATAGATGCGTCAATTGTAAATAGTTATATTTTATATAGGCAGGTGTTACGGGAAAACCATTCAAGCTAAAAACCTTTTAGTCATCTAGAATTTAGATGTAGGCTGGCCAATGTATTGATTGAAGATTATTCTGCGAGAAAAAAACGAGGTGCACTTTTAGTAACGCCAAAAGGTTTCTGGAATGTAAAGCACTTACCACAGAAATCTACTTCAAGACGTTGTGTCCAATGCAACAAGAGCGGAAAACAAAGCCCTTCCATAATAGAATGCTCAGGTTGTAAAGTGGCTTTGTGCTTGATTTGTTTTATTCCATATCATCATACATATTTTATTTTTTAGTGTTTCTATATTTTTACTATGATTTTTACTATGTTTTTTACTTTTTAATATGTTTATTTCTATTTAAGAAACCAATATTATATCCATGACAGTAAGCGGGCCTTGTTAATTCGACGGCCTATTACGTAGTCATACTGGCACCTTTTCTAGTAACAACATCAGGACTATTTCCAACCATTGGTGGTAATACTACATCCAATCTGACAATCTTGTTGATCCTTTTAATGGTTTTCTTCCTGCTCATGGCAAGCGGCCTTGAGGAGGTTTACGAAATGGCTAATAGGTTAACACAAAGAAGAGAGAGTCTACCGTAAATGATTCCAATTCCTCTAGTAGAAGAGATTAAATTCTGCTTCAGTTTCTGAAAATGGCGGGAAAAAATTTCTCCATTTTAGTTAACAAAAAAACCGACGGAACGACCTTAAAGGTTAAAGCGAAGAGGTGGGAAGATGTTGCTGCAGAATCCAATTCCTGCAGCAATAATGTCGAGAGGCTACCAATGCAGCTAAAGACAGCCTACAATAACATTTACAAAAAACTAAAAACGGAGGCTGCAAATGACAAGGTAAATACTTGTGTTCTCATATTATTCATTTACTAATAAATGTATTGCACCTAGAACTGTATAAAACAGGCCCTAGAGGTAGGAGAATCTGCGGCACATTTAATAAGCCTCCTAAAGCCGTAGTTACAATCGTTAAAATCTCGCGAGTTACACTAATTTAAGAAAACAAAATGAATTAAGAAAAAAGTAATTTATTTACAAGCAACTAAAAAACACTTTTTACAGATTCTTCAACGCATATGTTGAATGAAAGTATAATTGACGAGAGCAGCGAGTCGACCCAGCAGATCGTCGAAATCTTCAACCAGCTCAAACATTAACACGTTCACTGTCATCGGCACACCCGTTCGTAACGGTCTTATAAGTGGCAGTGACCGTGTTAAGAACAGGAAAAACATAAGCGATGTTTACGAGCAAGTTAGCAAGGACAAAAGGAAAAGGGGTAACTTGCTGCCAAGAAAGGCAGAACTTGAGATTGAAATTGTAGAGGAAAAACTGCACCAACAAAAATTCAAGTCCAGGCAGGAGGAATTGAAAGTTCAAACGGAAGTATTAAAAAAAAATGCGGGAAGAAATAGCACGACATACCGAATTAAAGTTGAGGCAGGATGGAATTGACTTTTAATATCCATATACAGGGTGCAAGTTTGTTATCCTAGGTACCATTGTACATTTTGTACCAAACTTGGCTACATCACACCTCGGCTGCACGAGTGACAACTTAAAATAACAAGTTTAGAATATATTAAAAAAGTAGTCTATTTTCTTCTGTAAAAATTCACAATTTAGCACAAAATTGTTTAGGTTACCATTGTGCTACTTCTTGAAATTATAAGTGTGGTAGTAATTATATTTTAATATATTTTTGGGGACCAAAGTATTTGAAAATTTTTAAGCTTTGTCACTCTTGCAGCCGAGGAGCGGTATGTGAGGCATTACTATATACAACCACAAATAAAGAAATGGAATTATACTACTTATTATCTACTAAAAAAATGTGTTACTTAATGATGTTCTTGCTGAAGCATTTATGACATTATTAACATCAATATTAATTATTGGTTCATTTGAAAGGTTTTCATTTGGTTCGACTTGTTTTAAATCGATCGATAAGTTGTGTAAACGAGCTGTAGTCACAATAACATCTACTACTTTTTCTGGTTTTAATCTTAACCCCATCGACAGACATGGAAACCTTCTCTTCCACACACCAAACGTTCTCTCAATTATATTTCTGATGTGAATATGTGATGCATTATAACATTTGCTTATATTGTCAATCTTTCAAAATGAATTCCGCGAAATGTAAAGAAGTAATTAGGTGTTCATTCTTTTTATGATGAAGGAAATGTATTTAAATTGTTTCAGAGTACGAACAACAATTCCCATCTCGAAGTGAAACAAGACCAGGAGAAGAAACACTCGCCAATAAAAATTCCAGCGCCGATAAAACCAACAAACCCTCCTAGAAAGTCGAACCAATGAGTAGGTTGACTCCCGTCAGCAGAATCATCCTGTTATAAGTATGATTGGTGTATATCAAATGGATATAACGAAAGAAAAACATATACCAAACATTACTGACGAGATTTGAAGCTAATGGATCAATTACTAAATGTTTTGTGCCAGAAAGCACAATTGAATCCGTCATTTCGATAACGGCTCGAGTCACACTTTTTTTAATATCACTTTTTGACGTCATTTTATTCATTGAAGCGTTTTACATATTCCCTGTGAAAAGGACACATTGACGAAAATGCTCATAAACCTAGAAAAATAATGTCTAGTGTAAGGAAGAGTGAAAACTATAAACATGATACAATAAAAAAAAACAAAATTGCTGGAGAAGCAAATAAAAACCATAAAGGAAGAGATGTGGCACCAAGACAAACGGGAGATTATTGCAGGTTAGTTTTTTGGTCTTTAATCGTTCTAAACATTATGTTTATTTACTCCCCATGTTTTACCACATATATTATTAGCTCAAGATAATGTTTATCGTTTTCTTAAAATGGATGGAGATAACAGAGGCAAATCAGAGGGATCACGGAGCAATGCAATATCTGGTGATGCATTAACTGGAATTCCTGTTAAATATGTGCACTACTATAATAAAGCTACATCAGCCTATTATTTAGATGAAAAACTCAATGTGAAAATTATGCACACATTGTACAAACAAAAATATCCAGATCATCCAATAAAATATAAGTTTTACTTAAAATATTTCCAAGAAAACTTTAACTTGTCGTTTGGTAGAAAGCAAATTGATGTATGTGCACTGTGTGAAGAGTTAAAGATTAAACTAAAAAATCCACATATTAATGATAATGCAAAAAGAGTCAAACGAGCAGATATTGAGATCCACAAAAGACAAGCAAATAAATTTTACAAAAAAAATACAGGAAGTGGAAACTAAGGGCGAGTTTTTCAATTGGAGTTTAAACCTCCGATCAACTGATCGACGTTCAGGTACTGATCCGAGATCACACAAATGCGGCGTTTTTCAAATCGAGGTTGACAACCGTTCAGTTGAACGGCGTTCAAGCCAATTTTCTTTTGGTTGGCAACGAAATTTTGACAGATCAGGTTATGATCTTGGTATCTCGTGTGTGATTATTTGAACTGTGTTATTTGAATCTAGTTACGATGAGTACCAAGCGGGCAGCCAATTTTAATAAGGAAGAGGAGCAAATTTTGGTAATTATTTTAAATTTTGTTAAAAAGCAAAGCATAGCGTCATTAATTTCAGGCTGACCTTGTTTTCCAATACAAAAATGTTGTGGAAAATAAAAAAAGCGATACTGGAACAGCAAAGAAAAAGGCCATGGCTTGGGTTGCTATAGCCGCTAAATTTAATTCATCGGCTACAATTTTGCGAGATGCAGACACGCTTCGTAGAAAGTATGAAAATATAAAAAAAGGTCAAAGCAGCGACATGCCGATGAAAGAATGGAAATCGTCAAGACTGGCGGTGGCAAATATAAAGAAAGTTCGCTAACTGACGTAGACATCTGCATTAAATCTATGTTGGGTGTCCAGATGACTGGACATACATCAGAGTTTGATGCTGATGCCCAGTTAGTTTGCGAAGAAGGAACTCGTAAGTACATTATTTTACTTTTTAGTTTGAGCAAATATAATACCACACAGTGACTAATTATAACTGAATTGTTGCCACATCAACATAAGAAAACAACAGATAATATCTATATATCTATATTTCATGTAAATTAAAATTCCTATGAATGATTTTAGAAGGTGAATCAAGCCAAAGCTATCTTCTACAGGAAGTCGTGGAAGAAGCGGATTGGTCTCGTGGCACCCCAGACATGCTCCGTAGACCAATTTCAAAGCAGTTAAGAGTAGAAGGTGATTGATATATTTGAATAATTGATATTTGCATCTATGTAGTATTTACATGTTTTTTTGTTGTTGTTTTAATTTGATTTATTTTAGAATATATGTTCGACAATGAGGTGCAACACACCAATTTATTGGAGGAACCAGAAATGGGAAGTGTTGATTCCGTCCAAAATGTTTTAAATGGTAAATAGTTGGTTTTTTAATTAATGGTAGTTTTATGTTTAATATTTTTTTTCCAGAACGACAACCACCTCAGTCGTCATTGAGAACATTGGCTGCAAAGAAAAAAACCTCTGGTAAGATTCAGTGTTTTGTATTACATAAATTACATAAATGGTTTGGCTTATGTAAAAGAGAACATTTTTAATATCATTTTAACAAAATTTCTGAACAAGGTTGTATTTATAGCTTATGAAATCTTTGACGAAAGCAAATCAACAGCACCTAAAGCTGTGAAACGAAAGTGGTCCCAAGTAGCAGATAAAAAGCTGGAACTGCTAAATCTGCAACTGGAAGCTGTGCAGACTGAAATAAACCAGAAAAAGGAAGAGCATACAGCGAGACTCAAATTTATGGAGGAGGAACATTTAATAAAAATGAAAATATTTGAAGCAGAATTACAGCAAAAAACTTATAAATAATTTAGTTGCGTACAATAAAAAAATAAAAAATCAAAAGCATTTTATTACGTTAAATTTTGAAAATAATCATTAATTAAAGAGTATCGTGTTGCATTATTAATTCCACCGTCACCTCTTATTGGAACATAGTGCACAGGAGGCATATCATTCACGAAATTAACTGCTCTCTCAATTTCGTCATCGATGGGTGGATCTGGCTCATTGATGTAACGAGCAATATTGTGAAGAACTGCTGTTGCAACAATAATGGCTTCAACCCTGTTTAACTTTAGTCGTATCCCTAACGCTAATACAGGGAATCTGCGTTTCCAAACACCGTAACTTCGCTCAATCGGATTTCTCGTTCGAATTTGTGATTCATTGAACAGCTGCTCTGCGGGTAAACGAGGATTTCCTAGTGGTGTTATCAAATAATTCTTGATGGGATAACCACTATCTCCAACTAATACATTATTTCCCATTTCATTTTGCTCAAATCTTCTTCTTATGTTTGAGTTTCTAAAAATGTTGGAGTCGTGTGCGGAACCAGGCCATCTAGCCACAATGTCTAATATTTTCAGATTATGGTCACAGATTGTTTGTACATTGATGGACATAAAGCCTTTTCTGTTCCGGTACACCTCCGCATTATCTCCTCCAGGGGATTGAATTTTGATATGGGTACAGTCTATGGCACCTATACAACGAGGAAAACGAGCAATTCGATAAAAACCTTGTTTCACATCATTTATTTCTTTTTCATCACTCGGAAATGTTATGTATTCTCTTGCTAGGCGGGCAATGGCACGAGATACTTTGAGTACGATTTTACTGGTGGTACTTTTATGCACCCCAGCAAAATCACCGATCATGTTTAACATGGTCCCAGTAGCGTAGAACCTTATTGCAATTAGTAGCATTTGTCCTGGACTGAGGGCATGGTTGCGATTTGTCGGAGATCTTATTGAATCTAAAATTCTTACGTTATAGATACTTTTTTAAATGTGGGTTGGTATATTTTGCTTACCTTCAATTCGATTCACAATTATTTGAACAGTTCCTTTTTGAAGACGGAAACGCGTAAAAAAATCATATTCATCCCATTCTGTAAAATGGTCTCTTTTATCCCTTACTATATAAGGGCGCCGTGGTCGATCAACATAATCGATGTAATCAATAACATCTTCATCTTCGCTTAAAATATCTACCAAATCCATAACGCACGTGAAGTATTCAACAACAATGAGGTTATATGCACTGAACGGCGTTTAAACGGCAACGATCGACCGTTCAGATCTGAGGTCGTTTAAACTCCGTTCATCTCTTGATCCGCATTTGAAAAACACCCAATTTCCTCTGAACTAAGTTCACCCCTGAACGGCGTTTAAACTCCGATTGAAAAACTCGCCCTAAGTGTAAGAATGATCCAATGCGTTTATAAGTGATCCGGCCATAAGAGTAGGTACGCCGTAGTAAACAACATGGGCAGAAGTGGCCAGGGCTGCATTTGGTAAATTTTTATAAATTTCTTGATGATAAATATGATATAAGCTAGTAAACATTAAACTTCTTCTAATAATTAGGTAGGTATGTGGGGTTATTGATTAACTTAGTTACTTGATGAATTCAATGACTTGTATTCGTCTCTAAATTTAAAGCAATTTTTGTACTTTTTCTAGACATTGTCAATCATTTACACAAAATGATTTTTATCCTTTGAATAAAAAACTGTAGACTGCTGATTTGGACAACTAACGGTATCGGGACCCTTCGTTTCCGGACCGGGATAATTTCAGCAACAGTCGTGCGGGACTCAATCTTCACCAACCGAGTAACGGTATTATGTCAAACCAGTCCCGTTAGAGTTTTCGCCCCCGACAAAGATATCCCTCATAAAATAATACTCGTCAATACGTCGCAAAGAGCGGTCGCTTTCGAGAAGATTTAATACACGGCAGTTTCATTAATTTTATTTATACAAAAATTTTTGTTAATATCCGTATTTTTTGTTTGTTTATTGGATAAAACAATCCTTTTTGAGAGCGAGTTTCATATTAATTTAAAAAATTGGAATTATTAAAAAATGTGGCGACCATGGCATGAAACCCAACCTCAGCAACATGTTAAAGGTCCTGTGGATGTAGAGCAGGAAGAAATACTAATTGAGGAGAATGATGTGAAAATTAGCGCTATCACACCAGAACGAAAACACAAACATTTACCTATTGATGCTAAACAATTGATATTGAATGTTTACGGATATATAAAAAATACCGAAGGGGCAAGTTGATCCATTGCAAAAACATCTCGTATGACGAAAGTTCCAGAGTCAAGTATTAGACATATTTTAAAATATGGTGTCAACGTAAGAAAAATAAGAAAAGATACAGGGACTTCCAAACTTTTTGATGGCCAACATGCGGATTTAATAAGACGTCTCATATACGAAGTTTGCGAAAATAACGTTGTTTTAACACTGCGTATGTTACATCAGAAAATACGTGATCAATTAAGAATTAAATGTAGTCGGGAAAATCTGTGAAGTTGTTAACGACTTTTTTATTTATCAAGTAACTATTTTATTTCTTTGTAACCAAAGTGATATTAGTGTTTTTTTGTTATAAATAAACATTGCCTTATTTTCTGCCATTGAGTGCAGTCGATAATAAGTGTCAGTCTTTTAATTTCGATAGTTTTTCGTGCCATTAAGTGCAGTCGAGGTTCAATACGAAACCTTTATTTTCGATTATATACAGTCCATTATATTTATTTTAGTTCTTCTTCATATAACCATCTCGATTTGCCATTGAGTGCAATAAAAGAACAAAACATATTTTTGGTAAAAAGAATCCTTATAACAATTAAAACTTTCTTCAGAGAACAAAATGAGTAATGAATCGACAACATAATCCATGGATGCTGATCAAGCAGGAACTTCAACTCCGCAAGAGAGTAGAGGTACTAAAAAAGGATTCAATCAATTAGTGGACCCAGACAACACAAAGAATGAAATTTCATCATCTAAAAAACCTCGCATTGAGCTTGATAAAATTAAAAAGGTGAAAGTATTGAAATTTATTGCAAGGGCTCTATACAATGTTCACATGCTGGAGTTCAAAAATATTGATCCTATCATGGCGAACATAAATCTACGGTTACAAATAGCAAACATAGTCTTCACTGCACATAACATTTTGAGACAAAAACATAATGAAACAAATGGGAAGCTTAAAGAAAAAACAAAAAGCTCAGAATATCATATAACTCTTTTAAGCGAGATCCATCACATAACTAGAGAGGATGCTGTAAAGCCAGTGGAAGCAGCAGCTCTAAGTGAAGGATTGAAATATCAAAAATACTTGAATGAAGATAAAGAAAATTGGTATGGAACAGCTGCTCCTTATCTTGACTTTCTCGTTTGTTTTGGATTAAGACTTACTAAATTAAGAGTTGGTCATTCTAGTATGCCAATAAAGAAAGAAAAAGGAGGAAGCACATCGTTCCCAGTGAGCAAATATGGATTATATGGTAACCATCATGTATTAATGGAAGGGTGCACATTTCCACCAGAGAAAAGGAGCTCAATAGCGCACACAAAGTGTAGAACCTATGACAGCACTATTATGCATGATTCGGTCAACAACAGAATATAGGAAGAAATGGGAAGACGCTGTAAAGAGGTCAATGGCACATGTACCTGGAATCGATGATATAATTTCAGTGTCAAAGGGGAAAACAGCAAAAGAATTAGCACCCTTAATTACAACCCTAGCAGATATCGTATTGATAACAACCACAAGACAAGCAACAAGAGTATGTTTCCCTCCAAATGAGTTTGCAAGAATTTTCAATAATCAAACTTTGTATGGAGTAAAAGGCCCAGATGTAGTATTCAGCGATGACCCTAGCCTTGGGATGTTTGGGTCAGAAGAAACATTTGAGTACTAAGAAGACAGCTCTTGCACAATCTCACGTGACTCCGTTTGTTGTACCGGAGGGATGGATCAAAGTGGTCCAGAGCGAAGTAATCCATCCCCATTGAGACATCGTTTTAAGTAGATTGATAGCTGGTGGAAAAATAGGAGATGGATCCAAAGCTGAAAGAGCTCCATCAGATCAAATTTATCAGTGGATCCATGACGGAATACGCAGGATGCCCATGCCACTAAACATGGAAAGCTCAGTGGAAAAATGTCGAGCAAAGTTTCCTACAGAAGTCGGAGAATTGGTTTCGAATGATGTATTGAAGGAGATCACCTCTCAAGCTTATAATCTGACGCATGAAGATGCTGAGCGTAAGAAAATTGATTTCATTGTGTGAACCTTGGTTATTCATCTAGACATAATAGAAAACTTTGACACATCTACATACATACAAAGTCATGTGCAACATGGAATACTCTCTGAATGGTGATTTCAAAGAAGGTCATGTTTCTCAAATAGTATATCATTGTATGTTTGGAACATTTAAAGAAGATTTAGGCGTACTATCAACAATAACAAATCTCAAAACGTGGTGTAATAGAGAAGAAATTGGAAATGGATTTCAGAAAATGACTAATAGCACCACTATCAACACACTCAGGCCTATAAAGATGAATAGTTATTCCAAGATGAGCAGTGCTAATCAAACAGGACTGTTGGCAACAGCTTACATACAAACAGTTTCGGTACCTTCATTTAGCGGGTTGAGAACAGACTTTCCATGAAGACTTTTTTGAAAATTTGAAGAGAAAAACTGGGACCAAATCAGGTGGGAAGACAATTGATGAGTTAATAATGTCCTTATTAACAGTTTTGAAGGAGCTCGTAGAAATGCTTGACAAGGGAGGAAGACAAATAGAAATGGGAACAGTGAAGTGGAAAGAAATGGCTTCTTTAAAGATAGGTACAGTGTATGGCAAATGTATCGAGACATCTCATTGCTAGACTAGTCTAACGTCCGAAACTAAGCGTGTCCTTCTCTAACTTGATGTGCATCGTTACGTTTCAGTTCCACTCATTCATATCGTTTCTTGCGTAAAAATTCCTGTAGACCGGCCGGGCCATCCCATTACATTTTACCTTGAAACGAATTTTCAGAACGAAATTTGAAAGCTTTTGTGGTTCATTGCCAGAGAAATACACTTTATAATGGAATAAATTAAGTAGTCTTTTGGATTAAACAATATATTATTTATTCAACATAACAAAAATGAAAATACATAAGTTTATGTGTAGTAGATAATTCTATAAAATTAACATTAAAAATATATCGAAAAAAAAAGGAATTACTTATACTATAAAATATCAATTAAAGTTAAAAACTAATCAAAAATTTACAAAATTACTGCAAAATTAAAATTACTAGTGTATGAGAAGAAACGAATTGGGAATAAAACAACAGAATATTTTGATTTGGTGACGGATACTTTTAACAATTATTTAAATTTATGTTTAGGTAAATGACCGGCATCCCTTAAACATTTACAGGTAGAATATTATTACTTGTAAATTACTTTACTTTTAAACCAATTTCTAGAAGAAAATAGTTAGTTCAAACACGTTGTTGATTGAAGAACTGTTTGCGAAATGTATTCATCCATCGAATTAAGAGCAAAAGTGATTACTTTGTTTGAACAGGGTGTTCCAATAAATAAAATTATAGATCAAGTCAATTTATCGGTGAATGTGATTAAATTTTTTCCATCTTTCGGAATGTATTCTTTTTTTAATAATACAATAATATTGTTAAAATTAAAGTTCTTTAAAAAAAAAACTTTTGTCCAGTTTCATTGCTGAATGTAATAATAAAAACATCATTGATATTGATAGTTTGTCTGATTATCGTAAATTAACTGTATACCTGTATACAATTTTAATGGAACAATCGAAATTGCTTCAACTTTGTAATTAGGTCAATTTTATCAATTGTTTTAGAGATCTAGAGTGTACGCATGGGTGAAGAGGTGGAAAGATGAAGATTCGTTGGAAACGAAATCAAAAAGTGGCAGGCCAAAATCGCTCACAATTGACCAAGAGCAGTTGTTGCTGGCCAATGCTACCGAGCAACCCTTCGGTAGTTTGGCGGCTCGTAGGGAATTGCTAAATTTAGATTGCAGTAAATACACAATACGGCGCCGTAATAGAAAATAGAAAACCTGCGAAAAAATTGATTTGAGTGCTGCTCATCGTCAACAAAGAAGAGCATTTGCTCATAATCAATTAGATAGGGATTGGACAAATGCTATTTTTACTGACGAAAAAATATTTAAATCATACAGTAACAGCATCAAACCACTATGGCGGATGAACAATACTCGATACGCTCCACAAAATGTAGCATTCATTCGCCATAGTGGGCGTATAACAATGGGGGTATGGGGGTGGTTGAAACCACAACGCGAATGACCGGTCTAGAGTATGTGCACATTTTGGAAGACGTTATGTTACCAAGTGTGTGCAGACTTTACGCCGATCCAGAAGGAGAACTTCCACGCATTCCACTCATTCACGATAATAGCGCGGTGCACAAAGCTGGTGTGGTTCAAAGGTGGTTTGAAGGGCATCCGGAGTTCGAAGTAATTCCTTGGCCCTTCAAATCACCTGAATTGAATCCGATTGAAAACTTGTGGGCTAGTATGGTGAAGGAATGGAATGACGTTGATGGTCTCAACAATATCCGGACTAGAGCGACCCTCCTGACCCACTGTCTTCGTGTGTGGGATCATGCGTTCACATTGACGGGCAAAGGATAACAAGTTAGATTGAAATTTTGTTCAATATAAAATAGGATTGAAAATGACTAAGCTTTTAATCCTCTTCTTTTGCTTGGTTGTGAGGTCAGACACTGGGTGTAATATATGGTTTCAAGAACCATTTGTAAAGACAAATTGCACTTACGATAAGTACATTGTCAATTCCATAGTATCCACACAGGTTCTATCCAAGGCTGAACTTGAGAGGACAATGTTCATAGGGCCCATCATAGTGTCATCAGATGAGAAAATAGCATCAGTTTCACTGATGGCAAACCCTATTTGTTCTAATAGACTTGATGGGAGAATGAAAAGGCTTCTTAATTGTGATGGATTCTCTTTTTGGGAAGGCTTTCTAGTTATGTTGCCATTTCACTATGTGACATTATGCATTATTAGAATGATAAGAAAGATGAAGAGAGTGAGACTATCACTAGGGATGATAAGTGGGACATGGACAAAAAGAGGAAGACGGTATAGTAAGGTGACTGGGGGATATGTATCCTTTTCATATATAACTTTGTTACTAATCTTTATATCACTCAGCATAATTGAGCCATCTCAAGCCTGTAAGGAGTTTAAAGTCCAGAAAATTAACAGCAATCTTTATGTGATAGAAGCAAGCCTATATCCAGGGGAAAGTATATGTATCGATCATGGATGGCTGAAACATACTGGAACAACTTACAAGTTTGAGATGAACTTCTTATATCATACATCTGAATGGTTACTGAGAAACACAAGAAATGTGTATTGCATTTGGGGCGATTGTAACCCAGAATGCAATAGAAGAATCTCTAATTCTACTCCTGCGTACTATAGTAGTTCAAATGTCATATATCTAATTAAATATAAGTGTACATGGAGACCAGGAGAGGGACCATGGTGTGTTAATTCAATTTCATGCTTACAAGATGACTACCAGATAGAAGCACAAAAAAAGTTCTTCAGAGTGTCAAATTTACTCCCAACTAGACCAACCATGGAGGTTAAGATGAATCTACCTTCATATTGTCATTATAAAGCAAAATTGAACACCTTCTCCAATCTCCTGCAGACTGCGGCAATTGTTCAAAGTAGGTCATCAAAAACAAAGTTATGTCTAGATGGTCATCACAAAGGGAATCCTAGACTTGGGTCTCTCGGAGATATCCAGATAACGAACATGAAGAGTTCTGAAGGTATTGCTTTTGATTGGGAATTCGACTGTAACCAGGACTACACCTCTGGTGTCTTTGCATGTGCATATAAAGAATCCTTTATTAAGAGTGGACTTAGTACATGTGGTGATGTCCCTGGGTACTATTCAGGCTTCACAACATATATGGATGGTGACTTTCTAGTGCTCAGAGATAATGAAGCACAAGATTATGAAATTATATGTTCTCAAAAACCAGTCCTCGAAGAATCTCACATAGGGAAGTGTGGCAATCTGCGAATGGAAGTATGGGGGACAAAGAACCTAGCTTCTGGGTTGAGACTTGTTGCACCAGGTAATTCCCCTAATAACGAACATGTGTTCATTCTAGAATCAGACTGTTTCCTAACAGGAGAGGAACAGCTACTGTGTGATGACAAAGACCACATATTCCCTATAACTAGGGCTGACTGTGCAATATCAAATGTCACATCCAAGGACATGACATTAACTTATGATCAGACACAGTCTGTCAAAGATGTTCATGAAGTGGACATAACAGACTCTCAAGACCCATGGCATAAAGTAGCATCAATATGGGCAGACAATAATCGGGGAATGCTATCTGGCATTTCCTTGATTTTTCTTGTAGTGATTGAATGTTATTTATGAATTTTTGTATAATAAACTAAATGAAATTATGCTTGGTTTACACTTATTTATTCATCATTTATTTGTCATCAAATAATTACCATGCATTTATAGGTAAAGTTTGACTAATGATATTCTGCTTTTACGACTTTAAATTGCAATCAACTTTTACTGATGATAATGAGGGTTCACTGCAGGGGGTATCACAAACCTCGTTGCTTTCAAAAATATTTTCGTAGATAGTTCAGGACCATACGATGCGAATAAAAGTCATAGAAAATGCACTTATGCAGAACTCATCAAGTACCCAAGTTAATCAATAACCCCGCATACCTACCTAATTATTAAGAGATTTAATATTTAATCGTTTATATTTATATCTAAGCATCGAGATAAAAATTCACCAAATACAGCCCTGGCTATTTTTGCCCATGTTGATTATTACAGCTTACCTACTTTTATGGACGGATCACTTATAGTATTGTAAAAGACAGTCATAAACGCAGAATATCTTTAGCCAAACTTTATTTGATTATTTGCTCCGAACTTAACTAAAGTTGAAATATTTGAGTACGGTTCTGAAGTAACTGCAAAAATATTTTTTAAAGCAACCAGCTTTGTGGCACCCTGGAGTGAACTCTCATTATCATCGGTAAAAGTTGATTGCGATTTAAAGTCGTAAATGCAGAATATCGTTAGTCAAACTCTACCACATATTTCTGTGCAGGAGGTTTTTATCAACTGTGGCTTTGTGAGTTTTGCATATATGATCTAAAAACTGGTAAATCAGTCTTTTATTCTTATTGCGAAGGAGTCGCTAATAAAGGTCCCAACGAAGTGCGCACTTTTGTGCTGGATTATATTAGAAAAAATATTGGCAATGATGCCGAAGAGCTGTACCTATCTTCAGATGGTTGTGCCGGCCAAAATCGGAATCATGCCATAGTCCGTATTCCTTTATCACTGGTAGCTGAACAAAATAACAATATAAAGGAGATACAATATTACATACCCAAAAGAGGTCATTCATTCCTTGAAAACGATAGAATGTTTGGAACAGCAAAGAGACATATTCGAAAAAATGAAGGATTTACCCACCAGCCGAGTATGAAAATCTTATAGTTGAGGCTAATGAAAATTTTGAAATAAGAAGACCCAAAACTGAACATAACGAGTGGGGCAGAGCAACTTGCTTATTTAGAAATTCAATTTAAAAAAACTGTAATGAAGATATATATTTAATTTCTTGAACAAGATGAAGTAGATGAAGTAGACAATTTTTAATTTGACTAGAACATATAAAAAATGTGTGTTAATGTAAGAAATTTTAATATGTAAAATGTGACGCGGTTATATTTAATTATAATTTTAAAAATATTTTTTAATAATATGTAAAAAGAAGAAAAAAGTGTTGTGGGAAAAGGAAATTTATATGGAGAAATCAATAAGTAAGTTTACTTTTTGAGTTTTAAACTAATAATAGAAAACACCCACAAAGGAGGAAAAATAATTATTGTATTAAGATGAAGTACAACATTCAAAGTTTATGTTTACGCAGTTTTAAAGATGATATCCGGCAGATGACGTTCAGATTGGCATCTAAGCAGTTTTCTGGCAGTCAATCATAGATCTACATAACGCTGTTAGCTGACACGCTGTTAACTTTTGTTTCTGCAACTGGCCCTTAGTCAGCATCATGGAGTGGACGATGGTGGAGCGCGCGTTCGCTGTCGACGCACATTTTTCTAATGGTCGCTCAATCATCGCCACGCAACGTGCATTCCGTACCCATTTCAATATTGCGCCTCGTGGTCGTGTTCCTGGCCGGCAATCGATTGTTTCATGGGTAAACAACTTCAGGGAAACTGATGATGTGAGGCGAATCCTTCATGAAGAACTAAAATTTCATCCCTACAAATTGGCTGTGGTGCAGGAACTTTATTCACGCGATTTTGTTCCTCGAGAAAATGCATGTAACGCGCTTCACGACACGCTTGTTCTCTTCAGTGACGAGGCTCACTTCCATCTTGCGAACATGCGATATTAGAGCGCTAATAACCCCAGACAAGTTTATCAGCGTCCCTTACATTCACAACGTGTAACTGTTTGGTGTGCACTATCGCGAGTTGGAATAATTGGTCCATGGTTTTTTGAAGAAAACGAACGGGCGTTTCGGTGACTTCTAACCGTTATGTCCACATAATTCAGGAGTTTTCCTGCCAATACTCAACGAGATGGATGTGGGAGATGTAAATATTCAGCAGGACGGTGGCACGCCACACACAGCGCGAGTGCCAATTACTGTTTTGCGGCAACACTTCCCCAGACGTCACATCTCCTTGAGTGGCCTGAAGTGGCCAGCACGGTCGCCTGATTTAACCGCCTGCGACGATTTTTTATGGGGCTATCTAAAAACACTTGTTTACAACGATCATCCTAGAACCCTGGTTCACCTGAAGAACAACATTCGTCACGCTGTCGCCAACATACCCGTTGATATGCTGGAAAGGGTTGAACGGAACTTGAGAGTTCGATTGAGGCAGTGTATCGAGAGGAATGGACGCCATCTGGTGGATGTCGTCTTTAAAACATAAACTTTAAGGCGAGTTTTTCAATCTGGGTTTAAACGCCGTTCAGGGGTGAACTTAGTTCAGAGGAAATTGGGTGTTTTTCAAATGCGGATCAAGAGATGAACGGAGTTTAAACGACTTCAGATCTGAACGGTCGACCGTTGCCGTTTAAACGCCGTTCAGTGCACATTGTCGTGTTATTGAAGTTAGGTATTATGGATTTAATAGAAATTTTAAGCGACGATGAAGACATTAATGAGTACGTTGATTATGTTGATCGACCACGGCGCCCTTATATAGTAAGGGACAAAAGAGATCATTTTACGGAATGGGATGAACACGATTTTTTCACGCGGTTTCGTCTCCAAAAAGGAACTGTTCAAGTTATTGTGAATCGAATTGAAGGTAAATGACACACATTTAAAAAAGTATCAATAACATAACAATTTTAGATTCAATTAGGGCTAATGCTGTTAATTGCAGTAAGGTTCTATGCTACCATTAGCAAATCCTCGGTTACCCGCAGAGCAGTTATTTAATGAATCGCAAAATCGAACCAGAAACGCAGTTGAAAGAAGTTACGGTGTCTGGAAACGCAGATTTCCTGTTTTGGCTTTAGGGATAAGACTAAAATTAAACGGAGTTGAAGCCATTATCGTTGCAACAGCAGTTCTTCACAATATTGCTTGTTATGTCAATGAGCCAGAGCCACCCATCCATGACGAAATTGTGAGAGCAGTTGACTTCGTTAATGATATGCCTCCTTTGCATTATGTTCCAGCAAGGGGTGATGGGGGAATTAATAATGCAACAAGATATTCGTTAGTTAATGATTATTTTCAAAATTTAGTGTAATGAAATGCATTTGATTTTTTTTTTATTGTGTGAAACTTAATTATCCACTTATCAACTTCTAAAATTTTAATTTTCATTAAATGTTTGCTGTTCCACGACACTTTGGTATTGGAAAACAAGGTCAGTCTGAAATTAATGACGGTATGCGTTGCTTTTTAACAAAATTTAAAATAATTACCAAAATTTGCTCCTCTTCCTTCTTAAAATTGGCTGCCCGCTTGGTACTCATCGTAACTAGATTCAAATAATCACACACGAGATAACAAGATCATAATCTGATCTATCAAAATTTCGTTGCCAACCAAAAGAAAATTGGCTTGAACGCCGTTCAACTGAACGGTTGTCAACCTCGATTTGAAAAACGCCGCATTTGTGTGATCTCGGATCAGTACCTGAACGCCGATCAGTTGATCGGAGGTTTAAACTCCAATTGAAAAACTCGCCCTAAATGTTGTACTTCATCTTGTTCAAGAAATTAAATATATATCTACATTACTTTTTATTTACTTGAATTTCTAAATAAGCAAGTTGTTCTGCCCCGCCCTGTATTATAGACATAAAAAAAATGGTGGCCGAACCATTATAAGAAACTTGTGCTATCTGTGGATTCATATGGCAGAGGAGTACCCAAGGACAAAAAAAATGACTTGCTATTTCCAAGGTGTCACATTTCACATTTTCCAAGTCCACACCAGATCTTATAGCAACACGTGAATCCATAGATTGTTTAGTCAGTCATGAATTCCAGTTCTTACAGAGAATGGGTATCAGACCGAACTTACCATCAAGTCATACTTCTGCATATACTGGTAAAGTGACAATCAATGAAAAGAAAATGTCAGAGTTGAAAAAACTAGAAAAATAAATCCCAGCAGAGTACCAAAATTTCTATACGGAGGTTTTTGCATGGCCAACAATTTCAGCAAACTATGAATATCAAGAAAATCATGATAATTAACTAACAATATTCTTCTGAAAATCTTTCGATTTGTATGTACATGTCGGAGGTCATTTCGAAAAAGGCCTTAGTCCAAAAATTTTAATTCAAAATATCAGTATTAACATTCTTTTTTTATAATAAATAAATCCCCTAAAAATTATATATATTTTTTATTTATCAATTTCTATATTCAGTTTCTTTAGCACCATCGACATTTTTTACAAGAAACACATTTTTGTTGATCCTGAAGTTTTCATTAATAGACTCGTGCCCTTTTTGAAATGACGGATTCAATTAAAAGGGTTAACTGAATGGATATAGAAAATTTAACTGCTCATTATATTGATGGTTCATTAAAAACAAAAGATTCAATTACAGGTAGTGTAATATTTGGCATAGAGTTGAGTGGTTCAGATTTATTGATTGCTCAAACTCCACAGTGTGATTTGAAAGTAATTCAAGCCATACCTTGTCAAGGCTGCGGATCACTGGTTTGGCTACATCTAATATAATTCATCCAGGTTTGATTCATTTTAAATCAAATTGCACTTTGGATAGTCATTTTTTGTCTCGTTAACCAGAAGCTCTCTAAATACAGATAGTAAAAGAACCAATATGCTGAAATTTGAACTATGGTAATAATAAAACATTGTCATTTTGTCCAAAGTATGGATTGCTGGGATCATTAACATAATGCTGGGTCAAGAATATCTTTTATTAAAACTGATGAAACTTTCTCTGAGAGTGCATTGAATTTTATTACTGAACCAAAATTCCTGGATGCTATCAGATTAACAATCTTAAAAGTGGCAGTTTTATTGTCTACAATTAAGATAATTTCTTTGTTTTTAGCTTATAAAGCAGGGAAAATGGTATCTAAAGAAGCGACCGAAAAATAATGCATGTAATCTTGTTTTAATTTTACTTTAAATGAAAACTGTTAATGTAAAAGAATTTCCTTACACAATAGACAAAATAGGGAAAATAAAGAATATTACCGCTGCGCATTATGGAAAAAGGGAGAAAAAGAAACGTGGAAGGGCTGATTGACTATAAATAGATAAAAAATTACATTACAATTCACCCAACCGCACACACACTTGCCCACACAGAAGCGTGTCCAGAAATACCTTCTGCAAGTGTGTGTGTGGGAGACAAAAAAGAAAGCGTCTGGAAGGTGAAAGTTAGAACGGACCGGAAAATCAGAATCTTCCCAATTCCAACGATTGCAGGTGTTAGTCGTTGTTAACATAGTCGTTTATTACTCACGCTACACACACCTCTTATTTAAATGGCTGTGCCTGCCCCAGAGCAGAGAGATGGAACAAAAAAAATTAAATATTTGGAATAACGAAGAGAACAACGAAAGATAGATGAAAAGAGTGAAAATGTGACTTCTTTCCGCAGCATACTGCCTCATGTGAAGAATTTATCGCCGGCAAATAAATTAGCGCATAAAATATACATTTTAAAATCAGCAGAATTTTTGTCGACAGTCAACAATAACTATCGGTAGGTAGCCCTGTAGTAGATGCGGTACCAAAAGTAGATGGAGGACCACTAGATGATCGTAATCTTTCAGAATTTATAATGGATGAACCCCAAGGAGTGTATCGGCTTGCCACCAACAGTGGAGCAATTAAAATTTGGTTTTCGCGGAATGAAATTGCAGCAGTTCTAGACAATTGCTGCATTTTTGAGATGGCTAATGTATGCAAATTCTTCAAATGATGTAAATTGCATTAGAAAAGTATTACCATCGAATTACTCCTCTTGAAAGAATTAAATGTTAATTAACGAGCACGTTTAGGGAATCCAATCACCGTTTCCAACGAACTGAATCAATATCTAACTATTGCAAGATAGATTTTTGAGCATTGTTCTTTGACCGGGCAAAATAGGGTGAACCTGTGAAGAATAAGTTCATCAACTGTGTTATCGCTGCCGGAACAGCTGCTTGTTTAGGATAATAATAGGTAGTTTAACTTTCATACTTCATAATGAAATGTCATCAAAAGAATACGCTGCTTAAAATAATGACAAATTATCATTAGAAAATTGGGAAATTAACTTGAAAAAAACATTTAAAAAGAGAACGTACACACAAAATACGTATTAACCTAAATTAGTATTTTCGGGTATCTCACCAGATAATTCGCGGCTGACGAATTATAAAATGTAGACTGTATGAATACTTTAGAGTCACTGAATTGACGATATGTACCCAGATCTTAGTCTTAGGTGAAAACAATGCGATTCGTTCCCGGATCAATTCCGGTGAAAATTGTCAAAAGGGATAACGGCACCGGCGCGCGGATCAACGATGTCAAGTTCAAATCGACCGGGAAAGTGGTTGCCTACAAATCTCCCTTTTAATTGCCAAGTTTTATCAAGTTGGTGGCTTTGCCAAAAAAAATCTTCAGAAGCACCGACATTTAGATGCCGTCACGAACGTTGCCAAGTTTGAATCACAAATCACAAATTAACTAGAAAATAAAGTGAAATTTACCTCGTCTTAAAAAAAAAACAGAAAAATAGAAATAGAAAATAGCATCTGCTCGGGTTGAGGGGTCAACATAAACATTAGAAACTCTATCTGACCGAATAAGAAAATATTATTATAATATGATATATAATAAAACATATTTTGAAGAAATTCATTTCCGACCATATTCATATTCAAGATCTTCCAAGAGTCAGATTTTAATGAAACTATATCGGTGACGTAGCAACTGAAATTTCTGAATTTTTTAGTCAAAAACGGTCCCCGTTAATGTCTACAAATTACCGCCAAGTCTACAATTTTTATTTTACAAGAATTGCTAAATTTCACTGCCACACAAAACTTATACAAAAATAGTAAGTACTTATCATATCTGATTTCTCCTGAAATTCTCTCCCAATTATCTAAGATGTTCTCGCATGACAAAGTCTCTGAGGAACAGATCTACGAACTCATCTTCCAATATTCCATCTACAATAAACGAAGAACTAAAATTAAATGCGTTACTTGAAGCTAAGGAAAAACATCACACATCTACAGGCAACTAGCCCTAAATAGCAATGTCCCAATCTTCTGTTGTAAAGATATTTAATGAAGCAAGTGAACATCTTATTTAAAATTGGATCAGAAAAGTAATACCATCGAATTACTTCTCTTGAAAGGATTAAATGTTAATCAACAAGCACGTTTAGGGAATTCAACCACCGTTTTCAACGAACTGAATCAATATCTAACTATTGCAAGATAGATTTTTGAGGATTGTTCTTTGACCGGGTAAAATAGGGTGAACCTATGAAGGATAAGTTCATCAACTGTGCTATCGCTGCCGGAACAGCTGATTGTTTAGGATTTTCCTTGACCTGTTATTATAATAATAGGTATTTTAACTTTTTATCTGGTAAACTTAAATCGAACGGTCGCTTTAATGTTTTGTGACACATTACAAACGTATATCTTCGACGAAGGGCAATGGAAATGGAACAGGTCCACCAAGAGCAGATCATTTTTTGTAAAACCCGGCAAGTACAGACTTTCGCTGTAACGCAGTTCTTTTCAGACCACGGAAATTACCAAGATGTTAAATACAAAATATTAAGTTTTAATCGTGTGAAGACAAAATTTGGTGTTGAAATCGTTGTAGATCTCGAAAATCACACGATCTTCCTGCCTGACAGGATGACCAATCATTTCACAGATGAAAAAATTAATGAGATGGAGGCACTCGGGCGACCTAGCACATCAGTAAATATTTTTATGTGTATTCTGACCACATAATAACAATTTTACAGTTCATTACATGAAAATGTTAAATTAAATGGTAAATTTTACTTTTTTAATAAGTCGTAAAATTTTATTGGCCTTCAATATAAACTCAATGCTCTTGATGATAAACGATTCATAAAAGCCAATTGCAATTTATTGAATAAAAATGTCGACCACGTGGTTCTTTTCAGGCCACGGAAATTTTGTCGTTCATTCACATCGAATTGGCATATGACATTCCCCTGACTGCTCTGCATGTCCGGGTGAGACGGACGACCCCTCACATCGACTACTTCGTTAGCCAACTTAAAACAATAACCGAAATTAAGACCTGACTTCGATAGGTTTTTGCGTATAGCGTTCATTTTTTATCGATGGGAGGGAATGGACATTCTTTATTGCAACATTCATTTGCGCTTAATGTGTGTGGGTGAACGGTTAACAGGTAAGTTCAGCACATTTGTTTAGAATCCATCTAAAACTAAAGCTTTATCGAATGAAAAAGCCAAACCAGTAGCCAGATTTTTGTTAGAATAAATTATAACGCGATCCGGACCGCCAATAATATTTTTATCAGATAGAGGGCAAACGTTTAGATCTTAGTTAGTTACACAATTAATGATAGCAATGGGAGTAGAAAGTAGATTTACCACCGCATACCATCCTCAATGTAATGGGTTAACCGAGAGATTAAATAAAACCTTGGCTGATATGTTAAGTTTGTATACAAACGAACCGTAAAATGACTGGGATGAATTTACCTTTAGTAACTTTTGCGTATAATACAGCAAAACAGGATACTGTGCAAGTATCGCCATTTTTGTTAGTTTATGCTAGAGATTCTATTTTAGCAAATGAAGCTACCTTGAAACAAGAAACAGGATGTATAGAAGTAAATAAAATTAGGACAAAATCTTTAGAAATCAGGGAAAAAACAAAATAAAGATAAAAAGCTAGATGATTCGCAACACCGTGAACAAGTGTGGTGATAAAGTAAGAGTGTATACTCCAATACGGAAAGTTGGTAAAAGTGATCAATTAATGTTACGTTGATTCGGACCGTATGAGGTAATTGAAAAAAAGAGTGAAGTTGATTACTTAATTAAACGAAGAGCCAATAAGAACGAAGTACAGTAGAAACTCGATTAACCGTCACTCTTTTAACCGTCACTCTCTGTTATCCGTCAGTGTCAAAAAAAAGTGAACGCGACGAGCGCGGTCCGATTCGATGTCTTTATATCATCCTCAGCGTAGTCGGTCGGTGTTTCGTTTGAATGGCAGTTTCCGGTAGGTCGGTACGTTTAGGGTCGGCGAACGCTTCATGTCTCATCGTACAGATTAGAAGTGCCTGCCTTTGTTTGGCGCATTTTAACGCCGTAATTTATTATATGGCCCATAGGATTCAGTCACCACATGTCCACCTTTACGCAAAAACCCAAAATGTTTTAGTAGCTCAGTTGCTGACGAATAGTCTGTGTGTTTTTGTAGTTTCTTCGTTTCGAAGATGACTGAAAAGAGGAAACGTGTTGTGTTAGGATTGAACCAAAAACTTGAAATTGTTAAACGTTTAAGGAAAGGTGAAACTGCTACCAGTATTGCGCAGATTTACGGTGTTGGGAAAACAACAGTGAATGACGTTAAACGTAATGCTGAAAAGATTGAGCAGCACGTGTCACAAATGCACAGTGCCGATGGAGATGCAAAAAGTCGAAAAACAATGAGACCGGCAAAATATAAGGAACTTGACAACGCTATGTATCAGTGGTTTATTCAAGCCCGAAGTCAAGGAATTCCACTTTCTGGACCGATTATAATAACTAAGGCAAGTGAAATGAACAAGAAACTAAATGGTGATCAAAACTTCAAGGCAAGCATGGGGTGGATCGGAAAGTTTAAATTTCGTCACGGCATTCGACAACTAGACATTAGTGAAGAGAAACTTAGTGCAAATAGTGCAGTCGTAGCTGACTTCAAGGAACAATTAAAATTAAAAATACTAGCTGACCTCAAACTTGTTAGGGAACAAGTTTACAACTGTGATGAAACCGGACTCTATTGGAAAGCTTTACCACAAAAGACACTGGCATCATTTTCAGAAAAAACAGCACCAGGTTTTAAAGTCCAAAAAGATCGGATCACTGCAATGGTCTGTGGAAATGCAACCGGTAATCATCGATTACCCTTGCTGGTGATTGGAAAGTTAAAAAAGCCACGTGCATTAAAAAATTTTAATTTGAACGCACTGCCTGTGAATTATTACGCCCAAAGAAACGCTTGGATGGACCAAACAATTTTTTCCGATTGGTTTCATAAAGTGTTTGTACCTCAAGTTAGAGCTCATCTTGCCGAAAAACATTTGCCACAGGAAGCACTGCTGCTTATGGACAATGCCCCGACACACCCCTCTGGTGAACTGAAAAGTGACGGTGGCAAGATAACATGCCTCTTTCTCCCAGCAAATACGACTTCTCTTATCCAACCTATGGACCAGGGCATAATTGAGAATATGAAGCGTCGATACAGAAGAGGTTTTATCGAAAGTTTGGTGTCATCTGGCGATGCTATGGCTGTCCAAGAATTTTGGAAAAGCTACAATATAAAGGATGCTATTTTTAATGTTGCCAGTGCATGGGCTGATCTTACAGTATCGAACTTGAAGAATGGTTGGAATGTGATAAACAGGATGGAGGATTTGAAATTTTGAACGATGATCAAATTATTTCTAATGTCATTGCCGTTGAAGAAGAAGTTGATGACGACGAACAATTAGTGCTTAACCAAAAACCGACAATTAGCCACTCAGAAGCAGAAGTAATGTTATCAAAGTGTATCGACTGGTTTGAAGTTCAAGAGGAAGCAAATGCAACACAGATTCTACTTCTCCGTACAATACGGAACATTGTCGCTCAAAAGGCTCGAGCTTCGAAGAAACAGAAGAAGATGACAGATTATTTTGTATAGTACGTACATATGTACATTCACCTTATTGTAGCCTATTTTGGTAAATATAAATGTGTCGGATGCACTTGCACGCGTTTTCAGTTATATTTCGTCAGAAACCAGCATTGCAATTTCGTTAGTGTACACGTTTATTGTAAATTTCTGTTAACCGTCCATTCGCTTAACCGTCACAGTCCCAGTCCCGAGGGTGACGGTTAATCGAGTTTCTACTGTAGTACACGTTAGTAGAATGCTTCCGTACAGGGAACCGTGGACGCCTGAATAACTTTGAACTAATCCTATTTTTAAAACTATTCTAGAGCACCTCTGGCCGTCGACGTGCAATACTATCAGGAATGATAACTGGGCCGAACGATCCATCTGCTTTTCCGGTCCGATTTAACGGAAGAGGAGGCGCCTCTCCGGAGAAACAGCTGGGTGGAGAAAACGATCGTGGGTCTCTCATGGGGAGCTGGAATGCTAGCCATGGGGGAGGCCCCGCAAGTGATACAATCTATCGTCAAGGGACGTTCACTAATATGTAAGGGCGAGGGGAAGAAGAGGTGGTTACAAGAAGCGGTCAGGATTGAAAAAGTCCGAGACATTAAAAACATGAAAAGGTTGTCAAGCCTGAGGATTCCGGCATGCCGAGACCACACCGGCGACGGCACGGCCCGAGCCCTCAAGCAGCATTTTAAAATAGCTTCGCAGGAATGTTTAGAGGATACAGGATTTTTACCAGCGTGCCGGCCAATCAAACTCGATAGGTATTTGTAGACGTTTACAATATGCCGCCAAATAACTTGTTCTATTTAGCAATCTTGTCCGTATGCACCAGCTGGCTGAGTTAAGGCCGCTGCACAATTGATCTGTAACAGTAACGAGAACAGGAACGAGAACGGTAAGAAAGTTAAAACGCATGCTTTTCAATGGGCCCATGCACAACAGTCCTGAAGCGACAGAAACCGAAGCAGAAGCGAGAACGAGAACGGGAATGTTCACGAACTTTTAACTTTCAAGGCTTTCTGCTACTGCTCGTGCATATCGATGAATACCGATATCGGTATTTTTACACCCGAATGTGCGGGCCGTCATATAACCTCAAATCAAACGTTTATTGTGCGAGTGGGAAGAGCACGTGTTTAATTTTTTTCATAAAATTAGTGTTAAATTTAAACAGAAAAATGATTAATGACGAACTTTTAATTGCCTACGTCGAACAGTGCGTCCATTTGTATAAAAAAGACTCGCCAAATTATAAAGACGACGGCATGAAACAAAATTCGTGGCTGTCGATTGCCTCAAAATTAGAAAGCGAACGTATGTACCACTAATCTTTTAATAAATCTTATATTAATAATATTGTATTGTAGCTGAGAAAGTGAAGAAGAGGTGGGACAACTTGAGGACAAGTTTTGTTCGGGCATACCGAACATATAAAGAAAAGCCTCCCTCTGGCTCAGAGGCGAAAGAAAAAAAAATTGGATTTGCACATTTTCATAATATGATGTGGCTTGCACCATACATCCGAAAGGAAAAGTAATTACTATTTGTATATTGTTTAATGGAAATATAAAATTTGTTTTTTTAAAATGTTTCAGACTGACATCTTCCCACAATCCAAGACAACCAGCACCAACAACATCTCAAGATGTGGTTACTGTTGACTGCACTGACATTAATACAGATAATGTGCAGTTATTATACGAACCATCATGCGAGGCGGAGACATCATGCGAGGCGGAGCCCGAGGGGATCGACGAAATTCTTGAAAATCCTCCAAAAAGAAAAAAATCTGATTTGACGTCGGCAGTGCAAGCATTTACTGCCTTTGTGCAGCAAAGAGCTGCCCAAGGAAATCCCTCCCCAAGACCCATGTCCGAAGATCCAGGAGACGAGGCTTTCGTGCGAAGTTTGGTATCGGACATGGGACGAATCAAACGGGAGAACAAAGTTAGATTTAAGTTAGAAATTATGCAGTTAGTTTATAAATACACTGAAATGCCTTAGGGCAAATCGTACATAAATAATAAATTTAAATAGCAGTAACTTGTGTTTTATTTATTTATTTATCTAGCATATATAATTACAATCTGCCTCTATTGACATAGTTTAATTGCCAAGGCACCGCACCCACAGCGGACATTAAATAATCTGCAATAGTATCTCTCATGCTATATACAATTCTGGGGGCTACATTTGCACCCAGTCTTTTTATAGAAGTTAAGTTCTTATCGCCTCTAACCACTTCACGCCATTCGCCATTTATAATTTCACCATTGTCAAGTTCCCTATCTACTAAAGAAGGGGGCGCATATTTGCCACTTATTTCACATCTTAGGTAATTATGCAAACATAGAGTTGCTTTTACCATGGCCTGACATGTGGGAATAGAGCACTGAATTGCACTCCGAAAAATTCTCCATCTGCTTGCATATATTCCGAAAGCATTTTCAATTATGCGTCTTGCCCTCGACAACCGGTAGTTAAAGGTTAATTTTTTTTCCCCTAAGTATTTGCCTGGATATGGCCTCATAATGTATGGTTTGAGTGGAAATGCCTCGTCTGCAACAAAATAATAACCCATTGCAACATCGCTATCTGGAAGATGTTCTGCAGTGGGTAACATCATTCTTCCTTCTTCCAAATCTTGCCCAATTTTGGATCTTCTAAACACACTGGCGTCATTTTCAGAACCATGTGCTCCTATATCCACCCATGTGAATTTATAGTCAGCATCGCAACACGCAAGCAATATTATACTAAAGTGATTCTTATAATTATAATATTGTGAACCAGAATTCACAGGACACTGCACCTGTACATGTTTTCCATCAATCGCCCCTAATGTGTGTGGAAAGTTCCATCTTCTCCAAAACTCTTTACTTATATCTACCCATTCGTTTCCTTCCGGGGTTCTTAAGTAAATGGGTTGCAATACAGTCCAAATTGCTTCGCAAGTTTCGCGAATAATTTTTGAAACTGTGCTGTGTCCCACTCTATATTCCCAAGCTAAATTTTGGAAGCCACCTCCATGACCCAAGTATTTTAACGTCATTGCCAAACGCATTTCTGGACACAAACTTTCTCTTCTACTTCGTTTTAATAATTTTGGTTTCAGAAGATTCAACAATTTATTAAATTGTTCGGGATACATTCGTGTGTATTTAAAAAACATTTCATGATCGTAATTTTTCATGTGGTGAAAAATCCTACTAAATGCCCCGTCCTCATTCCGTTGTTCATTAATGGGGCGCACCCACCATCTATAAAAATACATACATACATAATTACATATGTAAAAAAAATATTAAAAAAAATAACTTGCCTTCTTGATCTTGAATAAGAAATTAAAATTAATAAAAAGCCAAATAAAATTAATAATTCGTCATCGAATTCTGCAGGATCCATTTCAACACCTCTATAATTCATAAAACAACACAATCACCACGATCAAAACAGACAGGAAGATCCAACTGTAATGACCCCCACCACGCACCTACATTGGCAGTACCACCTAAAACGTGAGCGACTAATACTAAATGTTCCCAAAAAAGTTATTACAGTTACTGCTTATTGTGCAGCGACGATTCATTCCCGTTTCTGTTTCCGTTCTCGTTCCTGTTATCGTTACTGTTACAGATCAATTGTGCAGCGGCCTTTACGCGCCAAAGTGCTTCCCCGTGTTGCTCGTTTCGTTCACTATATGTGGTTTCGTTGCTATCGCCTGACGCTGCGCAAATCTCGATATTTGTGTGTTAATTTACGATTCTACTTATTGAACAGCAGTTTTGATTGCTTTTTTATTTATTTTATTTGTGGTCTCACTTATTCTGTGACTTATTTTACAGCTATTCACATTTTGAACAGCAATTATAATTGCTTTTTTTATTTGTTTGTTGAGGTTTTTGTAGTGTTTTAAAATGGAAAGGTAAAGATATGGATATGGACAGGTACCTTTTCGCATCTACACGTGAAACGGAAATGCCCGTTTTGTGAAATGGAGTTCACACCCAGATGGATTAAACCACTTCTTAAACGTTGCCACAACGCGTTGCAGAAGAGGGCGTGTTCTGGTGTGGTCGCCGTCGAACGTTAGAAACTGTTTAAATTTTATAATTCATTAACGTTTTAGTATTTCCAAGTTTACGTTTTGTGCGAAAACATTCTTGACCAGTTCCAGTAGAAATCGACATGTCAAGAAGATACACAACGAACAACTACCACCGTCGAATTTCCGTGTCCATGTCAATTGTTCACTTTGCTCTAATGAAGAAGATAAGGCAAGTTTTGCATCGTATACTCTTTTAACAAATCATCTTGTTCACAGACACAATATCGACATCAAGGAAAACTCGATGAATTTTGCTACAGAAGAATTTCAAAATTGAATAGAATCAATGCGAATCGATAGCAAATATTTGTTAAGAAGAACTAATAATGACTACAAAAAGGGTTGGACTAAATATTACTACTGTACTACTACTACTACTACTACTACTACTGATGGTTCATGTAAAATTGGGATGTTTCCGTTTTGAAAATATTGAATTTCTAGGATACAAAAGTAAACGCACGAATATATTGGAAAAAAGCAGGTGGTTCAATAAAAATAAATAAAGTTTGTCCTTCAAGAATAGTAGCTACTTTTACTGAAGGTAATTTTATTTATTATTTATTTTGGTGTACAATGTACACCAAAATGGCAGTCTCGAATGACTTATATATGAATTGAATCAATAAAGTAGGTAAAACTGTTCCGCATTATACAGCAGAATGGGGTCGTAAGGTAATAGTTGAAATGCTACTTTCCAAAGGAATGAATCCCAATTCCACCGATGGACACAGTAAAAACGCAAAGCATTAAGCTAAGAAATCTTTGAGCTAGTCCTTTCGAAAGAAATAAATATTGATTGATAAAATTGGAAGAAATGCACTGCATTATGCTGCAATACGGGATTCGAAGAATCAAAGAGATACTGGCTAAAGGGGGCCCCGTCGCGGTTAGCACCGCGATGGAGGCTCCCTTTTCTACCAAAAAATTTGAGGACACTATCGAGGGTGCCCAACAAATGGTAGAAGGGCGCCTCGAAACAATCAGGAAGGCCACGTCACGAGAGACCAACAGCAAGTTGAACTTCTCGAGGGCGGACCAGGCAGCCGTCAGGGAGACATCCCTGAAGTTGAACAGACTCTTCCAGACAATGAGGGCTAGGGTCGAGGAAAGGGCCGAAAGAGAAGCAACGGAAATCGGGCAGCTCAGCAGGAGCATAGTAAAACTAGTCGAGGATGGAAACGCCCAGATAAGGAATGAAATCCGAGTCCTTTCAGAGGAAATAAATATCAACTCCACCTGTAATAGGAATAAATGGAAGTAGCGAGATCTTCCATCTTATCTTACATTAAACGTAGCAAGTTCACCTGTACCTATTGCTTATGGTTTACAGATAGCAGCCAAATACAACAAATTTTTCACGATATTGGGGTATATTTGACAAAATTACATTTGCTTGGCTTAATCGCGATGCTTACATGTATCTTTAACTTTTAAAGATAGGGGCAGCGGTCTACGATAACCAGGACTAAAAGGTAGATGTCTACGGCCCAGCGCTTGGTTTAATCAGTCAACTCATAATGGGGTACGCATTCGTCGATAGTCTCGCATCGAAGTGGAGCAGCACAAGTACAAGGTGCGCAGGCGGACGCTGGATTATGATATAGTATTAAACACTGAGTCATTCAGAAATGATCAAGTGAAAATACTATATGCACTATGTTTACCATGGCCGTTTCAAGTATGAACAGATGTAACCAATAAAAAAGCAACTGTACCAATATCTCACCCGGGTTGTTCAAAAAACCATGCAATAAAGCATACATCTTGTCATCCCAGTTGATGATCATTAATATTACATGTACTAATGGGTTTCCAAATGTGTAAAAAACCTACATAATATAGGTGAACTGTTAGGGTTGTATAACAGTAGGATGTTTAGTAATTCCACAGCAGATTACTGGTATGCCACGAGCCAGAGTAAACTATGTAAGGAAATTAGTTGATGGATAACGCCCATCCAATCATCGGGCTTGTATATGGCATTTGTCTTACTCCAACACGGTGCGTTGTGTACAAAGTAGACTAATTGATAATATATACAACCCCACTATAGATATGTCCATCACTAACTGCCATCTTCTACAAATATACTGTGATGAAATTAAGCCGATATCTATTAGTGAGTTGATACACGCAACTGTCATAATTGATCAGTCGACTAAAGTTACGCATATGGTTGCGCAAAACCGATATACCAAAATTAACCAACATGTGGGACCTTTTTCACTGGGTGTCACCAAGAGACACAGCAGGTTAATAGTGTTCGATGATTATGATGCTAGATCACTGTGCTAGATGAAGCATTGGGATCAGGCGAGACGATAAAAGCAGGAGTGTCATGGAAAACATCCAGTTAATTGATATGTGATAGTATAGCTCATCGTCAATTTTAGTCTGGACTCTCGGCTAAGACCACCTCATTTATGATGAATAATCAAAATGCAGAAAACCAAACCTTACCACCTGCTAACGCAGGTCATTCGAAAGAAACGAAACAACCTAGGTCAAAAGCAAAGAAAGCTCGTTACCACCAACGCCAAGATAACAATCGAAAGGCTACTGGTGAAAAAGTCATGGCTGAATTGCAGAAAGAACTTGACAAAAGATTGTACTTCGGATTCGCTAATGAAGTTAAAGCAGCCACAGCGCAAGTCATCGAAATGACTGAACAAGCTAAGATTGTTCCAGTCACCACCCGCGGTGTAGGATTCTTTTCACAAGCAATATTTATTAAATTATACCAAACGCTAAAGAATATCCCGCAATGCTCAGTCTATGAGCTATATCGACTAACACTCGCGCAACTTGAAGTGAAGCTAATTAACTCACAGCGAGCCCAGATCATGCCGTACCCAAATGATGATAACTTGTATTATCGTCCGGCCGCCGATATCGAAGTACGTGAAGTCGTTCAAGGAACAGCTGTCAATTTCGGACCCTTGGCTAACATCGTGAACGCAGTAGGACAATTTCAATACGCTGACACCGTCCACTACCCA